>JARFXV010001231.1:0-221829 GCA_031761425.1 Cosmopolites sordidus | reverse complement strand
TTAGCTGTCACAAAAACTTTTTGTTGAAAACCCATTAAAATATAAAAATTTAGCTATCAAAAGCAAATAAACAACTTAATGCGCTCGCCTAAGTTAAAACTCAACAATATTATAGCGAAATACATAGTTAACTTTTCAAAAGGCGAATCGAATTTAAAATCAATACATTTTGCGATTACTAAATGAAGAAGAAAGTATGAAATTTCTAGCATGTTACTTTGTATTGTGGAACTAAAATTTGTTCTCACTATAGAAAAAAGAATCAACCTGACAACTACAAGAGTCTTTAACAGACAACTTTTGTATGTTTTATTCTTACTGAAAGAATAATGTTAAATACATCGCTAATATGTTTTTCAGTCGAATGTGGTTATTAGTTGTGAGGTTTGATAAAGAGTCAATTAATATCAATTTGACGCCACTTCAATTCGGGTACAGTATATAAAAGTTTGGCTGCTGGATATTCGAAGAACAACAATGTACATTGAAAAAGCAATTAAAATTTCTTTTTGGCTGGTAGGTATGTAGACTGCCTCTTTATTCGCGAGATACCATTTACTTTTAGTAGTAGTAAATATACCGTTACAAATATGTTTCCTCTAGATGAATATTTAAATAGGCAAAATTGATGGACTTTTTTTATGGTTAAATTTATTGGGATTCGATAAACCTTTTACGGTAACACATTGATATAGGAAGTGATTTAAATTCGACGTTTTTTTAATAGCATACAAAATTCTAGAGACAATAACGAATGAATGACATTTTCTTATAATAATTAAACTATTGACATTGAATAATAAATTAATTAAAACTAATTAATTAATTCTAATTAAAAAACATCAAACTCTGTTGGAATGTCATGTTGGTATATTAATTGGGCTTATTTACGTATATATATATATATATATATATATATATATATATATATTATATATATATATATATATATATATATATATTTATATATATATGTTCGGAAAGGCTTCCGCGGTCGGTAATATTAGAATTACTACTATTAGAATAACCGCGTTTTAGATTTATAAAATCTCTACGTTTCGGCTTCCACTTTGAAGCCATATTCAAGAGAATCTAGTTGATTTACTCCGAGGCCTCAATCTGCCTACTCCCCAGAGTTCACAACTAGAAATGAACTTTTCTGATATATATATATATATAAATATATATATATATATATATATATATATATATATATATATATATATATATATATATATATATATATGAACACTTTTGTTGGTTGCTTGACCGGGAAGGAGCCCCACCTATCCCTTCAACTGGATGAGATATGTTTCGTCTCTAGGCGGAGACACAGGTTGTTGTGTGTTGCACATAAGATTGTGGAACCTAACGCTTGGGTGTGTGATGATACTCAGCTACTGCTGTCTCATTGGACTCAGTCCAAGAAAAATCTAATACTATATATATATATATATATATATATATATATATATATATATATATATATATATATATATATATATATATATATGTACATGTATATGCAGTGTTAGATTTCCTTAGATTGGGTCCAATGAGACAACACATTGTAATCGTTTGTCTCTATATTTGATATAAATTCTTGAATATTTTAAATTGTTGTTTCTTGACGCGCAGGGTCAAGTTAAAATGTTGAGAAGCATTATTTCAGAGTTTAATAAAGTTAGAGTAGTAACATTGTCGCAATAGGGCTATCGCCAATTTGAAATTGCTGAGATTGTGGGAGTGGAGAAGTGGGATTTCGCGAATAGTTAAAAAAATCCCTCATTCCACGACACAACCCTCTACTTTCTACTAGTACTATTAAAAAGGAGCTAGTTCGGTTTGAAGGGGTAAATGTTTCAAGAAAAACTATATCGAGAAGACTCCATCACAGAGACTTACATCTGCGAAGGCCCTTGCGTGTTCCTAAAATTAATTTACAGCAAAAAATTACACCGCTGAAAACATGATTTCGTCATGTTTGGCGACGAGACAGGAATAGGCCTAGATTTGCCTGCGAGATTTGCGACGAAATTTAATTTGGAGAGCATCTGGGCGACGAACGCGCTTAAATACAGCTCAACCACGCATTTCATTTCAACGAGGGAGCATTATATTATGGGGGGCTGTGATGCATGGAGATCGAACTGCTCTTGTTTTTATTAACGGCACAATGACAAGAGCATCTTGTCGAACATCCACTTCTAGTTGACTGTTCACTTGCTTTAATCCACTTAGTTGTCAACGCTATCTCTCAAATTAATTGTCTGGTTTTCAGATAACAACTCACAACAAAGAATTCCTATCAAGTCACACCAAAAGCTTTGAATAACCTTCTTCGGGTGTAAACTGTTTTTTGTTCTGGTTGATGAGGTATTTTCGCCCTTACACCTTGATGTCTTACGCTTAGAATTATTATACATAGTTCTATTTTCGTCACTTGTAATCATTGCGCTTCAACAGATAATCGCAAGTACAAATTCGTTCTATCAACTTGTCTGCAATAACCTATGTGATACACATACATCGATCTTACAAACCATGCCAAGTTGACATAATTGCCTTGACATTGTTGACAGGTTTTTTCTGAAAACCTTTCAGATCCACTTATGAATCATCGACACCTTCATCGTACACAACACATATTTTATTTAGCGTCTGTGAAACATTCTTACCTTTTCGGAAACAGAAAAGCGTAATATGTTATGTTTTTTTTATTTTCAAAAAAGGAAATAAAAAGCAATTTTAAAAACAAAACCAAATATCAGATTTTTGTTCTCCAAGTACTCGTCCTTCTGTCAAAATTTTAATTAAACACATATTTTAAATTATGTGTGAAGTAGAAACAATTTTGGTTTTTCGATTCAATGCCACTAATGCCAATAATCAAATCAACTCGTTGCATTATTAGCATATATGTATATATATATATATATATATATATATATATATATATATATATATATATATATATATATATATATATATATTTGAGCTCTGCTCGTCTCAAATCAGTTGCCGTCACCACGTCGAGACAAGTACCTTCCAGGACCAGTTTCTGGCCTCACAGCCGTCGTCAGCTGGGCTCGAGCCCAACGCAGGGAAACAGCAGAATCGAAACGAACAGAGCAAGACCAAGTCATCTGGTTATATCGATGGTGGGTCGCAATCTCAATGCAACTCGCGCCATCATACGGTGAATGTTCGCAGCAGTCAAAAACTACGCGATACATTCTTCCCACAACCTTGGATGTAGGTATAAGGTTTGCTCAAAGGATAGCGTAGTGGGGCCGTCGAGAGAGATACTTGAAAAACAGAAATTTTTAATCCGTACTTCAACATACCTCTGCTCGTCTCAAATCAGTCGCCGTCACTACGTCGAGACAAGTACCTCTCAGGATCGGTTTCTGGCCTCACAGCCGTCGTCAGCTGGGCTCGAGCCCAACGCAGGGAAACAGCCGAATCGAAACGAACAGAGCAAGACCAAGTCATCTGGTCATATCGATGGTGGGTCGCAATCTCAATGCAACTCGCGCCATCATACGGTGAATGTTCGCGGCAGTCAAAAACTAAGCGATACATTCTTCCCACAACCTTGGATGTAGGTATAAGGTTTGCTCAAAGGATAGTGTAGTGGCGCCGTCGAGAGAGATACTTGAAAAACAGAAATTTTTAATCCGTACTTCAACATACCTCTGCTCGTCTCAAATCAGTCGCCGTCACTACGTCGAGACAAGTACCTCCCAGGACCAGTTTCTGGCCTCACAGCCGACGTCAGCTGGGCTCGAGCCCAACGCAGGGAGACAACCGAATCGAAACGAACAGAGCATGACCAAGTCAACTGGTCTCATAGATATATATATATATATATATATATATATATATATATATATATATATATATATATATATATATATATATATATATATATAACTTCAAAGGGCTGGGGAACCATAGGCCTTAAAATAAACCTGAAAAAGAGTCAGGTTATGTTCAATAACTTCGCTCATAAAAGAAGAATTTCAGTTTTAGGAAGGGATTTGGAGATTGTGGACAGCTTTATATATCTTGGGCAGATGATTTCAATGTAGGGGAATACTGCCCGGAAGGTGGAACGGCATGTTAAACGTGGCTGGCAGGCATTTGGCAGGCTCAACATAGTGTTTAAAAGCAGACTCCCACTTTGTCTGAAAAGAAAAAAGTCTTCGATCAGTGCGTCCTACCCGTTATGACATACGGAAGTGAAACTTGGACACTCACATCGCAATCATTTAAGAAACTTCGGGTGGCACAGAGGGGAATGGAAAGATGTATGCTTGGCATTACAAGACGAGACAGAAAGTCCTGCGCATGGACCAGGGAACAAACAAAAGTATGTGATATCATTGGAAGAGTAAAGCAATTGAAATGGAGATGGGCAGGCCATATAGCGAGGCGATGTGACGACAGATGGACCAAGGCAATCCTGGAGTGGTGATCGCAAACGTCCGCGAAGAAGACCGAAAACACGATGGATTGATGACATCGTTAAGTATATTGGACCCGAGTGGCAGAGGAAAGCCCAGTACCGTGAAATTTGGAAGCATGCTGAAGAGGCCTTCATCCTGCAGTGGATCGACACAGGCTGAATATATATATATATATATATATATATATATATATATATATATATATATATATATATATATATATATATATAATGTATATCTAAAAACACAATACTGAAACATTACAACACAGTTACTAAGCTAGAATATCTATATGGGACTAAAACGCTCATTTTGATTAGAAAGAGGGACATCAAGAAGATTGAAAAGACGGAAACAAAAATTTTAGCCCCCAAACAAATAAATAACATAAGCTAAGTCCGCCGAGAGGCTTGCTGGCGCTTTGGATGGCGGATGAAGAATGGCAATGCACGACGTGGAGCAAGGGTGACCTTCCTTAGCTTTTTAATATTTTACTCCACGGGCCCAGTTCATAATTTTTCGATGATATATATATATATATATATATATATATATATATATATATATATATATATATATATATATATATATATATATATATATATATAGACACACACACATCGGTCAATAAGTCCCCGATCTGGCATTTAGAATGCGTCACATAAAAATCCTTACCAGTAGTCGAATGAACCAATCTTCAAATATCATGTTTGACTGAATAATACAATAAAATCCACTAACCTCGCAATAACTTGAGTATGAAATACATATTGGATATAATTGAGTGATATTGTTTAAGTATATAAAAAGAAAACTATGCGCATGAGAATATGCACATCGCTCGCCAAAAAAAATCATTACAATTACAGGATGGCCATCATACATCATCGATTTTGTTACAGGACATGTAGTTATACCGGGTCTGCCAATAAAGAACATTATTTATAACTCAACGTACTAAACCTCGAACAGGCAATAATGATATATTGCGAGCAGCAGCTTCTGCAATGGTGTCAAAAGGTAAATTTATGATCAACGAAGAAATTAAACCGTAATTATAATGAAGAAGTGGCAAAGTGAAGTTTTAGATCGGGCTAATATGGTTTGACTAGTGAAAACTTGTACCGCATTAAATCGTAAACCGATTTTTTATTTCGAGTCGACATCCAACTGGGTTGGTGGGTGGTATATCGGAAATGTTTGAATAGAATAACGTGAAATAAATCATTATTTCATGAAGCGTCCCACACATTTGCCATGTTTAAAATACGATGTTAGATGGCTCATGTTTTATAAGTTATGATGTAATTACATGATACGGGATGGTTGAATTATAAAACATGTATCCAAAATGAGTGAAAAACATTCAGTTTTTTGTTTCATTTTTCTCTTAAGTTAGTATTTGTTTGTTTGTTTTTGACAAAAAATAGGAAAACTACACTTAATGTTATTTAGTCTCAAAGTTGAGTCTACTAGCACTAGTTTTTCATACCATAACACGTTTTAAATGATTCACGTTACATTAAGAAACACATGATTAATTACACAGGTCGACAAATTTAAACTTTTATGAGGTAACATTGATCAAAATAGATGTATATAAAGTATCTTGTAGCGCTAAATCCGAAAATGATAAGCTAATTACTGTAATAGGTACAGTTGTTTTGATACCGTGGGTCGGTGGTGGGAAAAAATGGAGACGACATATTTATTTAATATAAACATGTAAAACGTATTAAATTAAGACATTACTGATGATTATGTGAATAAAAAATATATTTCATGAGATGAATGTCACAACGACAAAAATGTTCACCTTTTTCCAAATCTAACCAGCAGTAGTCGCCCAACATAGATGGGTTCCAGCGTCCCTGATCTTTGGGAAACCTCTTTCTTTGTTCCTCGTTAGCTGCACTCAAATTTTCCGGAAAAAATCCAAACTGGAGTGCAAAAAATTCATTTTTAAGGACATGCAACACCCTAGTACTTCAAAGGCTTTCAAGAGTTCATCTATGAGGTTATTATAGTTTTCATCTTTCTTGTTGCCCAGAAATCCTTTCATTGCCCTTACAAAAGGCTTCCAAGCGGCCAGTTCTTATTCATTTTTTTTGAAAACATAAATCATCTAGAAGCTTCCTTATTTGAGGTCCAATAAAAATGCTTTCTTTTTTGCATCACTTGATTGAGGAATATTTCTTTTAGGTACTTGAAACGATTACCTTCTTCGTCCATTGCTTTGACAAAGCTTTTCATTAATCCAAGCTTAATATGGAGACGCGAAAGAAGCACCTCTTTTGGGTTAATAAGGTATATTACCAAGTCACCATTCAAAAGAAGTTTTATGAGGCCAATATTTCTTACTGTAATGTTCTTTTGTTGTCCTACTGTCCCATAGACACAAAAAAATCAGCAATATATTATATCAAAGCACTCCTTACCTTT
Source organism: Cosmopolites sordidus (assembly GCA_031761425.1). Lineage (NCBI taxonomy): Eukaryota > Metazoa > Arthropoda > Insecta > Coleoptera > Curculionidae > Cosmopolites > Cosmopolites sordidus. Next base: position 214,915 of record JARFXV010001231.1, on the reverse strand, counting down.
GTATTTCAAAATCTGGTGCAAATAATTTCAATTTCCCCATGATATAAAGGAGAAGCAGTACTTGAAAATGGGACTTCTGGCCATTTCGATGGGCATGTCGACCTGTGTTATTTTATTAAATCTTTAAAATGTCCATCATTTCAGTCTATGTCTGGGATGGTTCTAACCTATTTTCGCGAACATGTTGAAAAAGTTCTTAAATATTTTTAATCCGATTGCTGCTTCAATAATAATAAGCATATCGTTATATTCGTGTATAGTATACATTGTGGTTTTAAACTGGAATTTAAATACACACACTTAATTTTTTTTTTCATCCAACATGGGCGAATCATCTCATCTAGTCAATGCTAAGTTGTTTCTTTTATTTTTTGGCTGATGTACGGCCTATTCTTATATATATATATATATATATATATATATATATATATATATATATATATATATATATATATATATATATATATATATATACATATATATATATACATATTATAGTATATATGTATATATATATATATATATATATATATATATATATATATATATATATATATATATATATATATATATATATACATATTATAGTATAAAAAAGAAACGTCGTGACTCTTCACAGAATCAACGGATCTACACTCGGAATGATTTAGAAACATTATCTACCATCCGTGAAAATATTAGATAATATATATACTCGCTGGCCCAGCAGCTGATACTGGCTTTTTTTTGTTCCTTTTTTTGCACCTATTTTGTTTAATCTACATATCTGTATATAATGTAATCTACTACTGTGTGTAATCTACTATGGTCTGTATATAATGTAGGATCTATAAACGTTGTAGAAAATTGTGAAGAAAATTTCAAATTATTCATATAAATAAGATTCTATTATTTTTATTAGTATAAAGTTATTAGTAAAAGTATAAAGTAAATTATTTAAAGTATATTAGTAAATTAGTATATTAGTAAATTTAAAGTATATTAGTAAAGTTATTAGTAAAAAATATGAGGGAAAGAAAATAAAGGTACCTAATCGATGGGAGTTAATAGATAAATTGAGAGAAAATTGAGATAATTCGGACTGGGACTCGATTATATGTCGAGGGTTCTGCCCAGTTGAGCTATCCGCTCTATACAAATTTCCTTGCACTTTTATTTACATCCATTGAGTCACATTGTCTATCGTACGGTAACATTTTTAAATTTAAATACTGTAAGCAGACAAAAATATAGTTAAGGTGTAGAAGCTGATGCGCTACTAGTGGCGAGGTACAATAAAGCGGATAGCGCGAAAATATTCATCGTGTTTAAATACCTGTGTATATAATTTTTCATAGCGATCGGTAATATGGTGTAGAAGTTGATGTCCTGCGGCCCCATCTAGTGGCTAAATACTAAGATGTGCCAACTTTCACGGTGAAACGGTGTCGTAGTTCGGTTTCTTATATTCGAGAAGACTTGAAGTTTTGATGTGACTATTTTCTTTTCTTACCTATAATTTATTTTTCCTAGTTGACGGATGGAAAATACTCATTTAATGCAGTTTCTCTTTGATGTTAATCCTGCTTGTTCCTCTCTACAAGTCTGTTCGTTATAAGAACATTAAATGCTGTACGAATGTGAACAAATATTCTTAGGACTTTATAAGATCTTTTAGATAACTTAGTTCAGATAACATGTTCTCGGTTAGGCAATATTATTTTTTCTTTTACTATGAAATTATTAATCGTTGTTTTATACATCGTTCGGCTGATAAATTTACCGAGTGAAAAAACGAACAAGAACTAAATTTACTACAACTTGTTGTTCATGTAATGAATCCACAAACAGTATAAATATCATTGTATGGTTGTATGGTTCATTCATATGAAACTTTCCTCAGAAAGGCTAACTGTGCCTGGTATTATAACTTAAAATCTCTATAGATATGTAGATAATTTTTTTTTTAATAACCAAAAGAAAATTATACTGGAGCCGCCTCTGTGTGTACGAGTTCATGTCCACTAGACCATCAATCATTTGTAGAGAAATCGATCACAAGGAGTGATTTAAGAAAACTGGAATAAGCGAGGTGGTTTACAGGTTTGATGTTTGTATACGAGGCATGATGAATTGGTATTAATTTGAACTGATGGGTATCACGGAGTTTTCATTATCCTACACCCACGGAGATTGTTTTGATGACAGTGGTATAAGGAGGACGGACAGAGATATATTAGTAAAGATTCATCTGTGCAAAGTTTTTGTTCTTATATATATTTATAACTATAATAAATACATTTTGAAGTAAAAATATATTTCAATAAAAACAAAGACAATTATAAATGTTTTACAAAATTTTTTGACTCACAATTACTTGTCTTTTCTATACATACATTTCTCATTTTTTTAGTCGAAAAAAAAAAGTTAAAAATTATGATATGACTTGACATGATTATGACTGATGATGCTCCAAAATGTGTTCTGATATATTATGAAAACTATTTGTGATACCGACATAGGACAAAACAGTGTTTGTACCATTCCAAAAGGACAAAGACAATTATTTTAGTTTTAAGTCCCTCAGCATTAGAGGCAGTAGATAAATTCGACCGCAATCGTCAGCTATCCGGTCTACATCTTACACGGGATATCAATCCTCGGTTTGTACTTAACCCTTTCTAGTCAAGTAGAGAAAACAATTTCACGATTTTAATGGACTGAAAGTAAAGGGTGATTTTTTAATGTGTCCGAACTTCCGATAGGGGTCGAAGTCAAACGAACGTTGAGTTGCGCGCCTCTAGTGTCAAAATTATTCAGTACAGTCTGGCAAATCATCTTGGAACTTTTAACATCATAGCAATTATTATCAAAATCGGTGTTCTGTGCGCCAAACTTATAAAGTACTTCGTGAATTTTATAATCCATATAATTGTCCAACCGAGCGATGTATTCTCCGAATTATCGACAAATTTTACTGAACATATTTCACGCTGCTCCACAGTAGAACAAAAACAAGACAAAAAACTGTGCGTTCCGAAGGAAATATCGCATGTATACAGCTGTTGTTGGAAGTATTGATGAAAATCCAAATTCATTAATTCTTCGCCATTCGCAGAAGTTTGAGCTTTGATTATTTTACTACATGGAAAATTTGGCCTGGAGGAGATATGGTTGCAACAGGACGGTTCTACATGTCATACAGCCAACGCAACAATCCATTTATTGACCGAATAATTCGCAAATTCAAAACGAACAGAAGACAACTAATGTTTATCGTTTTTGTGTGAATCATGCATTCCTTTTATTTTCTTATCATGTATTTTATTGTCAGTTTTAACGTGAGCAGTTATTCTATAAGGGTTCTGCCGCAAAATCCGTCCCTAACCTCAATCTTGGTCCATAACAATGGGCAGTCTTTTTAGTTAGGATTCCCGCCGATAGATGACAGCATATAAAGTTAGCTGTAAGTAAGTGGTTTGGTTTTTACTGCTAGATGACAGGTAGATTCTAGGGTTTCGACCCATAGAAGGAACGGAATCACTAATGCTATACTTTTTAGGATGGTGTAAAAGAGCCGCAATTCAGAACCAAATCTAGGTCCATAACAACGGATGGACTTTTCACGGGCTTGTGTTGTTCATATGTTCATGTAAAATCTTGTGTATGTTTGTCATACTAATATCAAGGGATGCCTCAATCTTACGGTATGTCACAAGATGATCTTGCTTTATCACTTCGCACACAGTATCGATGTTTTCTGGCACAACAACCGATTTTGGACGACCTTCTTTAAATTCGTCCTTGAGCGAATGATGGCCACGATTGAATTCACTAAACCAGTGATACACAGTGGTTTTAGACGGTGCTTCATCGCCAAAAGTCGTGAGTGAATTAATCGATGAGAGTTGAGTGATTGTTGAGATAATCAATAAGTTGATCGTTGAGATAATCCACGTTGAAAGCCCTATTAAATCATCACGAGTTTATTCCATTTTTTGACTGAGATGAAATTTAGCCAACTAAACAACACAAATAGCGTCCGTATGATAAAACGTTCTGAGTACGTATGCAGTCAACAATGTTAAACTTTACGATGTATATGTCAGATGACGCCTAGCAACACCATTGTTCCGGATACATAAATAGCAACTCTCGTATATTAATTTCTACTCTGGGGATAGAATATCCATAGTGAAATTTCGAATTTGGTAGCGTTAAGGTTTGTTGTCTAACGTACTGATCAAATCACCTTTCCAAATATACCAAATAACATTTGGGGCAGTTGAAATAATAATGTTTTAACTGGAGGGGTTATTAAAAGTTGAGAAAAACGATTTACGTATAATCAGGTTTTCTTTCGAAATATACTACCACAGATTATAGATGATATGGCGTGGCTTCGGTGATTAACAGGTCGATATGATATCAGATCAAAGTAAGACCTTCAATATGCTAAATTATAAACTAATTACAAATATTAATTGTATTTGATTTAATGTCTCTGTTATTGAATAGTTCAGTGATTACTTAAATAATAAAGAGCAGAAAGGCAAAATTAATAACATATATGCATGGAAAAAGTAGTATACTTCTGACGTCTTTAATGCGACGGAGCACTGTTAAATGTACCTCTACCCTGATGACATCCAACTTTATACTCGCTGTGCTGCTGCTGATGTTTCTGTTGATAATATCTGTTGATAATAGGATATTAGTCATTTTAAATTGTAGTGGGTAAACCATGATCCGGAAGCTAATTTACAGAGGACTGTGGCACATGGTATTTGTTGTGAAACGTTAAACCGGCCTATTTCTGACAATTTTCTTCTGATTTTGGATAATGTAGTTAAAAATCTTGTGCTATTCATAGACATGAACTTGAATTTTGACGTGCATATGGTTTATAAAAAGATTAATATTGTTAGGCTGTCGTTTAAAAAAGGCAATGTTCAAAAAGTGTTTACTACATTGATTATTGCAGTCAAGTATATTGGAATATTCCAAATTACAGCAAGATGTAATTGCAAAGAATACAGAACATCTGTGTAAGATTTGTGTATAATTTGTTTTTCTATGTACATGTGACTCCCCATCTAAATAGGCTGAATGAACCAACATAATTTCTAAGAGTGGCTTATTTGTATTCAAATTTCTGTTATAAATTGTAATCAAATAAATCCCCTTGTAGGTCGATCTGATATTCACACGTTGCATCTTAGAACTGATAGCTTTACAATTCCGCTTCATAACATTTCCAGATATAAGGACTCTTTTTCATACAGAGCACAATTTAATAATTATTGTATTAGATATTCTTGAACTACCAGTAGGATCCTTAAAGTATGAGTTAAAGCTTAAGTTAAGTAGTGTCCTCTAGCGTGTCTGAATTTAGATAAAAATCATGTTTGGCTTTGTTTGTGAACTTTACAACTTTATATATCATTTTTTATGAAGAACGTGCTTCCTATTTTTATTTTCCTTCAGGTTAATTGTTCCCACCAAATCTTCTATCTTTTGAATAATATATTCACATATCATCCTATATATATTTTATAAAAATTAATTTTAGTCATCTTATTATGAAAGCTATGATTCGAAGCGTTAGGAATGTATCTGGAAGTGGTGGTGTTTTTTTTTTCGTAAAATCTCAAGATATCTGCTCACTAAAAGTGTTTAATTTTCGTGGCTACTTTAATAATTCAAATTAATTAGGGAGGTGTTCGAAGGGAAAAAAATATTACAGATAGATTAATTAGAAAACATAAGTTTAGACAATTATTGAAAGAACCTTCGGCTTTTTAAAAGGAACGGAACAAACCCGAGGGTTAGATAAGATTTTGAAAAAAAAAGACATTAAGGTAGTATACAAATCATAAAATAAATTAAGAAAATTCCTGGGCAATGCAAAGGATAAAGTAGATTAACATGAAAATCGGGGATTTATATTAGCTATCAAAATTGTGTTAAAAGTTATATTGGGCAAACTAAATGATCCATATTAACCAGGTATAAAAATATGTTACCCACATGGGTAATGTAGATATGAGAGAAATGAAAAATCTTATGTTGCCCGACATACACTGGCTCAAGACCTAATATAGATATTAGTAATTTAAGACTTGTTTAAATTGTAGATATTAATAGGACTTTGGATGCGTATGGAAACATTCAAATATAAAAATATAACAAAACCATGAAACAGGGCCTATTCCATTCCGTCAACTTTTGCAATTGTTAATGTAACGTTTCACTTCACGGTTCACAATTTTTACACGCTTCGTTTTATATGGCTGTCATATCGATATAATATAGTTTAGTTTTAAAATTCGATAGAATTATCATCTCTTGATGATGCTAAAATGGATAGCGAAACGCATGTCGAGAAATTAAAAAAAGTGATTTGGTGTTTAGTGGTAAATCCCTTCGAATTTAGTGTTTCAGACCGAACGTTCCATTAGAAAAATTTACTATTATTATTAAATTTTAAATTGATTGCAATATTTTATTGTGTAATTAGGTACACTAGATGGCGTCTATATTTATATTTCGCCATCATAACGTGCTTTGCGGGCCTGATCAGTTTATGCATCTATCTTTAATTTTGGTGATTTGATTAATGTTCGTGGTAGAGTTGGCTCCATTTGCTAAAAATAAACTATATCTGGCCGCGTTAGCTGAGTCGGTATAGCGGTGACGTACCCCACATAAATACATTTACACACACAGATACATTTAAATGCTTTTAAGTATTTCTAGGCAAGAGTGTAAAATCCGACATCGAACTACCCCCTGTCACGACAGTTCAAGGCTGGGTAAGGCCGGATGCCTTCTGAGAGGTATTCTATGTTGTTCACTCGCCAGTTGGTAGGCTTCTCGATAGACATATGGTTAAACAAAAACCAAAGATTGATAGCCTGAGTTGTGTTGACCGGGGTTGGCGAATACTGATCACTACGGTTCGGAACCCACTAAATAGCCTTAGTTACTGATGCGTCTCTAACACCAAAACTTTTTTAGAACTTATTTGAAGGTAAATAATTAATGTTGGGGTCATTTAAAGAAGATATAGTAACTTGATAAGTCGATGTTATTTTTATTAAGCTAAAAACCACCTATTTTATTCCATATTTAGTACTCATAGATTAATTTAAATTCAGTAAATAAACTATTTTTATTTATGTTATAATTGATTTAATAAGAACACGATTTAATAAGACACGATTTTAAAATAATGAGCAATAGTGACAATAGTGACTCACTGCCTTCATTTGTGAGGTCGCCAGCTGATGTTGTATGGATTGGACGAAATAAAAATCTGAAGGAACCAAGTTTGGAGTGAGTGGAGAGAAAACAACATTAATTCCCTTGCCAGTACAGAGCCTTTTTTCTCCAGAACGTCACTAACATGAATCACTTGCTGCTGGTAATGGTCAGCAGTGATTGTTGGGCCAGATTGAAGCATCTGATAACGCACGACGCTCCGCTAATCCAACTATATATATACATAACAACGCCTTTTTGGACTGGATATTTAATTTTGCGATATTGGTTAATACGTCACCAGGATTAGGTCACGATATTTGCCTCTTTGAATTGTCGTAGAGGATCCACTTTCGCCACAACAAAAAGCTCTTATCGTATCAAATCTTTATTTTCAGCTGTAAGTTCCTAAGGAATCCGTTTATAAATGACTCGCGGTGTTGGTCCGAGTTCGTCTCCAAGCTCTAGCAGTTGGCTACAAGAATTTTTTCTAGCAGTGTTTCCAATCATTCATTCACTTTTTTTTACTGTTCCGAACGTTCTGCCTCATAAAGGCAACACTGGTTGAAACGTAAATTCCATTCACAGACTTATTAACTGTTTTCATAAACTCTCACAGCTATGAGAATTAATTGCTTATGCAACATGCAATAGAATACAATAATAATTTTTTCTAGTAGATCAATTTCAAGAAATCATATTCAAAAAAATCATACATGAAGGTTAAAATGCACGTCAATGTCATATTTATTAGCTATTAATTAATTGCATTATTAACTTTAGTGAGAATTTACTAAATGAGACATGCGTAGTATTTCAAACTACCTTTCATAAGTTCTAAAATATTTCCTAATAAGAGTGTCAGAACTTTGAAACGAAATACCGGCAACACTGCTTAAAATATAAATATTACCCATAGACTGCTGTGTTCAGAAGGTTGTGTCAGTTCCCCATGGGAAGATATATGGTTCAATGGAGCGTAGCAACTCGATGTTGAAAGGCGGACGATCCGCTCTTTAGGGAAAAATATTGTTTTGCGACGCGCACTTAATGGGTAGTAAATAAACATAAATGTAGGATTTGGCCCGATGTAAATCTTTATACTCTCAGGAATAAGTGATAGCTCTATCAGTGGACGACAAGAATTTTTTCTAGCAGTGTTTCCAATGATTCATTCAGTTTTTTTGACTGTTCCGAACGTTATGCATCATAGAGGTAACACTGTTTGAAACGTAAATTCCATTCATAGACTTATTAACGGTTTTCATATACTCTCACAGCTATGAGAATTAATTGCTTATGCAACATGCAATAGAATACAATAATAATTTTTTCTAGTAGATGAATTTCAAGAAATCATATTCAAAAAAATCATACATGAAGGTTAAAATGCACGTCAATGTCATATTTATTAGCTATTAATTAATTGCATTATTAACTTTAGTGAGAATTTACTAAATGAGACATGCGTAGTATTTCAAACTACCTTTCATAAGTTCTAAAATATTTCCTAATAAGAGTGTCAGAACTTTGAAACGAAATACCGGCAACACTGCTTAAAATGTAAATATTACCCATAGACTGCTGTGTTCAGAAGGTTGTGTCAGTTCCCCATGGGAAGATATATGGTTCAATGGAGCGTAGCTACTGGATGTTGAAAGGCGGACGATCCGCTCTTTAGGGAAAAATATTGTTTTGCGACGCGCACTTAATGGGTAGTAAATAAACATAAATGTAGGATTTGGCCCGATGTAAATCTTTATACTCTCAGGAATAAGTGATAGCTCTATCAGTGGACGACAAGAATTTTTTCTAGCAGTGTTTCCAATGATTCATTCAGTTTTTTTGACTGTTCCGAACGTTATGCATCATAGAGGCAACACTGTTTGAAACGTAAATTCCATTCATAGACTTATTAACGGTTTTCATATACTCTCACAGCTATGAGAATTAATTGCTTATGCAACATGCAATAGAATACAATAATAATTTTTTCTAAGTAGATGAATTTCAAGAAATCATATTCAAAAAAATCATACATGAAGGTTAAAATGCACGTCAATGTCATATTTATTAGCTATTAATTAATTGCATTATTAACTTTAGTGAGAATTTACTAAATGAGACATGCGTAGTATTTCAAACTACCTTTCATAAGTTCTAAAATATTTCCTAATAAGAGTGTCAGAACTTTGAAACGAAATACCGGCAACACTGCTTAAAATATAAATATTACCCATAGACTGCTGTGTTCAGAAGGTTGTGTCAGTTCCCCATGGGAAGATATATGGTTCAATGGAGCGTAGCAACTCGATGTTGAAAGGCGGACGATCCGCTCTTTAGGGAAAAATATTTTTTTGCGACGCGCACTTAATGGGTAGTAAATAAACATAAATGTAGGATTTGGCCCGATGTAAATCTTTATACTCTCAGGAATAAGTGATAGCTCTATCAGTGGACGACAAGAATTTTTTCTAGCAGTGTTTCCAATGATTCATTCAGTTTTTTTGACTGTTCCGAACGTTATGCATCATAGAGGTAACACTGTTTGAAACGTAAATTCCATTCATAGACTTATTAACGGTTTTCATATACTCTCACAGCTATGAGAATTAATTGCTTATGCAACATGCAATAGAATACAATAATAATTTTTTCTAGTAGATGAATTTCAAGAAATCATATTCAAAAAAATCATACATGAAGGTTAAAATGCACGTCAATGTCATATTTATTAGCTATTAATTAATTGCATTATTAACTTTAGTGAGAATTTACTAAATGAGACATGCGTAGTATTTCAAACTACCTTTCATAAGTTCTAAAATATTTCCTAATAAGAGTGTCAGAACTTTGAAACGAAATACCGGCAACACTGCTTAAAATGTAAATATTACCCATAGACTGCTGTGTTCAGAAGGTTGTGTCAGTTCCCCATGGGAAGATATATGGTTCAATGGAGCGTAGCAACTGGATGTTGAAAGACGGATGATCCGCTCTTTAGGGAAAAATATTTTTTGCGAAGCGCACTTGTAGCAAATGTAGGATTTGGCCCGATGTAAATCTTCAAGTATACTCTCAGGAATAAGTCATAAAATCTATTTTGTTTTTTTTGAAAATGATAATGGAAATTGTGTTATTGGAGATTATGAATATGCTAACCGAATATTTGGCCTGAACTAATAAATGTGAATATAAACAATTTTCTATCAACAAGACGGTGCGATTTGTCGCACATCTGACTAAATGGTAATGTCAACTGGCCACCAAGTTTATGTGATCTCACGCTCTTGGATTTTGAATTTCAGGTTTACAGCAATAAACCCCGAATACTTCTTCACTGGAAACAAAATAGGACACAATTGAAAATATATCACGTGGTAATACACTTTACTAGTCCAAAATAGTAGTTTACAATCCAAAATACCTAGGAAATGAACAATGGAGGAGTAACAATGGATCGATCACTTTCATATAGAAATCATCTGGAGAATATCACAGCCAAAATAAACACCAGAAATGATATAATGCACAAATTTTGTGATATCATGTGGGGCGCAAACTCATATACCCTTAAAACATCAGCTCTTCGCCTGGTCTACTCGGTTGCTGAATACTGCGCCCCAATCCTGGCTAAACTGCTGCCAGGTAAAGATGATTGACACCAAACTAAATGAGACACTGAGAATAATCAATGGCTGTTTAAGAAGCACACCTCTAGCTTGGCTCCCCACTCTGAGCAATATTGCTCCTCCCGTTATCCACAGTCAGGAAAGGCTAGTCAGGATATACAATAAAATACTATCAAATTCCCACCTCCCAGTACACAATGACTTACCTGTTGTCGGCCTGCGGACACTGAAGTCTAGATCCCCCCACTGTTGTTAGCAGAACAACTCCTCGGAGAACATTTCAACCTTAATGCTAAATGGAGGGAATTCTGGAATATTTCGGGACCGAAACAGGCGGCTTTTGTCATCGACCCTACAGCACCCTCACCAGGGATGGAGCTTTTCCGCCACGAGTGGATGACACTTAACAGACTCTCTACAAGACTCTTTACACATGGGACTGACTGGATCGCTTGCATGAGACTGTGGAGAACTCCGCCAAACCCTTCATCAGCCCTCTTACACCATATGGTGGTGAAATTAATGATTTCTTTGAAGCTAGACACTCCGTGTTGGAATGGATCAATGGCCTCGATTTTAAAGTTTGATGTACTTATTGTAATGTGTCTTACCTGATGTTTATTTACTTTATTTTTATAAATATATATTTATATATTTGTATATATATATATTTTATCTTTTTGTTTTTTTATATTTTCTTTTATCTTTATGTTTTTAGTCTATTTTATATTCTAATTTATAACTTTTTAGCTAAATAAATAAATTAAAGAAGTATTTCAACGACGATATTTTCAAAACAAAATTTTATTAGTTGTTCTCCTAGAAAAAATAATTCGGCAAAGTATCACTTGTTATTATTGTGCTTCATTTTAAACTCTGGCGCTCTTCTCCAATGAGAGTACAACCTTTTGTAAGACAAACTTGTTCAGGTTAAACAAAATATTTTACGAAAAGTATACTTTGTTAGTTACAATTATTGACGATATATCAGTCTTACTTTCTATTTTGCATGCTCATTATTTTATTAATTAATTAGGATTATTATAAATTATTGAAACAAGTCAAGAATCTCACCTTGTATAATTATGTGATGAGTTGATATATTTAAGACCTGTTTTGATATCTAGACATACTAAATATTTATAATCGTTATTTTTAATCGTTAACTTTATGTTAATTTAACGAAATACTAAATCATATAAATTGATTGAAATTATTCATTTGTGAGGCTGAGAAGGTATAATTTTACTTAGAATTAGGTTGGCAGAACTTGTATTTGAATTTTAGAATATGTACTACAAATGTTAAGCATAAAAAAATTATTATGCAATTAATTTTATTATTCGACCATAAACTTGTTTATATATATAATATTGATAAAGGAAAAAAGTCTGTTATATTTTATATTACCCTCATTAATTATTAATTTTGTTAGACTTTGATCACAATATTATAAAAAATTTTTTTTTTCGGTGAGAAATATTTATAGAATTTAATATGCCACGTACACTCAGTGTCAAAAATTTTAGACAAAATATATAAATTTCAAAAAATTTAAATATAATTAAGTTTTATTATTATTTTGTTGTTATTTTTTGTATTTGTTTCAAATACAAGTTAGAATATTGAAATATTTACTTTCTTAGGTGCCAAAATATTAAACACACCCATTTATACTTAAGGATGTATCGGAGGTACAATCAGAAGTAAAAGCACTGAAAATTAATATTAATAAAACTGGTCAAAATTGATTCCAAGCAGTTTAAGTTACATAATCTGAAAGTTGGAACTGTTGGTAGCTTTTCTTAGTATATTTAAATACAATACTTTTAAATTGCAATAACTTTTGAGTGGCTTAGGGCCGGTTCTATAATGCAAGTATATACCTGGTATAAGCTATACTTGAAATTAGGTCTGAAATGCCCTTTCTATAATCGCCGAACAAAGCTATTCTCGGTAGAAATCGACAGACATACGTTATCCCCTTGAATTTGGGCGGATATACTCCGAATATAGTTATTCTTGCATTCTATTGGCCAGCTTCTGTTGTCAGTATTAATAAACATAACCTGTCCTTTCTTTATATTCGACATTTTTATGCATTTTTAATTATAACAGTGAAATAAATAATTGATATGGATCCCATAAATATAAACATTTTTGATTCTGATGAGTGATTTTGAAGACGTAATTTTAATTCGACGGCCAAAATTTTTATAAACATCGGTATGAAAAAACATAAATATATTATATAGTTATACGATTTTTAATGTAAAATGCATTTTTTAGGCCCGTTTATTTCGTGGAGTTTGACGACCTGGAGTTTTTTAAACGTTTTCGCTTACAAAAACGAAATTGTGCAATGTTTCTGAGTTTTATTGAAGATGAAATTAAATCTTCAACAAATCGTAATCGTGCGATAAAACCTGCAACAAAATTGTTTTTGACATTGCGTTTGTACGCTACGGGTAGTATCTTACTTGCAGCTGAAGATTTCGCAGGAGTAAGCAAAACATCTGCTATTATGATTGTTACCAAGGTAACTTTAGCGATTGCATCATTATGTGGAAGGTACGTCAAGTTTCCAGAAACAGAAGCAGATCGACATAGGCTAAAGGAAGAGTTCTATGCTATTGCAAGGTTTCCTCATGTTATCGGTACTATCGACTGCACTCATGTCTGTATCATTTCACCAGGTGGAAATGAAGCAGAAAGGTACCATAACGGGAATGAGTATTTTTCATAGAATGTTCAAACAATATGTGATGAACGCCTATGTATAATGGATATTGTTGCACGGTGGCCTGGATCAACTCATGATCAAACCCTCTACTACAACTACTTTGTATTTTAGATGTAATTTTGTCTCCTTATGCCTGTTTATCTATGCAGCTATTTTGTTTGCTTAGAACAAATAAACATTTATCTATAAGTACGGCAAAATTGGAAAATTGCTGAAATACATTTATTTACCTAATTATGTTGTTGATAAACGTCAAAATAAAAGAAAAATGGAAGTACATTTTTTAACGTTTTATTTTAAGCCTCATGATAATACATCAATTTATAAAATAAATAAAATCCCTTAATACAAACTATTTATTTGCTATCTATGATGCTAGCTAATTATGTAATATTTACATCTATTAATAAATCATAATTATAAACAAATAATGCCTGTGTGGTTGGCCATTTGAAAATCAATGAACTCAATCCTTTTTCTGGCCAACTCTTCATACACTTTCCCACTGCTTCCTTGCTGCAACTTGGATAAAACTGATTCGTTTTGATCTATGTAGTCTGCAGTGTTTATATCTATATATATATATATATATATATATATATATATATATATATATATATATATATATATATATATATATATCATCATCATCATCATCATCATCAGCCCGTATCGATCCACTGCAGGATGAAGGCCTCTTCAGCATGCTTCCAACCTTCACGGTCCTGGGCTTTCCTCTGCCACTCGGGTCCAATATACTTAACGATGTCATCAGTCCATCGTGCTTTCGGTCTTCTTCGCGGACGTTTGCGATCAAGCGGTATCCACTCCAGGATTGCCTTGGTCCATCTGTCGTCCCATCGCCTCGCTATATGGCCTGCCCATCTCCATTTCAACTGTTTTACTCTTCCAATGATGTCACAGACTTTTGTTTGTTCCCTGATCCATGCGCAGGACTTTCTGTCTCGTCTTGTAATGCCAAGCATACATCTTTCCATTCTCCTCTGTGCCACCCGAAGTTTTTGAATTGATTGCGATGTGAGTGTCCAGGTTTCACTTCCGTATGTCATAACGGGTAGAACGCACCGATCGAATACTTTTCTTTTCAGGCAAAGTGGGAGTCTGCTCTTAAACACTATGTTGAGCCTACCAAATGCCTGCCAGCCACATTTAACACGCCGTTCCACCTCCCGGGCGGTATTCCCCTCCATGGAAATCCTCTGCCCAAGATATACAAAGCTGTCCACAATCTCTAAATCCCTTCCTAAAACTGAAATTCTTCTGTCCTGAGCGAAGTTATTGAACATAACCTGACTCTTTTTCAGGTTTATTTTCAAGCCAAATGGTTCGCCAGTCCTTTGCAGTTCTTGTATGCGTCTTTGCAGCTCCTCTGGGTCTTGTGAAATGAGAATAATATCATCTGCAAATCTAAGATGGTTTAAGTTTGCACCATTGATCTTTACCCCATCCTGTTCCCAATCCAGTTTACGGAATACTTCTTCAAGGCCAGCCGAGAAAAGAATAGGCGATATTGCGTCACCCTGCCATACACCTCGTTCTATATTAATTCCCACTTCAAGATCATCAAGGTGAATTGTGGCTGTAGCTCCATCATATATCAATTCTAATAGGTTTACATAGGCTCTCTCTACACCTTGACTAAGCAGTGCATCCATTATCGCATGCTTTGAGATGGAATCAAATGCTTTTTCGTAGTCGATAAAAGCCAAGCACAGTGGCATGGTGTATTCGTTGTGCCTTTCTATGACCTGCTGTACAACCTGGATGTGATCCATTGTACTGAATCCACTTCTGAATCCTGCTTGTTCTCTTGGTTGTGCGTCATTCAGTTTTTTTAATATTCTTTTAGAAATTATTTTAGTGAAAACTTTGTACATCACTGATAGGAGGCTTATTGGACGGTAGTTCTTTAAATCTTCCTGTGCTCCTTTTTTATGTAAAAGGATCACTTTTGCATTTTTCCATAAGTCAGGTATTTTTTGTTCTTTGAGGCATTTTGAGTATAATTTTGCCAGTGTTTTATGTAACGTCCGACCACCAGCTTTTAGCATTTCGACAGTTACACTATCCTTTCCTGGAGCCTTGCCGTTCTTCATCAATTCTATAGCATTTGTTACTTCCTCCACTAGGATATCTGGTATTATATATTGTTCTTCCGTGGGTATTGCTGTCCCTGACTGGGTCTGATCTTCATATAACTGGGAATAAAACCTTCTGACAATCTCTAACATTTGGGTACGCGTCCTGCACACTGTGCCATCCTCACGCTTTAAAGCATATATTTGCGTTCTTTTGTTTCTCAGCTTCTGTTTAGCTTTGTTAATTCCTTTGTTTTCTTCTAGGGTTTTTTGCACTAGCTGCATATTGAATCGGCGCGTGTCCTCTCTGATACGTTTTCTTATAGTTTTGCAGAGCTCAGTGTACTCGACCCTGCCAAAAGGACTACCTGCATTTCTCATTGCTCGCCGTTTCTTCATTAAATCAATGGTCTCACTGGAGATTTTTGTTTGTTTGAGACATTTTTCTTCTGGTGCTATTGAAGCAGCCGTTTGAAGTACATTGTTGGCGATTTCTTCATATTGAACTGATATTTCCACCTCCTCTGGATCTTGTAACGCAGCAAACCGGTTTGACAAAGCAATCTCAAAATCGCTTCCTCTCTCCAGCAGTTTTCCAGAATCCACCTTGCCCTTCTTTGATCTTACCATTTTTTCGCGCTCTTTTCGACAGTCAATCCGAACCCTTGCTCGTACAATTCGGTGGTCACTTCCAACATTAAAATTGTTAAGTATAATTGTATGTATAATTGCATGTAAAATTGTAAGTATATATATATATATATATATATATATATATATATATATATATATATATATATATATATATATATATATATATATATATATATATATATCATTTCGTGAATAATGTTTACCTATATAATTTGAGATTTGCAAAACTTTGCTTTTAGGCTGTCTCAAATGGTGTGGATTTTTTTTTAATCAGTCTCCATTCTAAATCTTTGGTATTATTGGAAAGAGTGTCTGCTTTCTTGCACTCTGGAATAGAATAATGCGAGGATCACCGGCAGTGTTAGTACGTAAAACAACTTTATACGTACCGAGAATTTCTTTACTTGCCTCAACCAAATCGACTAACAGAACAATTTCGTCAATTGTGAAATTATTGCACCGCTTTTTCTCCATTTTAATAAGATGAAACAATATTTTTGTAAATCGAATAAAACAATTTTATACTTTGTCATCTATCACTTTTTTAAATTGTGTGAGTATAGTTTCGTACAAGGATGTAACATTCTCAAATACTACTTTAAAACTAAGGTATTACAGCTTTTTTTCCTATGTACCTAATTTTACACTTTTATTGGGGTTAGTTTTTTTACAATATTTTAAATAGTAGGGAATTCCGGAGATCTATCTGATCATTTAATAAATATCTAGACGGTTCTTTATTATATTTACAAATTTCAATTGCTTCTAAATTGTTTAATGTTTTGCTTTTTGGCGCTGTACTGTAAATCTTTTACGAAACTATAGTCACGCAGATTTAAAAATAAAAGTGATATATAACAAAGTATAAAATTGTTTTATTCGATTTAAAAAATGAACTATCACAAAGTTACTGACAAATCAATCAATAATATTTTTATAATTTCCAAACCGCTCACGTTAGGTTAGGTTTATAAAGTGCTATAATTTCCTACACCTTCAACTGGCAACGATGGCCCAATCCCACCTACTATTTTGACGTATTAGAACTACTACAACCTTATTTTAGGTATAACTAAAGGCGTTGTAGGCAACAAGCCAACACCAGATATCTTGAAAATAATACCTGTTATAACTTATTCCAAGTATAACTGTTTGCCGTTTATACTTGGTATATACTTTCATTGTAGAACCGGCCCTTAGTCAACCGATTTGAAGTTTTGACAGTGGTTTAAGAATTGAGTAAAGAATATTCGATCAAATTTTCAAACGTTTTGTAGTACTTCATACCTGCTATACATTCTTAACGTTTAAAATATTTATCAACAATAGTTATAAAAAATAAATAGTATTTAAAGGTTTTAATTAATATTTAAGCAATATTAAAAATTCCATGTTCGTGGTTCTAAAGATTTAAATCAAAAATGTTTTAGATGAAAAGTTAAAATCAAGGCATATTCACTACCAAAAGTTAGTTAACTAGTTAAGTACATAGGATATATCCTTAAGATTTCTTAATCCTCTGGAGGTTTACCACAATTTATCAGTTTAGAATAGAATATTTGCTATGGAAAAAAATGTGTTTTTTAGAAGAAGAAAGACGATTAATTTTTTCGTTACGCTCAGGCGGAATGAATTCTAGTGACTTAGGACGCCGATTAAATCGAGGTTTTTCAATGGTTGCCAAGTTGATTCAGATCGGCGAGATATACGGAACTCACCGTTCAACTGGGAGGATTCCTGCTTTCCCAAGAAGAGAAAAAAAAAGTTATTCTGAGAATTGCATTGATTTCCTGTAATTGCTGAGGATTATAATTGTTGACGATGCTAAAGTGCAAACAAGAATGATTCTTAGGAATGTCCAAAGATTATTGAAAAGTCTGAATATATATATATATATATATATATATATATATATATATATATATATATATATATATAAATATATATGGTATATATATATACAGGGTGTTAGGTAAACATGTGGCAAAAATTAAAGGGGTTATTCCTTGACTTATTCTAAGAATATTTTGTTGTATGATGATTTTTGAAAAACCCCTTTGTTTCGAAGATAGAGGGTGAACAAAAACAGGGTGTTACGACATTAACAACATTTTATTATCAAAAAGTACATGTAAAGTTGCTCAATCTACAATAAATGTTCGAAATGACTTCCTCCAGCCTTGATACAAGCATTCAATCTACTCGTCATTGACTGCCGAACTCTTTCAAACACATCAGGGTCGTTTCTAATTGAGTTACACCCAGCAAATGGGGGCGGGGGGTAGTTTCTTGGTTTGGGCGAGTATTGGCTACAAAAATTGAATAACTTCAGTTAACTCAGTCAGTTAACTGTCAAGAATATACAAATTTACTAGAACAACAAACGTTATCTTTTAATAAAATGAGTGAAGCTTTTCGCCAGTGCTTCAACAAGGTAACGTCCGTATTCATTCGGTTAAAATTTCAAGGAATTGAATATGATCGAAAACATCTGGGGGATGCTTTGAATACAAGTTTCTACTGAATCGCTACGAAATTAAAATGTTGTTTTTTATCTTTTTCTCTTGATAACTTTTCTCTTTTCTATAAAACTGACTTTGTGTCTAACATTTTTATTAAGTTTTTTTCTTTTCATAAGAAACATTTTGGGAGAAATCTTCAGTTTAACAAAAGATGAGTAAACATTTATTTTACTGCAATTTTCATATTAATATGTTATTTTGAAAAGTCTAAAAAATAATTATCCAAGTATGTCTAATATTTTAACACTGAGTGTAACTAGTTGAATTATTTTGAGTTGGATAATTATATACAGTGTAATAAATTGCGTTAACTATTTGACTAAAATATATTTATATATAATTACTTGAGGAAATAAAGTTGAGAACCAATGTGATCTTGGTTAAAAGAAGAACTAACTACCATATTTTCTATTACTTTTAATTAAAATATTTTTTTCTTTTTGAATGTTAACATTATAGCCTAGTTTTGTTGGAAGAGTTGACGGCTTTATAGAATACGACGATAGAATATGATTAGAAGACTTTAATAATTAAAAAAAGCTGTTGGGATTGATTGATTGATTGATTTGCAAATTGGTAAGTGATTCGTAATATTCTTTAAAGCCAAAGAAGATTGTATTGAATGGCGCACAACTATACGATCTGGGAATCTTTCGTTCTTTCACCAGGTCGACCCCGGTAAAATATTCGATAGCCTGGTAATAGTAACGCACCTGTATGTGAAGGTCATTACAAAAAAGAAACATTAATAATACCATGTAATAATAAACCTCATAGAAGTCGAATTTGTTTGTTAATAGAATTTAATCTCCGTATTGGTAATTATTTTCTTATTGTCTTTGTCGTAAAGGGTACTGCTATGCTGTTATATTGCTTTTCTGGGTGTTAGCCAGACCTTTGATAGGGCTTGGCCAGAGGTACTAGGCTACAAAATAGAGAAATATCTTTCTCATCCTCACTTCCAAATGCTGAGGGGATTAGGGGGATTAAGAGATTATTTTTTAGGGAAACAAGGCTCTCATATAGCAATTTTTTTCCATTTCCTATTTCGTGTTTCACAAGTAAGTATACTGAGATCTATGCTTTACCTAATAATAATAATAACAATAAGTTTATTTGATGTATCAATGATTACAATACAATAACTAAAATATACAATAATATAATTATAATAAAATGTCATAATCTAAAAGCAGACATCATCAATCAAGAATTGGCTCTGGCTTGCAAACTAATAGACCAAAAAATGCCACATTTCAAATATATACCTTTTCCAGTCCTTGAAAATGATGCATTCCTTTTACATTGAGACACATCAATACAGACTGATCGACCAGTTGCTAGCAATCGTCCTGATATTATGATAATCGACAAAAGTAAAATGGTGGATTATTTCGGGGACACCTCCCATCCAAATGACCATAACTTACATAAGAAGGAAAGGGAAAAATCATCAAATATTATGATTTGTCTGAGGAATTTAAAAGAATTCGTAATCTAAATAGAGTTCTGGTAATTCATATAATTATGTCGTCAACAGTACTAATAACGTTCGATATGCCAAAATACCTAAATACCACTGGCATTAGCGATGGCGCAAGAATTATGATAAATGTGCAAAAGCCTGTAAATCTTGAAACATGTCGGATAGTGAGGAAAATTAATTTATTTAATTAATTTATCCAAATTTCCAATATCTGTCTTTAACGTCATTAAAACGTCCCTTAAGCCTTCTTGTTGTGAATGATCAAGTACATCACACATGCTGTATACTCAAAGGGAGATACATGTAAAATAATAAAATATAAATCCATGTATATATATATATATATATATATATATATATATATATATATATATATATATATATATATATATATATATATATATATATGAGACGCAAAATGGAACTGGAGCAATTAAAAAAAGATTTAGTCCAATTCTATTTTTTTATAATTCAAACGTATAAGAAATAACCGAGTATATACAATTTGTCTTTAATTTTTACAATTTATTGATCAATATGGTAATAAATGAGTAAACAATAACAGTAACAGAGAAAAAATAAAGAAAAATAAAACAACATCTGCTCATAAACAGAAAAAAGAAACCAAACAATCCATTTCTAGCCCTTTAAACTCTTTAATTTTTGATGCTGGAGGATGCATTATCCGATGTACATCTCATAGTGATATTTAAACCGGTGTGGTGATAATTTCTTTAGTTTGCGTGAAATATTATACGTAAACGATCTCTTAAAAATCTATAATCGATGTGATCTTTCGATGTTTAATCAATGTGTTTGTTTCGATTTGTAATCGATGTGAATCTTTACGGCTGGCATATACAAACAAAATAATTAACAATATTATTCTCCGACTCTAACTACTTTCGAGCATCTAAAAACCTGCAAGGTAATCTGAATAAAATCCAAACAGGGCTAAGGGAAGGGCGAATCAAGATCAACGAATCCAAATCTACACACATTACTTTCACTTATCCAAACTAACAATGCCAAGTTTCTCGGTACGCATCTCGAAAGGCGGTTAATGTGAAACAAACATATTATTTCAAAAATAATTCAAGTTGGTATTAAACTCAGAGGTATTCTCGGCAGGAAACCTATATTGTCTGTGGAAAATAAGCCGCTATTGTACAAAGCAATACTTACGCCGATTTGTTTTAAATACTGTTGAATTGTGGGCCATGAAGTGATAATTGTAACTAATTCCTGGATGGTTTGTTTGGGATCAGTTTTAACACTAATTAACGGCATTGGTGTTAGTATTTTTATGCTTTCGAAAGTCATAAAGCATGATTCATGTAACATGGAACTTATCCATAGTTTGCTCTCCCATTCTTATAGGGCTTACTATTTTTTTTTCAAAATTTAACAATAAATAACACTAAATATTAATATATTTAACTGGAAAATGGGTAATGTTATGTTAAGTTAAATTATTGTCAGAAGATGGTAATGTTTTTGAAATTTGGCAAAACGACATTACTTCTGGGTATGATATAATACATGTGTATGATATAGTATCTAGTCACTATCTGTTTTTTAAATATATCAGGTCTTTATAATAATTTAACATATTCTTTAGTTTACCAAAACAATACTGTAGTCAGAATTGGAAGAAATTCCGAAAGAAACACCTATATACTACTAGCTGACCCGGCAGATCATCTTCGTTTGCATTTTCTCTTTCTTCTTGTGTACGTGCTGAACGTGTTTGTGATAATCGATTCCGTTCAATTTCATTTCGCTCTTTGGGTTGCTCTGCAGTTCGATCAGATCGAAAATTCGTTATGTTTATAGCATTGCAACTTCTGCGACCTAAATTGCTCCGTCTTATTGGCGGCATTGCAATGTGATTAAATTATGTCAATTCAATTTAATTGTGCCGATTGCGACACAATGCACGATGCGAAGAACCCCAGTTCAACTGAAAACGGACAATCGATTCACTTTTTTGTTACTGCATAACCGTTTGTCACTTCAAAACTCATCGTATTTCATAGGTAAATCTGTAAATTTGTTTGAGATAAAACGACGAAACTTAATTCATTTCATGAAACGATTGCGATGCACTTACAACAGAATCTTGATTGATTTTCAATTTGATAATCAGCTATAAAACGATATTTGCGCACGTAGCGAAATAAATTGGGATAGAAATAAAATTGTTGGATAGATCGCGAAACAACACAAAAGTAAAAACAAATGTAATTCTATTTTAATTTAGGCTGGAATTGTTATTTCTATCCCGGGAACATAATGAACATAACAAAAAAAGAATTAATCAAATACATATGCGGTTTCTATCGTAAGTTATAACAGAAAGTGCATTCAAAAATTATGATTTTTGCAGTTTGTCCAAATTTTCCCACTTTCCTTTGTAATTGCCTCGATTTTTCCTGAAAACTTTTCCAAGTCCATAACGAACAAAACAAAAAAGAATTACGGATATCCATCGTTCGAATCGTGAGTTATGGTCTTGAGTTCATACAAAAATCCCATAGAAAAAAACACTTTTAGTTTTTCCAGAATTTTACAATTTTACGGGTAACTTTTCCAATTTTTCTTTCCCTAAATATCTTATTCGAACTATTATAAACATTTTTTTTTAGTCAAATCGGTCCAGCCATTTTCAAGTGATGCGCTTGCTAACGAACAGCATTTAATTTTTTTTATTTAATTTAATTTAGCATTTAATTTTTTTATATTTAACAACTGAATAAAGGGTGGATGGAAGGGCCTATATTGCCAATATTGCCAATATTTCTGATAACTTTCTTATTCATTTAATACAAACATTTAAACAAACAAACAAAAATAACATTTAATACAAACTAGAGTGTGTTCTCTATTACAGTCATTCCATGTAGGTCATTTTATAATTTTTCTGTACATTTTGCAAATAAGGTTATTTGTTACTCAAGAAATTTCTTTACCAATTGTTGCTTCACCGAAATCTTTTTTGTGGTTTCCTCATATAATATTAGCCTCATTAATCAATTTTTTAATCTTCAAGAACCATATTATTATTTCAAGAACCATTATGACAAATATCCCCGGGTATATCCCCGTAAAATTGTTTTTATAAACAGCACATATGCATACAAATAATTATGTATACTAAACAAAAAAGTTAGTTACCATTTATAAGTCATAATCAATGAAAATAAACAAATGCCGATTTAAATTTCATTCAAGTATTAACAAACCTAGTTTACGAAATTTTGTATTATTTATAATTTTAATCATTTTGTGTCCTTGAATGTTAATATTATACGATTAGTTATTGACTGACATTCCGATGGAGCATGCCCGAAAGATTATTCTAATTCAAATATAATTTGGCGCATTTACGTAATCAACGATGATTCGGACAAAATGGTAATTGATTCATAAATTTCTTTAGAGCTGAAGAAGGCGGTATTGAATGAGGCGCAACTACACTACCCAGTAATTGTTCGTTCTTTCACCAGGTCAGCCGCGTCCGTGGTGAAAGACTCGATGGCCTGGTAATAGTAGCGCACCTGTGAAGGTCACTACAAAAAAAGGACTAACGATGCCATAGAATAATAAACCACATAGAACGAATTTGTTCGGCGATAATTTAATATATATTTCTTCATTGCTAATAACTGAGGTGCTAAGTCATAAACAACTTTTTGGAAATAGCGTATAACCAGTAGCTTTAAAACCTAAGATTTTTTCTAAAAACTAAACTCAATATTTTGATTTAATTAATTTAATTATTATTTTTTTAAGTTAACGTGAATTTCGCATTGAACAAATTTGGACAATATTACTTTTGTCGTAAAAAATTACAATGAAACAAATAAGTAACACATTTTTTTATTTGAACCAAATGAAAAATAAAAAATAGTTTTAAATCTGAGATTTATTAATCTCTTTTTGGGTATCATGCAAATGCTTACTTTTATCAAGTTCACCTCCATTAGCATCTTCAGCTTTATAAAGGCCGTACTTTATAAAAGTCAACATTTAGATTGTTGGTTTCTCTTCAATCATTTTCATGATGTTGTTGACGCAGTCCTTTTACTTAAATTTTAACAATTTTTGTCTTGTATTAAATTCGGTATTTTGTCTTGTAATAATTTGTAAATGCCTAATGGATTTTTCGTTCTTAAACATGTACCTCGGCGTTTCTCTTCGCTCTAAACAAAAACTTTATTGGTAGTGGTTTATTTAGGAAAAAAATCTTTCAGATTATTTGAGTTTGAAATGGCATTTTTAGTACGTTGTCTTTGGCTACTTTCCAGTCAAAATGTAGGACAGTCTCTTCCTACATTTTGACCGATTCATTATGCTAAACTTGAAGAGATTTACCACTAAACACCAAAACGCTTTCTTGAACTGCTCGACGCACGTTTCGCTAATCATGTTAGCATCATCAGGAGATGATTTAATCTGAGATTAATGAGATTAAATAATCTCCTGATGATGCTAACATGGTTAGCAAAACGTGGTAAATCTCTTCAAGTTTAGTGTTTCACACCAAAGGTTTCAATAGAAGAATTGATCGATTCATTATGGACAGATATTTAGATACTCTGCAGGAAAAATAATTAATCTCCGCTTTTTTATTTCTGTTTTACTTAGACCGAAGACTTGATCTGGTCATATGAAACTGTGGCTAGTTACTAGGAAAACTATTTTCTATCTGCGGGATTAAACTCGAAGAGATTTATCACTAAACATCAAATATGGCAATGAATGTTTATTGCGTACACGCGTTTTTGAGTAGTTTAAGCGTTTTCAAGATGGCCGAGAAGGCGTTGAAAATGAGACACGCCCGGGTCGCCCTCACAAAAGGAGGACAATATCGAAAAAATCGGTAATTTGGTTCGATCTGACGGGCGGTTATGTATTCGTGCGATTGCTGAAACTGTAGGAATTGACAAAGAATGCGTACGGCCAATTTTACATGACAATTTTAACATGCAAAAAGTGTGTGCCAAAATGGTGCCTAAAATTCTCATGTTTGAACAACAAGATGCTTGCAAACATTATTGTAGTGACACTTTGAATGCCATTGAAAATGACACAAACTTATTGGAAAGGATAATAACATGTGACGAATCGTGGTTTTTTACTTATGATCCTGAAACGAAGCTCCAATCCATGCACTAGAACAGCCCAAATTCACCGAGAGCCAAAAAAAATCGAATGAGCAAATCAAAATTCAAAGCAATGATGTCTTTTTTTTCGTTATTCAGGGGATTGTGTATCTTCACCTGGTTCCTGAAGATCGAACTTTTAATCAACATTACTACCTTCACGTTCTTGCTGAAGTGTGCAAAAGAATAAGGACAATACGATCCGAATTGGGAAAGGACAAGTCATGGCTTCTCCATCAAGAGAATGCGACGGCTCATTCCGCATTATCTGTTAAGAGGTTTTGCAGCCGAATACAGCATCCTTGTGTTAGACCATCCGCCTTATTCGCCGGATTTTGCGCCGTGCAAGTTCTATTTGTTTCCTAAGGCGAAATCTGCATTAAAATGAACAAGATTTGAGTTCGTTGAAGCTGTGAAAGAGAAAGCGGCATGCGTTGTGAAGGAGCTGACAGAAGAAGACTTCCTGCACTGTTTCGAATAATGGATGGTTCACATGGAGCGTTGTAGGTCTAGACAAGGCGGTATATTGAAGGTGATAATAAGTAAATATGTATGAAATCAAAATAAAATGTTTTACAGCGTCAGTCTCGTTATTTAATAGTCACACCTTATATATACTATAAGACACACTTAGGTAGATACAAGTAAATTCATGGAAAATAAATATTAAGTTAATTATGAAACACAGTAAGAAATCCTATGTCAATCGCATCGTACGCCACTGTTTTCTGGTCGAAGAGCAATTTAGATCATGAAGATTTGCCTCGACAGGTACCCCGGGGTCATATCTCTCTCATTCCGCCTATTAGATCATATATATCGACAACGAAAACGTATCACTCTAGAAAGTACCCGAGCCGTTGGCGTTGTCGAAAAACTTGCATTTTTATGTCTCTAATTAGTTTACCTATTACACTTACGAAAAAGAAAGTATGATGAGGTCATGCCTCTAACAAAAATTAATTTGTTTTCTAATAGCGATTATTTTTTTTGGGTGCAAGGAACCAGATCACCCATGTTGAATTACTTGTCAGACGAGAGACATTTTCAAAGAAGGAAATCACACAGATAAAATCGCCGAAAGTATGATTTATTAACAAATAGCACAATCTCATATGATCCATCAACAATAAATTTCATTGTTAAAAGCAAAGTAAAGAAAATGTTCTTGGGTCAATTCTTCTATTCGAACCTTTGGTGTAGAACACTAAACTTACAGAGATTTACTACTAAACACCAAATTCTGTGTTTTAAATTTATCGATGCGCGTTTCGCTAATCATATTAGCATCATCAGAAGATGATTTAATTCAACTCCAAAACTAAACTATATTCTATTTATGGAGATGATTCAATCTGAGGAATCATCGGCAAATTTCTAAACATGCGATTTGGTGTTTAGATATAAATCCCTTTGAGTTTATGTACTTAGAGAAAGGTTTTTAGAGAACTTGCAGCATCCCATTACCATTCATTCAAGTGTGTTAATAAATAGAAAAGTTGAAAGTCAGAAGTGATGGATGCATGCTGGATTGATTCAAATAAAACAACAACTAAATTAGATGCCTTGAAACAATTTTATTTTATATGAAATAACATTCAATGTCATTACGGTTTCAAAACAATTTCTGACATTGTCTCAATCCAATTTGTGAGCACATTTTCAAGCAATTGTGGTTTTATGTCCGCAACTGTCTGAGTTATTTTAACTTTAAAGACGTTAATAGTTGCTGGTTTATCGGTATATACCAAATATTGAAGATAACCCCAAAGAAAATAATCTAAAGGCGTTAAATCAAAAAACCTTGGTGACCAATTAACAGGTCCCTTCCTTGGACCCCAAACTACCTCCAGATCAATACCATTCAAATTTGTAATGAAATAATCATTGATGATCGCTCCATTAACGAGTTGATAAATTTGGATCTTTATCAACACCGCCAGGAACAAAATATACCACACGGTGATATTTTCTTTGGAACGCATAATTTCTTGTCTTGTTTTTGTTTAATATCGAGCAGCTTGAAATACGTTCAGAATTTGTCGATAATTCGAGGAATACATAGCTCGGTTGGGTGATTATGTGCACCATAAAAGCCTGTATAAGTTTGGCTCACCGAACACTAATTTCGATTATAAATTTCGATAATTTGCAAGTGTTGCTCTGATGTTAAACGTTTCATAACGATTTGTCAGATATTTGATGTGCCATGATGAATGCCATGATGATTTGACAGCGACCCCTGTTGGAAATTCGGACACACTTAATGCGAAATAACGGTATCCTAGAAATCCTGCTACTTCTTCGTCCTCAATTCGCTGATGAGATTATAACATTTTTTCAATGTGACAATTCAGTACATAAATTGAGTCTTGCGAGTACCTTTCGACAAGTATCTTTCTACAGTGGTGCTGATTTTGATTATTTGTTCGATCATGTGATACTTTTTAATATCATCTGTTAGTCTCACCAACAGTATTGATGTTAGATTAAATGCAGATTCAATGTATTCAATAAACTGTTTACTTGTTATGAATTGTAAGTAGCCTTTAGCCTTCCACTTTTCATAGCAAATGCACCATTTAAAATGAAATAAGTATAATTGAATAATAATCTGACATATATACAATATGATGAGTAATTCTCCGTGACTTAACTTTCCATCAAGAACTTGGCAGAGAAAAAAAGTGAGATGGGGCCAATTCCGGAGAATAAGGTGAATACGACATCGATTCGTAGGGTAGATTGACCAATTGACCATTTTGGTTGTTACAACGGCGGACAAATGGGGGGGGGGGGGGGGGGGGAGTTGCATGGTCGTGGTGAAACAGTAATGCAGAATATTTGTATTTCCCTTTTCTAAATAACTGATGAAGTTATTGTCTTTCGAATTCTGGAAAAAAGTGACTAGGACCTTTTCAGCTGATGGAAGCGTTTTTGCCTTCTTCAGGGCACGTTCACTGGGTAACACTCATTGTTTTTGTGTGTATTAATTTAAGTTTCATTGCCAGAGACAAATCGCTACAAAAACTACTACTACTGGATGTCCATACGTATTAAACAGAGATGTCCTTTATCTCAACAATCTGACCAACCTTTGCTCTGTGATCTGCCAATACAACATAATAGATTCTATTGACTATTTCTTCAGTATTGACCTCGATGGGGGGTCTTGAGTGCGGAGCATGATTTGACCACATCGAAACTCAATAAACCATTTAAATGAACTATGAAAGGGCATTATATGTGGCGCGATACTTTTTCTTGATCGCAAAAATATTGTACTTACTAAATTACTTTATTCTTCCGAATATTCATTCGCGGCTGTTATAACTTCTTCATTTGATGAAAAACGCTTGTCACGTAGGAGTTTTTTGAGGTTTGGGAACAGATGAAAGTGAATACAGATATGGTGAATATGGTGATTGCTCCAACAATTCGTAGGGTAACTTCTTCAAGTTGGCTAGTGCAAGAACACTTCTGTTAGCCGGTGCATTGTTTTGATGAAATATAATTTTTTCTCTTCGCTAAACCAGGTCCTTTCTCACACATTTTTGCATCCAATGGATCCAAAAGGTTTGAGTAATACTATCCTGTTATTGTTTTAATGGTTTGAAGGTAATCAATGCAACAAAATGCTGTTTGCATCCCATCGTTTGTTGTCGCAGTTCACGATTATATTGGTACACCCAAGTCTCATCCATAGTTACAAAACCACATTTAAAATCTATTTTATTCTTTCGAAAAGGATCCAAATGTTGGTTGGGAAGTTTTATTCGAAGTCGTTTTTTGATCAGAATTTAACAAATTCAGCATCCATTTTGCACACAGCTTTCTCAAGTTCAATTCCTTTTTCAAAATATGAAACAGCCGTTCAGTTGAGATGTCCATGCCCTTAGCAATTTCACTCAAAGTTAGTTGTCTGTCATCCATAACCATTCACGTATAGAATGAATTATTTCTTCAGTAGTTGCAGTTATTGGACGTCCAGAACGAGGATCATCATCCAGGCTTGTACGACCACGTTGAAACTCACCTGCCCACTTACAAACCATTATTTTTGAAGGAGCAGACTCCCCTAATACATTTACCATTTCAGTATGAATTTCTATTACCTTTAAACAGTTTTCCATAAAAAAATTAATTACTATACGATTTTCAATATTTTCCATTTTAAAGAAATAACATTGATACGTTTGCTTTAAGCTGCTGTTTTTCTACGGATGAATTGGCAGATCGACTTGAAATTTCACATATGTTCATGCGAGGGATAAAACTTCAAAATGTACTAAATTTGAAGAGATTTACCACTAAACACCAAATCATTTTTTTGAACTGCTCGACGCACGTTTCGCTAACCATGTTAGCATCATCAGGAGATGATTTAATCTAATTCTAAAACTAAACTATGTACTATTTATATGAAAAACCCTATCTAACGAAGCGTGTAACAATCATGAACCGTGAAGTTTACTAAGCCTTGCATTAATAATTGAAAAAGTTGACTGAACGGGATAGGCCCTTTATCTCGGTTCGTGATTTTCTTACATTTTTCTATTTGAATGCTTTCATATGCATCCAAAGCCCTATTATTATTAACCCTTTTAATTAGTCTTAAATTACTAATATCTATACTGTGGTCGTGTTCGATTGCATGTTGTGCAACACAAGATTTTTCATTTCTCCCATATCTAATGTGGGCAATATGTTCTTTATATTTTGTCAATATGGATCTTTTTGTTTACCCAATGTACCTTCGATCACAGTCTTGACAATTAATTTCGAAAACTCCCGACTTTTCATATTCCTGTACTTTATCCCTTGGATTACCCAGAACTTCTCCAACTTTCCAGAAAAAAAAAGTGATTTGGTGTTTAGTGGTAAATCTCTTCAAGTTTAGTATTTCACACCAAAGGTTCCAATAGAAGAATTGGTTCAAAATGTAGTAGATTATATAGTTCTTTTACTGCCCTATATGTGTCGTTCCGCGAACATTTCAATTAGCCTGGTATTTATCTGCATTTGAAGAGTTTCAAACAAACATTAATGTTATATGTGCTTGAAATTCATGAAGCCTTACTAGGAAGTAACATGGTTTTCAAAAGGATCTGACTTTTCACTGTATCCTCATTGTGTATATGCTTGAGTATTACTTTCGAAAATGAGAAAAAGATGAACGAAAATGGGAAAAAAAAGAAAAAAGAGACAGTTAGTCCCCCTAATGTTTATATTTGATTGAATGAGTAGTTCATTTGTTAGAAATTATATCGTTCAATATATAAAGTGTATCAGGGACTTAAATATAGCTTAATTTGTGTCGCCTCGATTTCAGTAGGTAATTAAATACAGATTTTTATTTAATTAAAATAATTACGTATTCGTAAAAAACTGTTTTAAGTATACCCAAATCACTAAATAATTGATTTTTCAATATATCATTTAAATTGTTCATGAGCCAACTCTGACCTGACGGGCTGAATAATTAGAATAGCATAGCTCCAAGCAAATCGGATTTCTTCTTTGGTCAGTCAGGCCGTGACGGTAGTCAACACGGGCGGTAGTCACGACTATCTTTGACCTGTTAAACGCCTGTATATTCTTCAAGTTAACAGACATTTTAAACGCCTGACGAATCATGTACTACCAAGTTTATTAAGCGATTTTATCAGCCTTTTGATATTTGTTGATTTTCGAAAGGTGTTTTTAAAAAAGAAGGGTATTTCAAATAGCGATTATAAATATTACCGTAGGAAATAATATGTTTCGTATAGACTATGTGAAATTAATGTTTATTGAAAGACTTTTCTTGTCTAATTTCCTAATGTCCTTGGTTTTTCACGTCCTTATTTAATTTGGAAAAAATTGTGCTTACAGTGTTTGCGAAACGTGTCAAATATATGGAAATTGGACAAGAAAAATCTTTCATTAGACATTTGTAATGAATTTCTATCAAACGTTGTTTTGCGATTTTTATTGGCAGATTCTTAATTTCGCTTGATGATAGATACAGTTTTTACATATCGGTAAATAAGTCCTCGGTCTAACCAATAAAACACACTTTTTTTGTCAAATTTCGACTTTTTTTTCATCAATATATTGTCCTTAAAGAACAATACAATCATTCCAACGCTTTTTTAACAATACTGCACACTTTTTAAAGAACGATTTTTCTGTCTTCAAAATATCATTTTCAATAATTATCTCTTCATTGAAGCGAACTTTCTTTTCAGCGAGCATTTTTTTGAGGTCTGACAATAGCAAATAGTCGCTGGGGGCCAGATCTGGAGAATACGGTGGATGAGGAAGCAATTTGAAGTTCAATTCATGCAATTTAGCCCTCGTTGTCAACAATTTGTGACACGATGCATTGTCTTGTTGAAAGAGCACTTTTTTGTTTATTTGTGGCCTTTTTTTGCGATCTTGTCTTTCAAACGCACCAATGACGCTATATAATATTCGCTTTTGATGGTTTTAACTTTCTCGAGAAAATCGCTGAACAATATACCATGCACATCTCAAAATACAGAAGACATACTGGTCGCATTGAACGGCTTTCACCAGCTGCAGACCACTCAGCTGACTGCCGATTTGACTCCTAAGAGTAGTGATAGATCCATGTTTCTTCCATTGTCAAACATCGTATGAAAAAAATCCATTTTATTTTGCTTAAACAGCTCCAAACATTTTAGTGTCCGCAGTGAGCAAACAATTTTGCATGAATAAATGTGCATGCAAAATAGTTATAAACACTTCTTTTCCATATCTTCATGATATCAGCTATCTCCTGCAGCTTTACTTTACGGTTTTGCGAAATAATGTTGTGAATTTTTCTGATGTTATCTGGTGTAACCACCTCATTTGGATGTCCAGAGCGTTCAGCATCATCGATGCTTGTACGGCCACGTTTGAATTCAGCATACCAATCAATTATGATTGATTTTCCTCGGGCAGACTCCGGGTAATGTTAATCAAGCTATAGTATTGCTTCAACGGTATTTACCACTGGTAAGGATTTTTCGTAAGTGATGCCATCTACATGTCAGACCGGGAAGATATTGACTGATGTGTTATACCATATTCCATTACAACAGTACATAAATAGAGTCAAAAGTCAGATGCTTTTCCGATAGATGTTGGTGCGAATACAAAGGTGACTGAATTTTTGAAAAGTAACTTCCTTTATGGTAACGCTTCATGAATTTCAAGCCGACATTATATTTAGTTTTGCTTTTACAGTCTTCCAAACATTTTTGCCGTTATAGAAAAACATTTTTTTTTGTATTTATGGGGATTCTGCTCCTGTACATTACATGGTTTATAAGTAGTTTACTAAGTTTCAATGTGGTCGAATCAGCATTGGTGACAATTCGCGCTCAGGATCCCCCATTGAAGTCTGCATTGGCAGCTTGTCGAGATGATAAATATCTCGGTCGAATGCGTATGGAACATTCTACATGAGAATTTGGGTATGAGCAAGGTATCAGTGCAATCGGTGTCGCGGCTTACCTACTGCAGATCGGAATTGAGTCATTTCACATCGAGGTTTACACATGTTTAGCGTAATCCAAAGAAGTTTTTGCGTATAAAATTTGTGACTGTGATATTAGAAATAAAGGAACAGTCAAAATAGAGGATTTTACCACGCGAACCTTCCACAAAGAATATTCCTCCGTCGTCGAAAACGTCATGGTTACAGTTTTTTGGAATGCACATTTGTTATCTTCATCAACTATTTAGAAAAAGGAAATACTTTCACAGGAGAGTATTATATTGCGTTATTCGTTAAATTTAATAAAGGGTAGATAGAAAACCCCACTCATTTAGGGAAGGAAAAAGTAATATTTACCACGACGAGAATTAAACCGAGTTAAAAGAAAAGGTACTATGAAAAATAAATCGATTTTTATTAAAAAAAAAATATATTTTATTTAAAAGTTATCACTCTACAAGGGCGGATGCATAAAAGTTGGAGATACTGGAGTGTACGCAAACCGAATACCAGATGAAATTGTTAAGGCAGCAAGATATGGAAAGCTGTTTGAGAGAAGATAGCTGGGTGTCAATCTCACAATAAAAGAAATAAATTGATCTCAAAAATGAACAACTATAATCCTTTTCAAATCTATCATACATAGTACTTTTTACTCGATCCTCGTGTATAAATTTTTGAAAACAGGCCTGATTTTTTGATATTCTCGACCACTGCGTTGTAGAACTCACAAAGAGAAGGCAATTTGACAAAAATCATTTATACAAAAGTTGCAGAATAAACAAAAAACAAAAATTTGACATGCTTTTTCTAAGCCAGTCCAAACACTTGGGCCAAAACACCAGCCCAAACACTTGAAAATCTGTGCGTGAAAAATTGATTCTTTTCACAAAATGTAGATTTTCTACCGCCCAAACATGGTTGTTGTGAAAATTATTTTCCACAATTTAAAAAAACAAATCAATTCTGTTATACTGATATAAAAGCGACTGACAAAATTCAAGTCTTTTAGGATAATCTTCGGGTTGTAACGCTTGTACCCGTTGATAATGATAGGGATAAAAGTGTTCTCATCCTGTAGTGTTTTACACTTTATTACGGCCAACTTCAACTTGACATGCTATTATAGACATAGTAGTCGTTGTTGGCTCGTTTTTGACAGTTTCTAAAATTTCTTTCGCAACCTCTACCATTTCGTGTGGAGAAGGCCTACCAACGAGACCTCCTCGTTGTGCTTTTACGTACCTTGTAAGGAAACCTTTCCGCGTACAAACAACATGCTGCGGCTACATTTTGTTGGCACTCCCCGTAAGTTAATATTATTAGTGGACATAATCCCCATTTTTTCCATAAGTCGGATAAAATATGGGTTGTTTAATTGTGGATAGAGTCTCCGTATTCTTGAAGAGAGAGCATTTGTCGGTACTCTGATGAGTCTAGCCACCAACAGACGAAACATGTGCCCTCCAATGTAAGGGGTGGGTGGGGCCTCAACTAACAAAATTCTCATTTTGGCGGAGACCGAGGTTGGTGTGTGTTCCACATGATATTGTGGAACCCAGCGGTTGGTGGTGTATAACTCCCAACAGCTGTTGTCTCATTGGACGCAGTCCAAAGAAATAAAAACACTGCCTATATATATATATATATATATATATATATATATATATATATATATATATATATATATATATACATATATATAATCTAATATTTTCACGGATGGTAGATGGTAGAACTTCTATTGTTTATATAACTGTCTTTAGATTGTTTTAGATCAAATATTTAGACCTTTTTGTGACACTATAGTTTATTTTAGTATGTTAACTAGCTTTGTCCTTACGAATAAAAATGAGTTTAATATTTGGTGCATTCAAAGATATTCGGGAAATGAAGTGAAATATCCACATTTTACCGAGATACTTCAATGAAATGAGCTATGTCCAGAATACTAATTATTAAATATGGTCGTATGCAAAACTCGTTTGGGGCGAACCCAACCACTGGGTTGAAAGAAAAAAGAATTGTATGCAATCGGTCGCCATATTAAACGTTCGCGTTTTAAGCGAACAACGGCCCTAATGGAGCCCATAAATCCTCGACTAAACGTTACACCACGACGGCCGATGAGTTATATCCATTGGAAATGTGTAAAACCAGGTGAGAGAAGCAATAAATTTTCGAGACCGACGACATAATTTAGTCATTTCGTATGATCCTGAGAATATTTCTGAAGGCTATATTGCCAGGATGTAGCGGGAAAAAAAGTTATAGAGTAATGAGTTTATTATTTACGATGTTATATATTCTGTCACATCATTTCGTTGACCCCTTTTGCATTATCATTTTTAAAGTAAACATTTATTTACATACGTCCTTAGTGAAAGAGTTTGCGCGATATATCTCCCGTAGTTGGAAAACTAGGAGGGCAAAATTCAATAGATTATTTTTAAGCAGAATTTGATGAAAGATCAGATATGTCTATTCTATTTCAAAGAGTAATAGTGAACGGTAGGTTGTAATAAAACACTGCCGATAATAAAATAAGGATGACGAAAAATTTAAATTTTAAAAATGAAGTGAGACATAATTTAATGGGTTGTTGCACAAGTTTTAATAATCAATAATCAAGTCGTTTTAATAATTCGTTTGTTTATCCCGGAATATTATTTAATGTGTCCTTTATTACTGTTGGCATAGTAAGAACAAAACAATTGGCATCATTTTTCTGAAAAACCTGAATTTTAATTATTTTCAGATATTTGAAATGGAAATTTCAGGTGGCAAAAAACTTCATTTTCAACATTTGCTATATTTCGCCTTTTATCGCGATCAAGAAGCTACAGAAGCAGGTCATGGAAGTTCAGAAGCTACAGAAGTAAAGACATATATGGAGAGTTTATGAAGAGGACGATATAGCCTATCGGATTGTCCGAGATTGGTTTGCCAAATTCAAAAATGGTAATTTCGACCTGAGCGATGCGCCCAGCTCATATCGATCTTGCAACATCGATAAGGACCATCTTAAAAAGCTTTTTAAGGACTACGGTTGTTAAACATGTCGAGAATTGGTTGAGAAACCGGACTGCGACCTTACACGTCGCAGAGCACGTCGTGAACAATGACGGAGAATATATAATTGAACAATTTCTTAGGATTGTTACTTTTTTTTTAATAAAACTTTTTAATAAAAAAACGCCAGGAACCTATGGATCAACTTAATATTTGTCACTTTTGCTTTTATTTTTTATTTTAATATCCATATTTTGATCTGTTAAGTTTCTAGTAGTTATCAGTCTAAACGGTTAATACATCCTTGCCATGTAGGAATACTTTCTTAATATTTTTAATACATCAGTAAAAAAAGAATATATATATATATATATATATATATATATATATATATATATATATATATATATATATATATATATATATATATTTTTTTTTTTTTTTTTCACGGCTGGCAGATGTTTTTCTAAGATTATTCTGGGTGTTGATCGGTTCATTCTGTGAAGAGCCACGAGTGACTGTCAATTGGACTCTTGAGTCGAAGCGGACACTTGAAAATGCCAAATGAGATTCTGGCGAAACGTCGGGACGCTTCACAGAATGAGCGGATCGACACCCGGAATGGGTGTATAAGAGAAAGTATTTTCCTAAATTTAATCTAAAAAAACTAAATTCTTTACAGTTTTTTGAACAAAAAGTTTCCTTAAAACATATATCCAAAATGCAAACATTTCCGTGGAAAACAAGAATTAATTTTCTTAACATTGGCCACGTCTATTTTCCTCCTGTTTGTGTCGATTTATGGGAATTCCGTTTTTATTGCATTGGTGTCTTAAGGTATTATTTGAAAAAAAAAATATATATTTCATTCTCATTTATTCCATAAATTTGGTTTGTTTCGTTACAAAAAGAAGGACAACTTACACATATCGCTGTTTAATGTCAAACACGACAATGCTAATCACTAATTTTTTTTCACACAATAACAGGTTTTAAATGATTCACGTTACGTTAAGAAACACATTAATTGTTTTATTATAGTAAGTGTTCAAATGTTTACCATCCCATTCCCCATAAAATAAAGATTCGTCGGTTGATAAATTTTTGAACAAAACATTTGGATTCCGTTGATTCTTGTGAATAAATCATTCACAGTATTTTTTCCTGTATGAAAAATCAGCGGGTCAGAGTGGTTGAACTCTTTGTACGTGATACCTCCAACTTGCCGCACAAAACTTCGAGTACTTCTGGTAGAATTCTCTTCAACAAGATGTAAAATTTGTTCTTCTACTTCAGGACCGATTTCTCGCTGTAGCCTACATTCTTTAAATTTTAGAACCAGACTACCAGTAACAAAAATGTTTGTCGAGCTAGACGCGACGTTTCGGGGTATAGTTACCCGTAAATAGGCACAGCTCACTCGAAATTCGATACGTTCGCCATAAATAAGAGGCATATCCTGATATTCGCGTACAGAATATATTTTTGGTTGTAAATCGAACTTAAATACATGCACTGCAACACTGAAATAATTTTTGGGGCAATTTTGAAATAACAGTCTTGTATCATGACGATATTGCGAGGTTGCCACATCCTTCAAGGCCGACGCAAGGAATAATTCTTAAAAAATTAAAAAAAAAACTGTTTTTACAATGTTAATGACTTTATGTGTAGTTCTTTCGATATATAATAACCAACTAATATTTGTCAAATGTGCTTTCTCATATGTTTGCTTAAAATGTTAATTCTTATCACATCTTTCCGATTGGTGATTTAAACATTTTTGAGATTTTTTTTTCACGAGAAAATTATGTGAAGAAACAACTATAATACTGATATAAAAATTATAAAACCTGTATGAGAATCACGGAAACGGTGAAATACCAAACAGAAGAAAGAAACTTGAATGATAATCACTATTCGTAGTTACTGATCAAATTTCTAATTGAACTTTGACCGTAAATCCGACTGGAGCTTTACACGATGCGGTAGTTATTTATTTAAATTCATTTAAGATAAAAATGTATCTTGCTTTAATCCATTTTCTACCCAAAATGATTAACAACTTCCAATTGAATTTAATTAATATATAATGTATTAATTCGTGTTACATAAAGCAGTTTTTAAACGCTGTTTGCTATTCACAATTGTGGAACATCCAAATGCATAAATTTAATAATGTTTTTGTTAGTGTTTAAGTTTATATGTACGAATATTTGCAACGTATTTTCTAGTAAGGTATGATTAACACTTAAGTTTTATAGCAGTTTGAAGCAAAGTGATTGATAAATACCTAACTCAACTCGTATATATTTCAAGGATATAACAAAAGTACTTGGTTTTTTCAGGTTCTTAGTAATTCACTGTAAAAACAAAATTCTGGAGTTTATTCCTCGAAATATAGGCCGTTGTTTTAGATGACTTCAACTGATCTTTGAGCCAGTAACTCTAGACGACCTGATGTTTCCCGTTTTTCAACACTCATCATGTCTCATTTCCGGAATTTTTTGAATCAAAGCTAAGGTCTACTACGCAAATCTCACGAGGAGCGTCAGTCGATTTGAAGCCTTTTTTTAAATAATATCTTAAAATTACCTTAATTTCGCGACTTATTTCATTCATTTTAACGATTTTTTGTTACAAGCCATCGACTGAATAGTTCACAGTGGCATAACTTTAATACTGAAGAAGGATTGTTTATTTGTCGGAACAAAAAGTTGATATCGAATTAAAGCTCTGAGGATTGAAGTATAATTCCTTTATTTATAAACAAAGAAAAAAAAACAGAAATGCTTTTGTGTTACACTGTAATATTATATGAAATCATTACCTTTCCATTACAGAATCAATAAAATTAAAAAGATGTTTTGCTAGAATCAATAATAGATCTGTAAATTTTAAATAAATTCCTTGTAGGTTAGACGGAACTACGATGGAAATACATTAGTTGGAGTTCCCATTAGTTCGATTTCGGCGTTCGGGCAATGATTTCTGCATAATTTGTTGTTACCGTTGCATGTTTTATCGAACGTCGGACCGCTCACCTTCGCGAAGAGAGCGGCAGCTCTTTCTCCTGCTCGATAGCGCGTGCTGCTAGCAGCATCGCGAGCTTTTTTCTCTTCTCGCACCGATGTTTTTTTCTAGTGCAATTAAGGGATATCTGGGCGTGGTATCTAACGATTACGTTACGCTTGTCACCTTTATTTTTCGTTTTGATTAAGTGTGGCTCTAATTTAGGCGATAATTATATGTCGTTTGCGATGAATTTAATTGGATTGGTTCTTCTACTTTTACGCCAAACATTCATCTAATTGTAATTCTAACTATACGGTAAATCGAATTAAAAAATCTAAAGGACTATCCAGAAAATATAAATCAACAAATCAAGTCGATTATAAGACCACTGAGTTATGGGTGTGAATCTTGAATAAAATAGTACGTAGAATATATGGAGTTGTATTTGACTGATTATTCAAAGCAAATGAAACATTTTATTTTAGTGTTCATTTCGATGATAACTTTTAAAATATTTTTTTTATTACACTATTCATTATTATTATACCATACTTTGCTTGTTGCATCACAA
Source organism: Cosmopolites sordidus (assembly GCA_031761425.1). Lineage (NCBI taxonomy): Eukaryota > Metazoa > Arthropoda > Insecta > Coleoptera > Curculionidae > Cosmopolites > Cosmopolites sordidus. The sequence continues at coordinate 175,282 of JARFXV010001231.1, read as the reverse complement.
GTACTAGAGTAATAGATGAAATTCTGTTTATTAAAAAAATAATAAATTTTTTTTAAGCAAAGTTGTTTTCTTATTTGCCAAAGCAAATAAATTTCTAATAATTTACTTATCAAGTAAATAAGTGGACATGAAAAAGTTGCACAAAAGCTTGAGGAAGTGCAATTTTCTTGTTAAAAATAAGAATTTTGTCAGATTATTTTTACAATAATAAATATCAGATAAAAATGACGTTTAATAAAACTGTTATAAATACTTGATAAATATAATATTGTCAAGTGTAAATTATAAAAAAGGGATAGAATAAATGTTGTATTTGTGTGTATTAAGTGTATATTGACATCATATATGATGTATTAACATCATGGTGAGTGTGTATTGACATCAGAAAATAATTCAATCTAGAGATTGAATTATCTCCTAATAATGCTAACATATATATATATATATATATATATATATATATATATATATATATATATATATATATATATATATATATATATATATATATATATATACATATATTTTTAAATTGAATCTGAAAGTTGTTATACTTTGCAGTGTCAGGCTATGTTTAAATACAATTACAATACATTAAATACATTAACAGTTATATGGCTTGGCTTTATATTATTTTTTTTTCCATAGCATTCTATCTTGTGCTGTGCTTCTGACTTTTCTCCACGGAATTCCTCTCTTTCCCGTCACTTTTCTTTTTTGCTCTTCCAACCTTATTTGTCTACCTACATTGCTTTTTCCTAGTGTTTTTGCCTCGTATATTTCCTTTACTAGTCGATTCTCCTTCATTCAATGTAGGTGCCCAACCATCTAAGTTATCTCCCTTCGATTACTTCCTCAACTAGTTTTATCTTTAGTTTTTCTAATACTAAGGTAGTTCGATCTCTTCTACTACTGATTTCCTCAGTCTTTCTAAAGAATCTCAGTTCTAGCTCAGTAACTTTTTTTTATTCTTGCCCGTGACTTGCTAGACTCACTATCGTAAACTTCAGATTCACTCTTTCTTTATCTTTTTTAGAACTTTTCTTTCCAAAAAATCTATTTTTGAGTGCATTGTATATTCTTCTAGTCTTGCTTATTCTTTCATCTATTTTGATGTTTATTTTTCCATTTGTCTCTATAATTGTTATTTATATTGCAATTTCAGACAGTGCCAGAGAAAACGAAAATAATTATATAGTAAATGATTTGGATTGAATAGTAGCTCCAACAAAATATGATCTAAAGAATGTATATGAAATGTAGTTGTAAACTAGAATGTGGATCATATATTAAAACATATCGGAAGATTGTAAATAACCAAAAGAAATAATGATGTTCTGGTTGATGATTCGGATTGGGACACACCCTGTAAAGAAAAAGGAAAGACCGCGGACGAGGTGCGATATATCGCCTTCCACATTCTCTCGGAGAATGTGCGGCGAAATAGCCATGCCCGACCGATCGAAACCGGAGCAAAAGGAGCAACATAACGAAAACGATCCTCGTCAGCGGCAGCGGCGTTTCCTGCATCGGCCCGCCGGCGAATATATCATTCTCGTGCGAGTTCAACAGGGCCGAATTGGAGCAAGGTCGATGGCCGGCGCAACGGTGAACGTCGAAAACGACGTATTTATTCGCTTATTTACGTTCGCATTTCATATTTTATATCTATAATTTAGTCGCAGGAAGCCTGCCGAGATCAATAAGTTGGCGGCGCGGAGATTGATCGCGTCCTGCCTCGTGCTTTCCGCGGAACGCGTTCTTTTTTTCGTCCTGCTTTCAATTTGCATTTTAAACCGTAAAAATACCTTATGATTTATATTAATAATATAGCTGGACGATAATGAGATTCAAGTAAATAATATCATAATATTAGCAGCAACAAAAAGATGATCTTCCTAATAATCGATTTAATTACCTAATGTAATTAAAAATTCTGCAAGCGAATTGCACTTCTATAATTTCAAGCATGGGAAGTGCATATTTCAAATTGAAAAATACCGTGATGGTTTTAATAAAGCAGACATTCCTTTCAAAACAATTCCTTCCTATTAGAGTGTCGATTCTATCAACTTTTACTGCAGGTTTGCATTTAAATAAGCGGTAATATTACTGTGATGAAAAAAAAAAAACTTTTCTTGACTATTTTTGTTTTTTCTTGAATTCCTACTTTTACCTCTAAATAATCGGGTGATATTGAAGCAGTTTATTCATATAATCAATAATTTATGTGTTTTAATAAATCAGAAATGTCAGTTGATAAATCGAAATTAAAATATCAAGAACAATATACAGGATGCAATGGAAAAGATGTATCCAAAATTCAACTATACCCGCAGGAAAAATGTCAGAACTTTTTGAAATTTTCTTAACAACTGGCAACGTTGTATCGATGTGATTATTTCCATCGAACGGAATTTAGTTTTTGTTTGATTATTGGCCTTTTAATAAATAAATACCATCATACAGTTGGTTGGTTTTGTTACAAAAAAAAAGGAAAACTTACACATTATTGTCGTTTAACGTCGAAGTTGAAATTACTAGCACTAATTTTTCAACCCATAGTACGTTTTTTACGACGATTCACGTCACATGATTAATTATTTTATTGAATGAATGAATCAATGAATAAAATAATGATGCTTTATTGTCTAACAGGCTACTGCCCAATTAAAAAGTAATTTAAAACAAAAATAGATATTACAAAAATAATACTTAACCTAACTTAACCTAACAATAGTACAAAAATACTTATATAAAAATTAAAACATAATTCTAAGATTATTACAAAAATTATTTCCAAAGCACCGCGCGAGCTTTCAGCATCCTCTCAAAAGCGGATTTATACTGAAAAATATCCATCAAGGACCCAGAAGCGTTCCCGTTAATGACATATCTGTCATGGTCTCGGCATGCACGAAAGCGCATTCATTAGATGCCAAGTTGGTGCTAGGGGTAGGTATGGAGAAAATATCTCGAACTCGGCTGTTAATGTGAGAGACATAAAACTGGATCTTACTGAGGTGTTGATTACAAAAAATCAAGCCATGGCAGAGCTTTAGCAGGAGAAGGTGAGCAGCATACACTCGACAATCCTTCATGGACTAACAGGAGAATCTCTCCGATAACAGAGAGTGGCTATAACCTCTGCAGGGGTAGCTTAAAAGAACTGAACTGAACTGAACCTGCTCAAGACGAGAAATCTGTTTAGTATATATTGGCGACCAAATAGAGGAAGCGTATAGTCTAGATCGTACTAAGGCATTATAGAAAGTTAGAAACCAGGTGATATTATCAAAAGCTTCTGTTGATCTCATTAGGAGGATCTAACAGGAGTGATCTTGAATGATTTCCATGTGCTGGGAAATGTGCTTGTTTTAATTGATAGTTTCTAGAGATGAAGCAATGGCTCTGACAAAATGATAGAGCAATCCTTAACAAGAAAATCTGGGATTTTGTCAGGACCAGCTTTGAGTTTATTCTTTAATTTATTAATGGTAATTTTAATATCAGTAATATTAAGAAGCTATAGCGTGTGCGATTCATTTATGAATGTATCATTATCAATTGAGGTAGGAAAGTCCGTAAAAAAAATAAAAACCTTTTTGAAAAAATCCGCAAAACCATCCACGATGTCGCTCGTGGTTTTAAATTCGGCAGAGTATAGCATATCGTTAGGAATCGTGGATGTACCTTACCTACGGGAGACGTACTACCAGAATTGTTTCGGGTCGTCAGTTAGAGAGGATTGTATTTTATTAGTGTAGTTTTGGTAGGCTTGAATTATTTTATTTATTTATTAAATAACTCAATAATTCTCATTACGCTAATCATTTAATTTCAGAAAATTACACTTTCAGCGAAATTGTTTAATTAATATTTTTGTTTTTTTTTATATTTTTTTTTATTTAAAATTGTTAATATTAAACAAATTTAAAAACGCTAGATCTTTTAGAAAGCTTTGAAATTAACAAAATGATTATTATTGAACTTGCACATCTAGACATTGAACAAGGGATTTTCGAACATTATTATTTATTGTAGCCTACATTGCTGTACATAGAACAGACAGTTCAGTTGATGGGGATATTTGCAGCAAATGAAAGAAACTAAACCAGTAAGATGAATATGAGAAAAAATACAAAGAAATAGGAAGAGGGGTAGACGCCGAATGAGTTGGGACAATGTGAAAGAAAATTTACTAGAGAAAAATGCTAATTCTTCTATTGGAACCTTCGATGTGAAACACTAAACTCCAAATCACTTTTTTAAACTTCTAATTAGATTAAATCTCCTGATGATGCTAACATGCTTAGCGAAACGAGTGTCAAGAAGTTTAAAAAAGTGATTTGGTGTTTAGTTGTAAACCTCTTCAAAATCATTACTAAAACAATTCTCATGAATTCAATCGCAGTTGGAAATCATGTGAGTTAAGCTCTTGTACTATACAGAATTTATGTGGATGTATATAGAGATCTGGTTTTAATATACGCACTAGGAACTGTGATTTTTTCCCAGTTGAACAGAGCGTTGCCGGGATAATGTTCCTGGAGCTTCCCGATCATTTTCCCTTGCAAGTTTTCAGCTGATCTTGCTGTTCGTGGTTCGTCTTGGGTATAATTCGTTGAAATTGTTTTGTTTTTTCAATTTCAAAGTAAATTATAACAGTTTTTGTTCATTTTGTAAGCGAATATTGCTCCATTTTCAAAACTCCTTAGTTTTTAGGGTATTTTGAAACGAAATACGATTAAAATGATAAATCATAAAAGAAGATATTTTAATTTAAAATGTAGAACCTTCTTTTACCCCACCGTGCATAACAAGTCAAATCGTGAATATTCCTAAAAAAAATTATAGATGTTGATTTGTAACTATTTCAAGACAAATTTGTTTTTGCTCAGTATCAGCGTTACGGCCACAAGTAAACATGTTATGATAACTGCACTAAATAAATAATAATAAATAAAAGCGGGTGTAACGGAACCCGTATATATCTGAATTAGTCGATGCAAATTTTCTAGCTGGAATCTGTAATCATGATTCGATAAAGTTACAGCCTTAAGTATCCTACCCACCCGATGCATTAAAAACGCCTTCGGTATCTTTTAGTCGTTAAATTTTCGATTTGCATGCCAAGATCAATTTTTTGCGCTACCGACGTAAAATCGAATGAAAATTAGGCGATCATCCGGTGTCCGTAATTGCAACAGCTCGAAGCTATTCGACCTGTTTCAACATATTCTTGATGACCAGGGTAACGATTAGAGGTCTCATTTTGGAAAATCATTGGGATTTTTTACTATCTACTTTTTCATTCTAATGAAACGAGGGGTATTTTTTAAATAAGGTCCTTTTGTGAACGAGAGTGAGAAAGCGCACTGCCCGGATTACGCGTCTGCTCCTAGCATGCTTTGTGCGCGTTTAGGCGCCATTTGCAGCCGTATCGTCTGTGATTGTGAGATACGATCTGTAATTCGATTCTTGAGTGAAAAAAACTTGGCAGCAGCGGAAATTCACAATTTATTCAATTCACAGCTGCCGATCTTAGATTTCTTAAGATTTGGTTGGTGATGTGAACAACAAAATTCGAGAGAACCAGCGATTCACGATTTCAAAGTTATGAGATGAATTTCCACAAGTTTCAAGGCCAATTTTCAAAAAATATGTTCTTGATAGATTCGAAGACTGCTTTGTGACCATCACAAAACAGCAGTCATGGATTGGGTTTTTTTACAGGCGGCAGATTTCTTTGACATCGGAATTCAAAAACTTGTTGAGCGCCATGACAAATGTTTAAACAAAAATGGAAATTATGTATAAAAATAGATATCAGTATGTAGAATATAGAAAAAAACTATTATTATGATATTTACAGTATATTTCTTCTTATTAAAAAACGGACATTATTTAAAAAACATATCTTGTATATATAGAATGTTTTGTATATCTTGTATGTATAAAATGAACTTCTTAAAATTACTGTTAATCAGAAATTACAGTTGAAGACAAAGCTATAGGCCACGGAAATAGCTTAAATATTTTCCGAAATTATTATAACAATAAAACTGAAAAATTATCCAAATTAATCCTATTAAGTTCTCATCTTAATTTTTGAATTCTACGTTTTATGGATTAAACTCAAAGAGATTTACTACTAATCTCCTGATGATGCTAACATGGTTAGCGAAACGTCCATCAAGAACTTTAAAAAAGTGTATCGCGGTTTAGTGGTAAATCTCTTTGAGTTTAGTGTTTCACATCGAAGGTTCCAATACAAAAAATGATTTTATGGACCGCTGAAGAAGTTGGGCGTCGGGCATTATGAGTTGCTCTACTCTGGGCTGACCATGATCATTTCTTCAGTTGCTTTCGAACGTTTGGCTCGAGCCCGACTGATGCCAGCTTAACCCTCAAGAGAAGCACTGGATAAGGGATACCCAGAGGTGAATTAAAAGTGTTTTCCCTTATAAATGATCACGTCGAGGAGATGACTTTGAATATATGCTGTCTATGGCCATATACGTCTATGGCCATATATATCTATATGCCACCCAGTGCTGTTCTTGTGTCAGTGTTTTGTCAATAAATAAAAACCGGTTTTATAAATAAAAACCGACCTTATTGCACAAATAGTGTGTTTAATGTCATAAATAGTAGTGATAATAGTGTGACAGATAGTGTGTAAATAGTGTACCTGACTATTCATAAAATAGTTATATTTATTGAAAACTTTGATTTTTTAACTTTTTTTACATTATTTGTCCATTTCTTTCATTTTCTATTTAGCTCAAAATGAACACGCATTCTCGTACTCGCTATGCGACTGAAGTAGAAGCCTTACATGAGGCAGATGATATCTTCGACGACAAAGAGAGTAAAAGCGAGACCGAATCGGATTTTGAAGAGCATCATACCAGTGAACTTTAACTAAACTAAATAAATATATTTTTTAAAATAAAGTTAAATTATGTAATAAGTATCTGAAAGTACATTAACCGTTTGTAAAACAAGAAAGTTTTTATCTAATAATTTCGCCTAGATATGATAGTTTGAATGGAACACCTGATTTTATTTTATTTTTTTAATTTTTGCTGATTTCTTCGATGGCATTAAGAATATTATTATTTTTTGGAACATTCTATAGATATAGTCTTTTTGTATACTGATTGAGGTTTATCTTAAAAAAATATATATATTAAATTGAATAATTTAATCAAAAGATATTAATAATCAAAGACATACTGATGAATTTTTCCGATCTTTAAAGCATCAATTCGTAATACAAATTGATCAATTTCACTGATATAACGGTAGGCCTATGGGTGGATATATAAAAAACTCACTCGCACTCGACTCACGGCACTCGATTCTCTTTTTAGTCCGTAGTGAACATATACCCAAATGTTCGTGTAGGCGCACAGCCCATACGTGTTCCTAGATGATTTTTATTATCGCAACAATCTCTCTAACCTTCATTCTGGAACTGCCAATATGATATCATAGATTTTGTTGACAATTTTATCAGTAGTGACATCAACAGAGCTTCCTGACCGCGGTATGTTGTTCGTGCTGGTTCGACTACCTCGAAACCCAGTAAACCACTTATGAACCGTGAAATGTAAAGAAGCAGAGTCTCCGTAGTACTTTTGCAACTTTTCTTCAGTTTTCGCACTGGGTCTTCCAGGCAAAAAGTAATGTTTTTGTGTGGTTCGCTTTTGTCCATGATAGCCGACATATCGTTTCAAAGACTGCCGAAGCAAAACTAAATGTTATGTCGACTTGAAATTGATGCTGCGTTACTAGAAAGCAAGCTATTTTTTAAAAATGCTATGCAAATGCAAATACCTTTGCGATCCCACCGCCATCTATCGGATAAGTACCTGGCTATTCACTATATCCTCTTAGTATCCTCTTATATATATATATATATATATATATATATATATATATATATATATATATATATAAAGAAATCTTTCACCCTTTCCCCACTTGGTGCCACCGATCACCTTCACCCAACTGTCCACCATACGACGTCACGTGTCTCTCGAGACCGGTTTCTAGCCTTTCAACCGTCATCAGCCGAGCTCCAGACGAACCCAAGGAAAGCAATATATATATATATATATATATATATATATATATATATATATATATATATATATATATATATAAATGGAAGTCACTCGTGAGAATTTTCGTGCGATAATTTATTATGATTTTCAAAGTGGTTTATCTCAACAAGAATGCATTAATGCGCAAAAATGTGCTATTTGTGTTGTTTAGTAACTTAAAAATTTCATCTCCTCTTCTCATCATCAAAATGGAATTAATTTGTGAGAATTTTCGTACGATGATTTATTACGATTTTCAACGTGGATTATCTCAACAACAGGTCATCGATCAATTCATTTCGACTTTTAGCGATAAAGTATCATTTAAAATCACTGTATATTACTGGTTTAGTGAATTCAATACTGGCCGTTGTTCGCTCACGGACGAATTTAAAGAAGGTCATCCAAAATCGGTTGTTGTGCCAGAAAACATCGATATTGTGCGCGAACTGATAAAGCGAGATAGTCATGTGACATACTGGAGATTAGTATGACAAGCATACACAAGATTTTACATACACATTTAGCCGTCAAAAAGATTTGTGCGCGTTGGATTTCGCATAATTTCACAATCGCTCAAAAAAAGACTCGTGTCGATTGGTGCAAAGAAATGCTCAAAAATTTTAATCGTGGTGCGTCAAAAGCCATTTTTAACATCGACACAGGTGACGAATCTTGAATCTATGCATGTGAGTTCGAAAAGTGCTATGAACATTTGTTTAAACGTATGCAAAAGTATATCAATCATCAATTATTTATTTATATATATATATATATATATATATATATATATATATATATATATATATATATATATATATATATATATATATATATATATATATATATATATATATATATTTATTCACCACGTCCAAAGAAACCCTGAAAAAGTCAGAAAGAAATCTCTTAAATTTCATCATACATAGCAGACGTGTGAGAGTTCCTAGCCTTTAGGGGATGGAAGAATAAATTAGACTATTAGTCCGGGATCCGATCATTTGTGTCCCGTTTGATGGGAATATGCAGATGTTTCGCCAAGGTCATACTTGGATAACACAAAATGTCCGCAATTGCCCGAGTTATGTTGGTTTCCAAGGTGTCGATAGTTGCTGGTATATTGACATAGATCTAACATAAGAGTAACCCCAAAGAGAACAATCTGTAGGCGTTAAATCACATGACCTTGGTGACCTATTAGCAAGTCCGCTTCTCGAAATAATTTTCCCACGGGATTGTGCACTCTATAAATCGATTGTTGTATGGAGCTGTCCTGTTGGAATCGCATCTCCTCCAGAACAATACCATTCAAATTCGGAATTAAATTATCATTAATCATCTCTCTGTAATAATCCCCATTAACCCGTAACGTGCTTTCAAGCTTGATTTTTAAAGAATTACGGGCCAATGATATCATCAGCATACAACCCGCATCATACGGTGCAATTTCGTGGATACAACGGTGAGTGTTGGATCGTTTGCGGATTATTTTTACTCCAAATGCGGCAATAGTGTTTATGAACGTAACCATTTAGCTAAAAATGAGCTTTGTCTCTGAACAAAATTTTGCGGGTCAAGTTGCAATTGATTTTATAACAGTAACAGTAATAACATTCAATTCTTCTATTGGAACCTTTGGTTGCACTAAACTTGAAGAGATTTACTACTAAACACCAAAACACTTTTTTGAACTGCTCGACGCACGTTTCGCTAATCATGTTAGCATCATCAGGAGATGATTTAATCTCAATTATTAAATTATTATTGAATTATTATTAAATTATTATGATTATTATTATTATGATGATTTAATCATTTAGTAATAACATTGTTGTTGTTGTATAAAGCCTTGATAATTTCTATTACTCCCTCTTCTAGTCTACTTCTTCTTAGACTTTTCCAGACATCCCTTCTTTTTACTCTATCAAATGGTTATTCAAATGGCTCATTTTAGGTTAATAAAACAAATATGGATTTCGGATTCTTTTCTTAACAGTTTTGCTGCTGGTTGTCTAATTATAAATATCAGATCTTATGTGCTTCTACCCTTTCTAAAACCATCTATACATTTATTTTTTGTTCTTAAATATATAATATTAATATATTTATTTAATTTAATAAAATTAAACTACTTTAGGAGTCGCTACCTTTGCGTCTCGTCCTGCATCATGATTTTTCCTTGCGTCCTTGCATGGCTCGACACAGTATTACACCGGTTAGACGCATCTTTCAACAGATGGATGAGTAAAAGTTGCACAAGTGGATATACATAATGATCAATGATGATAGATGAAAAAATGTATCGATTAAAATATCAAAATATTAATGAAGTAATCAATTAATCAAGTGTATATATATATATATATATATATATATATATATATATATATATATATATATATATATATATATATATCACAACGATAAAATTAAGATCATAATCTGACGGATATTTATTCCACACATATATCTTTAATCAACACGAACTTTAAGAACATTATTCTTCTTTGTAGGTCTTATTTTAGACAATCAAAACAGTTAAATTGAGAAATGATGTAAATTATATACAAGGGTAGATAAAAACTCGGATACTTTTTGCATGATTATTTTTAATATATTTTTAAACATCTCGTTATAGCTCGGTACACTTCGGTTAATGATTTTCCAACTATTTTATAGTCATTTCTTTCGGCGATGAACTCTACTACATTTAACATTACATACACCACATTTAATGTAAATTTCTTTTCAGCCAGCCATTTATTCATGTTTGGAAAGATAAAGTCGGAGGGGCTCAAGTCCAGAGCATAGGGAGCATGTGGCATCAATTTGTAATACAAATAGATCAACTAGACCAATGTCCAATAATGTCAACCAATAATGTAATGGAATATTCCCCTGTAATCGTCTTTCTATTTTCCAAATAGCCGATAAAAATAATGAATTGGGAAAATGATTTTTCACTTTTTTCTCGTATAATATGTAGATAAATATACTGTGTACGTATTTAAAATTGAAACGGTATTTAATAGGGTAATTGATCCAAAAAAGTTCTATCTATTCTATCTATATCTATAAAAGGTATTTGGAAATAAATAACAAAGTCAAAAAAAATGCCACAGAATAACCAATGTCAGCATGTTACTATTATTAGGAGAAAATTTTGTACGTAGTCGAATAACAAAGCTCAACTTTCTGCGAACGGCGCCGAATTGATAAATTGAAAAACACTACCAGCAACAGCGTGGATATTTTCTTCGGAATGCATAATTTTTGGTGTTGTTTTTGTTTTAATATCGAGCAACGTGAAATGCGTTCGGAATTTCTCGATAATTCGGCGAATACAACGCTCAGTTGGGAGATTATATACACCATAAAATTCATGAGGTACTCTCTAAGTTCGGCGCACAAAACATTGATTTTTATAATAAATTTTTACGATTTGCAAGCGTTGCTCTGATGTTAAACGTTCCATGATGATTTACTAGACTATACAGTATAATTCTGACCCTAGAGGCGCGCAAACTCACAGTTCGTTTGTCAATGACTCCTATCGGAAGTTGGAATACACTAAAAGAAACACCTTGATACTTGATATTATAATTTTAATAAAAATACTTGATATTATAATGTTTGTACGGTGTGTTTAAAATATTTTTATAACTTTCACTGATCAAAACAATCTACTTATAAATTATTGAAAGCAAAAAACGTGTTATACATTTTTGTACTGTCTGTTTAAAATAATTTTATGACTTTCTGATAAAATAATCTACTTATAAATTATTGAAAGCAAAAAACGTGTTATACATTTTTTAATATTTATATGTGTTGAATTTGTATGTGAATGATATAATTAGATCTAAAGTTGAATAATTTACGTTAATTAAGTTTGAAAAACAAAAAGTAAATATTTTATTTTTTTTTATCTTAAGATAAAATCGCACCTGGTCGTATCAGGAAGAACGTTGAAACATTCTAAAACCTGTTGCGATTTGTGCTCTAATTATTGCAGATTAGTAAACCAGAAATAAATGGTTTTGATGCATCTCATTTATAGCTTAATTTTCTTGTTTTCATAAACAGATATTTTATTTGTTTATTCATAATTTTACAGATTATCTTCGTCTATTTTCTTTTAAAAATATTTCTTAGCTCAACTTGTTCTTGATATATTCGCATTTAATATTTAACGTTTTTATACCTCAAGTTTAATGGTGCTTGGATACATTTTTTAAAATGTATTGAGATATATTGAAAAAACCATCATTCATTCTCTTTGACTCTAATCTTATCCAATGAATATTTGAATTTGTCTTAGGTCGATTAATTTTTACAATATAGGCTTTGTTAAACTTGAATGATATAGATCTGTTAGAATTTTGATATTCACACGCCGATATACTTCAGTTGTATGAATAGCAGTCTTGTCCTCGTCATACTAAATTGAAGTGAATTCTTATGTAAACATGTATTATTATTCTGAACCTTTTGCTTAACTATGGGAACTGGACGAGCCTTATTATAGATATGTTTCTTTTAGATCCATGCCATTATGAAAGTGACACATTTCTCTCCTTTCATCGATTTCATTTGTTTTCATTTATATAACCGAAGACTGTGTGTGATATAATTTACTATATTTCTTGTCAAGTTATTGGACATTCTATTTTTTTTACAGGAGAGTAAAATTTGTTCCTTTTTATTTCGAGCTTGATAATATACCTCATACTAATGGGTGTTATTTATATATGATATAGTAGCCATTGTAGTTATAATAAATTTAAGAACAACATCAAAGAACTACAGCCTAGAGATACTATCGTTCAATATTTCGCAATAAGCCCGGAAAATTGGAAAATGGCAAAAGATGTAACAGAAAAAGGACAGATGGAAATAGATAGCGAGCACATATGATAGCAAGTGGAGAGACAAAATAACAGAACGAAAAAGAAAAGTTTGAAGAATATACGGCACATAGGGCCTTTCAAATTGAGGGTTTTATTTTAATTCTCGGATAAAATACAGAATATACGTTTATTTCAAAATACGTTTTGATAATTGAAGCCTAGGTACATATCTATATTACCTTGCTTGTGATGCCCAAAAAATTTTCATAATTTATTTACCTTTTCATAAATTTTTGATTGATTGATAATTCATTTTGGACCAATGTCTACCATAGTTTTGAAAACTTTGCGTCATTGTGAAAATTCCAATAAAAACACCTGTATAGAAATGTTTAGAGCAAAATTATAGTTCTGCTTGGAATTTTATAGACTTCTTTGACCGTTCTTTGAGACATTTGTCAACTTCTGGAACCATCAATATACTCCATCAACGTTTTATAATCAGAATTGTATTCTATAGTGGCCGGTGAAAAGCTTTTTTTGGAAGTAACGGTATTTTCGGCGTAACTGTAAACATTAATAAATCATATATTATTTGATGGGTGATGGTGATGATGAAAATGGCTAACTTTACTCCATTTTGTAGGTTGGAGGAAAGGTCCCCATTTTTAGAGCAATGTTTCACTGACAAATATTTATTGAAATAACTATTAATTAACTAAAAATTAATAAGCTTTCAAAGGGTACTGAATGAAAACATTCGTAGGAAGATTATCATTAATGAAACAAACGCGTTTACGCGGAAATCTTGGTCTGGCATATCAGATCGATATACCAGACCTTGGCAACGTGTTCAAATAACCACAACTAAGGGGGAGGTTACACTAATAAACACTCCAATTGGCGCGAAACTTCGTCTAGTTGTTGCCTCAATCTTCTAGTTTCAGGAAATCCCACCATCCCAGATGCTATGGGTATGGGTTCTTGTGATATCACTAGACCGTGAACAACCTGATATTCCTTTATCTTTAAGACTTATGGCCCTCCTAGAAATTTTTAAACCAGGGCTGAACGGTGTGGTTAGATACGACACCTCCCTTCTCTCCCCGTAAATCTCAAGAGCAGCGTCAGTCACTTTGAAGCCATTTTTAAAATAATATCTTAAAATGTCCTTAATGTAGTCCACTTGTGAAAATCGGAGCTAAAGGTATAGTCATACACAGTAATACAATCACGCTTTTAAAGTATATAAACGTTTATACCGAATGCTCTTATATATATATATATATATATATATATATATATATATATATATATATATATATATATATATATATATATATATATATATATATATATACAGCGTGTCGCAGTTAAGATAAAGACATACCCATATTTTCGCTATTTTAAGGAACACAAATTTAAATTTTTGCACAGTCATACAGATTGATAGATTTGAACTTTAAAGTTTCAGTCTACTACGAATTCACAAACAAGGTCAATTTTCGATATTTTGCTTGGCGTCAGAGATATCGAAAAAAGTTATTAGGAAAAGTTGTTTAGAATATTATTTCAACCCTGAAAAAATTCACATTTTTAATTTTGTTATTATTTTGGTCTATACACAAAATTATTACAACACAATCGTAACCAAAATTGTTTTTCTGAATGAATACATGACACTAATAAATTGACAATGAGTCAAGTTTTTACTTTCCATGGCACACTAATTATCAAATTAAAAAATAAACTTGTAATAATTTTGTGTATAGACCAAAATAAAAAAAAATAAATAAAAATGCGAATTTTGTCATGAAACTCGGTGTATCCGGTTAAAATAATATACTGAACAACTTTTTCTAATAACCTTTTTCGACATCTTTAACGCGAAGCAAAAGATTCAGGATCGAGCCTGTTTGTGAATTCGTAGTACGCTGAGTTTAATGTTCAGATTTCAGTTGATTATCTTAAAATATGTGACCCATCAACCTGTATGATTGTGCAAAAATACAAATCTGTATTTCTTATGTATATACGCTCTCTTGTCCGTGTGTCTGCTGTTTGAAAATAATAAAAAAATAAATAATTTTGGAAATATCATTTGATCATATTCAATTGCGACATAAAAGGCCCTTGATAAACGCAAAAAAAGTATATCGGTAATGCATGACGTACACAAATTAAAAACTGAAAACTCTTCTAACCTGTGTAGTGGTCGATTGATGGTGGAGCTAGATAAGTTAGGAGAAAATTTAAAGTCTTGTCAATATAAAAAAAATCCTTTGTTAGAAAAAATAACTAATGAGAAACGTTTAGGTCTTAATTCAATATAAGATATTTCTTGTGATGAATGTTGTATTAAAGATATGTTAATGTTGTGTTATAAGTGCCCAATCCCTCCACTACGAGTTTATTGTTCTAAAAAAATTTAAACAAACGATAAAAAAAACTCATATTTATTCCAAAACTTTTCATATTGGTTTATTCATTTGCATATTGGGTTTTAAAAAAATTCGTTAGAACAGTTTTCAAGATACGAGCGAAGAAATACCCGACCTAACAAAGAAAACAAAATAAATATGGGAAAAAATGTTTTTATTTCTCTGCATAGTCCCCTTTTAGCTAGATGCGCTTTTACCAGCGATGTTTAATAGCTTCGATTCCCTGTTTATAGTGAGAATTGTCGAGTTGCTCAAAATAGCCATCAACCGCAGATTCCACTTTTTCATTGTTGGCAAATCTTTTACCACCGAGCAATTTTTCAAGTTTGAAAATAGAAACTAATCCAAGGGGGTTAAATCTGGCGAATAGAGTGCGTGAGGAAGTAATTCGAACGAATTGATTTTGGCCATCGCAATAACGGATGTGTGAACGGGTGCATTGTCGTGATGAAACAAAACGCATAATACTGGCCGTTGATCGTTTTTCCTTTCTAAAGATAATCAATGAAAATTATACCACGCGCATCCCAAAAAACTGACGCCATAATCTTGCCTGCAGACGGAACTGCCTTCGCCTTCTTTGGAGCTGATTCTCCCGTTTCAGTCTATTGTTTTGACTGTTCCTTTATCTCAAGTAATAGACCCATTTTTCATCCATGGTTATGAATCGACGCAAAAACTCAAAGTAATTCCTGTAAAACTTCGCCTTGAAAAATCCTCACGACGCTGTTTTTGTTCCATTGTGAGTAATCGCGGCACCCATCTTGCGTACAGCTTTTTCATGTTAACATTTTCAGTCAATATGCTCTGTACAGCACTTTTTGAAATGCCTACTATGTCTGCTAGCTCGCGCACTTTCAGTCGACTGATATACAATACCATTTTGTGGATTTTGTTCACCATATCTGGCGTGGTCATCTCATTTGGTCGACCACTGCGATGTTCGTCTTGGCAGCTCGTACGACCTCGTTTAAACTCTGCCGTCCGATATTTTACTGTTGTAAATAAAGGAGCAGAATCCCCCAGAGTAGAATTTAGATCCGCTATTCAGTTTACTTAGAGCGTTCAGCATTAATGGCTACCAAGCAAATACTAAATAACTTAGCGTCGTCAAACTTAAACTTTATAAGGTTGGTACTTTCTACCATAGTCATTCTTTTCAAATAACAACTGTCATCTATACGCCAGGTCGGGTACTTTGGAACTACCCTCGTATACACGAAACTATGTCTTTTTTATACATCTTTGAACTATTATATGTTATTCATGGACACTTTAATCAATAATATCTTTTTTCGGAATAGGCCAAAAATTTAATTTTCCTTCCTTTTATAATTCCTTAATTAAACAAAGGATACTTAACTCAATATCATATTTCAATTTACATGAAATTGGCAAGGAAAATTAATTTATGAAAACTTAATTTAATTTCGCAACTTATTTCATTCATTTTAAAATTTTTGTTAAAAACCGTCAACCGAATATTTCGCAATATTTCATACTGAAGGAGGAATGTTTATCTATCAATTGTTTATCAATATCTTTGTTACACCGTAGTATGTTATTTGATAAAAATGTTGTTTTTTTTTGCACAGTGTGTATCGCCATTACATCGTGCACCGCTAATTCTGTATTCCACATCGCGAAGAACAGTTAAACAACAAAACGACAGAAAAATCCCAAATCGGCAGCACGGAAATTGCGACTAATAACAATAATTATGAACACGCGCATTCCCTTGCTGGCCGACGCTTTTTCGCATCCACGCGCATTAGCTTGCTATAAAGATGTTGATGATAATGTAATTGCAAGCGCGCGACGATACGACTTCTCATTTCACTTGCAAAATTACGCAGAGCATTGTTAATTTCCTGTCGTTAAAGATGTGAGACATCGTAAATCATGTTGCATACCTTTAAAAATTTATTACAAAAAACATTCAATTTCTTTGATTATGTATTTAGTATAGTGTAGTATAGTATAATAATGGTTTTTGAAAATAATATTTTTACACTGGAAAATAAAGAGTTTTCCAATAAAAGTGCAAGAACTTTGAAAGGTATTAGCGACAACATTGAAACGAAAATACTGCTGTGTTTAGTAGCATGTGTAATTCACTATTGAAGAATATCCGATTCAATAATTGGACTTTAGAGCAACTGGAAGGCGAGTCTCAGTTTGGAGATAAAATAATATTTTCCGACGAAGCTCACTTCTAGCTTAATTGGTTTGTGTACAAACATAACTGCAGAATTTCGATCTATGAAAATCCTCAAGTGATTCAGGAGTTACCTCTGCATCATCAGAAAGTCACTATTCGGTACGTTGCAGTTTTTGGGTTGAAAGGTAGATAGGATTTGTTTCTTTGAAGACAATGATGGAAATCGTGTTAATGTTAAAGTTACAGTAGGTCAACACTATAAGAATATGCTGTGTTCAGTACATTGTGTAATTCACTATGGAAGGATATCCGATTCAATAATTGGACTTTAGAGCAACTGGAAGGCGAGTCTCAGTTTGAAGATAAAATAATATTTTCCGACGAAGCTCACTTCTAGCTTAATTGGTTTGTGTACAAACATAACTGAAGAATTTCGATCCATGAAAATCCTCAAGTGATTCAGGAGTTACCTCTGCATCATCAGAAAGTCACTATTCGGTACGGTGCACTTTTTGGGTTGAAATGTAAATAGGATTTATTTCTTACGACAATGATGGAAATCGTGTTAATGTTAAAGTTACAGTAGGTCAACGCTATAAGAATATGCTGTGTTCAGTACATTGTGTAATTCACTATGGAAGGATATCCGATTCAATAATTGGACTTTAGAGCAACTGGAAGGCGAGTCTCAGTTTGAAGATAAAATAATATTTTCTGACGAAGCGCACTTCTAGCTTAATTGGTTTGTGTACAAACATAACTGCAGAATTTCGATCGATGAAAATCCTCAAGTGATTCAGAAGTTACCTCTGCATCATCAGAAAGTCACTATTCGGTACGGTGCAGTTTTTGGGTTGAAAGGTAGATAGGATTTGTTTCTTTGAAGACAATGATGGAAATCGTGTTAATGTTAAAGTTACAGTAGGTTAACACTATAAAAATATGCTGTGTTCAGTACATTGTGTAATTCACTATGGAAGGATATCCGATTCAATAACTGGACTTTAGAGCAACTGGAAGGCGAGTCTCAGTTTGGAGATAAAATAATATTTTCCGACGAAGCTCACTTCTAGCTTAATTGGTTTATGTACAAACATAACTGAAGAATTTCGATCCATGAAAATCCTCAAGTGATTCAGCATCACCAGAAATCCTGCAATTCTGCATCACCAGAAATCCAGTCCAGTACTTTGCGTAATTCACTATGGAAGGATATCCGATTCAATAATTGGGCTTTAGAGCAGCTGGAAAGCGACTCTCACTTTGGAGATAAAATAATATTTTCCGACGAAGCGCGCTTCTAGCTTAATTGGCTTGTGTACATAAGTGCAGAATTTCGATTGATGAAAATCCTCAAGTGATTCAAGAGTTACCTCTTCATCATCAGAAAGTCACTATTCGGTACGGTGCAGTGTTTATGTTGAAATGTAGATAGGATTTATTTCTTTGAAGACAATGATGGAAATTCTGTTAATGTTAAAGTAACAGTAGGTCAACACTATAAGAATATGTAGTAACTGAATATACAACACCAACAGAATTTTTGGGCCTGGACTGACAAATGTGGATATAAACAATGTTAGTATATTTCTGTAAACCAGATATTTAACATCCATTATTTAACTCCACAAAAAAAATCATGATTTCGGCGGCCAGTTGACATTACATTTTCGCGAAATAACGCGTCTAGGGGACTTTGGCATAAATCTAAAGGATCTTTCAAACTGAGCAGTTTTATTTCCTGGTTAATTCTTAAACTTTTTATTGGCAATTGAAACGTAGCGTATGATATTTAAACACGAAAGATAATACCTGCCAAATGGCTACCTCTTGTAGCTCCACAGACGACCATTCTTTTGTTGTCATTTTGGATGACATTTTGGCATCATCAGCTACTCCAATAATTTCATAGGAATCGATTGTGGCTGTGCTTAGAGACCTGACTTTTCACGTAACCCGAAAGAAAATAGTTCTACGGTGTCAAATCACATGATCTTGGTGGCCAATTAACATCACCGTTTCTTGCAATAAATAATTCTCAATAAATCAATCGTTTTATTAGTATAATGAGGTATAGCGTCATCCTGTTGAAACCACATATCCTCCAGACCAATATTATTGAATTCATCGCACAAAAATCTAGTTATTATGTCACGATATTGAACATCATTCACAACATTCATCAACAGCATTCTGAAAGAAATACAGCCCAGTTACAGCTTCCGACCATAATGCACAACATATAGTGAAACGTTTAGAATGTAAAAGTATCTCACGAATCAATCGTCAATTTTCCTCACCCCAAATGCGACAATTTTGTTTATTAACACAACCACCAGTTGCAATATGTACTTCATCTGAAAAGATGATTTTTTGAGAAAGATCATGTTTGTTCTTTGATCCTATTCACAGATGCACGACGTTTTGAATGATCCAGTGGCTTTAGTTCATATGTTATTTAAACCTTATATGCCTTCAGAGCTAAATCCTTTCGCAAAATACGTCATGTAATGGATTCGGTGAGTTCCAGTTGTTGTGAACGTCGATTAATGGGATTTTCTGCGTCTTCTGCAACACTTTCACGTACCAAATCAATATGCTATACGATCAGTACGATTATATATTGTTCTTATTTTATCTTCCACCGAACTAGTTTCTTGAAATTTTTGAACAATTTAATTAATAGAGTTTTCAGACGGACGATTATGCAAACCGTAAATATCAGGTAATTTTCGAAAAACATTTTTCAATGAACGCTTCTTTTTGGCCCGGCAAACGTTGTTCTGGCCTTTTTTGACACTATTTTTTTAATAATTGATATATTAAATTCCTTTTTTTAATAATAAATAATGAAAATGTTGAGTTGATTAACGCAATAACACAGAATTGATGTTCAAATGTCAGATTGTGTAAATATCAATCATCTCGTTTTATAAATATAGAATTTGTTAATAACGTGACTACAGCACTATCTATCGTTTCCTAGCTATGCTATGAACTATCGTCTCAACAAAACAAATATATTGTGTGAATATGACCTCAATCGGTCAAGTCATTCAGAAGTTACACGATCACAAACGCACCTACAATATATATATATATATATATATATATATATATATATATATATATATATATATATATATATATATATATATATATATATATATATATATATATATATATATAGCCCCATATACAGCCCCATCTAGTGGCGAGATACAACAAAGTAAATAGCGCGAAATAACTATGTATACCAATTTGCATAGCGATCGCTTATACGGTGTAGAATTTGATGTCTTGCAGCGCCTATATAGATACTATACTTGTGAAGAATACTTGAAGCGTTCTAAACTTTACATAAAAGAGATGGGACAAAAGAAAAAATGAGAGAAGGAAAAGAAAGGAAGCTTATGGATGGGAGTTTATAGATAATTGAGAACTGGGACTCGAACTCAGATCGTCCGATTACATGTCGAAGGCTCTGTCTAGTTAAGCTACCCGCTCTATACAAATTTCCTTTCAATTTTATCTATATCAAACGAGGCACATTGTCTATGGTAGGGTAACATTTTTAAATTTAAATACTGTAAGCAGAGAAAGATATAGTTAAGGTGCTACAGCCTTATCTAATGACGAGGTACAACAAAGTGGATAGCACAAAAATACTCACCGTGTTCATATACTTATGTATACTAATCTTCATACCAAATAATATATATAATATATTATAATATATATAATATATACAATATATATATATATATATATATATATATATATATATATATATATATATATATATATATATATATATATATATATAAGGTATATAGCAACATTCATTTTTATATGAACATATGTCAAAAAGTTTGGAATATTTACAAATAGGATATCTACGTCTATAATACTCTAAAAATTCTGATCGATATTTATTTTAGACCGTTTTTAAATGAAAATAACAAAAGCGTTGTTTTCCGGATAACACACGTTTTTAGATTTTTGCCCATTCCATTGATACTGGTATTTGCATTTCAGTTCTTTTTCAATTTCAATCATCTGTTGAATCATCTGTTTAAAAATACCTACAAACACGATATCGATATATATAGACGTACCACGAACATGATATCGCATTGGAACAGATCAAGAGTAATTCCTTTATTGCAACAGGGCTTTAATCAAAGTGATATCACGGAAATTATAGGTATTTTCCTTGGGAAATAGGTATTTCCCTTGCTGTATCGAAAATTCATAAAAAATTCGAAGAGATAAAAAACATAAAGGATCGCCCAGAATGTCTGCACCGGTAGATATTAATGAGATCTCGAAAAAATCGTTTGGAATTTACAAGTGGTATATCAAGGGAGCTTGTTAGGCTTAAAGGGGTAAATGTTTCACGACAAATGATAACAGGCAGACTGAAAGCGGTACATTTGCATCGCAGAAGAGCTGTACGTGCTTCCAAACTAACCCTTCTATAAAAAAATGTAAGATTGCAATAGGCTGGAGAAAGGATGGATCATAGTCCTAACTGGAGTAACGTGATATTCTCTGATGAGACGAGGATTGGCTTGGTTTCTGATTCACATTGGTTTGGAGAGCTCCAGGTCGACAAGTCCGACTAGAAACAGCTCAGTCACGTATCCCATTTGAAGGTGGGCGAGTGATGTTTTGGTATGGTGTTATGAGGGATACGGACACTTCTACTTATACTGGAGAGAAGAGTCACTGGTGCTGTGTACATCAAGAAAGTTTTAAATCCTGTTCTGTGTCTGTTCCGAGGCGCAGTGAGCGATGGATTTGTTTTCATGGATGACAACGCACCTTCTCTCGAACACAAGCAGTACAAAATTTTCTTCAAGAGGAGGGAATAACCCTCCTCTCAAGTTAGAGTGGTGAACAAATTCCCCTGACATGAATGTCATTGAACGGGACATTCTCAAACCACGCATCAAGAAACGATACAATCCTCCTCTTACCCTGCGAGAACTAAAAGATGCTGCTCGTGAAGAATGGGAGATATTTCCACAAGCCCAAATTGATCATTTAATATTGATCATTAATACTGCTTATTAATTTTATTGAAAGTTGTTCTCTCTATTTTTAAATTACTTTTGAAGGCAATTGGTACATTGTAATTTTTTTGTCTCCAAAATAAAAAATCAATTTTTGGCACATTGGGCATTTGGTGTCGAGTTTTATTTGGTACTGGTAAGAGTTGTAATAAAATGATGATTACGTAAACGAGTAAAAGAAAAATTTAATATCAATACAAAAGCTAAATGTTTGAATATTCCAAACTTTTGGACATATGTGTATATAGATTCAACAATTTTAATGCCTTGTTGTATTGTACGATTCCATTTCTGTGTGTTATTCGAGAATTAAAAAAAAAGATCAATTTGAAAGACACGTTATTATGTGAATCGGTCTTGTTGAGAGAAATTAATGTTCATATCCACATTTAGCAGTTGAGGCCAAAGATAATCTGTTAGCATATTCCTACAGTATTTATCATTAACAGTAACACGATTCTTCGTTTTCAAAAAAATGAGGTCCTATCACTTCTTCAGCCCAAAAACCGCACCAAATAGTGACATTCTGAGGCTGATGGGATAATTTCTAAATCTCTTGATGATATTCATCGATCCAAATCTTGCAGTTATGTTTTTTCACAATTCCATTAAGCTAGAAGCGCGCTTCGTTGGAAAATATATTTTTTTTACCTAAAGTGGTGGTCGCGTGACAACATTTTTAACAAATTTACGCGCTCTTGATTTGTATAATCTTCCATGTTGAGTTGACACAATGTACTAAACACAACCGTCTATTAGCGACATTAACATTTCAAATACTGTTGCCGTTATTAAGTGTGAAAGTTCTGACACTCTTATTGGAAAACTCTTTGCTTTGTTTCTCTTTAGATACTTCTGTAAAATCTCTTTCTCGATAAAAATCACATTATTACATAAACACATTCAGACAAAATTGTTCGTTGTATAGATATGCAATTTAACTTTCATTGAGATTCCCTTCCCAAGATGATATCATCGTAACAAGTCCACGAGATGTGCAAAAAGCTGTTGGGCGTTTCCGGGTATTCACCATAAGGGAAAGTACACGGTGTGGCTGAAAGGACGTTGCTGCAAGGAGATCGAAAGTAATACTCAGATTAAAAATGTGCCGCTTATCTAAAAGAAAGCAAATTAATTCTAGTACCACCACTCGTGCTTTTTTTTTATTTGTTTGCCGGGTTGTTTCGAGGAAGTTGCAGCGTTAATTCTTCCCTTCGCTAAGAGATCGTATTCTGAGAACACCGTTTGCAACAATAAAAACGCGATTTTAATCATTAGAACCTCATAAAGGAAGCGCATGTTCATTTGAATAATGTCAACGAAAATTGATATTGTATCGCAGAACGTAATTAAAGATGAAATTTATATAAGCGGAGGGACAGTTCATTAAAATTGCCGGTTCAATTCTTCTACTAATAGAATTTTAATCGAGATTTCGCTATTAGCAATGAAGGTTGAATTAATTATTTATCCAATTTGGTATTCGATATATGCTATTACTCTTCCTTCGGAGTCCCAGATTTTATTTTATTAGATTTCATTTTTGTTATTGTTCCCATAAGTCAATGAACCCAAGAAAGAAAAGTTGTTTTTTTAAATCTTGTCATCATTGATTGGAAAATACCTCCTAAACTAATTAATTCAGTTTATTCGTTGATTGTCGAACGTCACTTAACACATCTGTATACACTGAAATCGCTATAGTGGGTGGGCCATTCATTTTTGCACTATTCACCATTCCTTTAAACAAGACTTTTCGATATACAAAAATACACACACACACACACACACACACACACACACACACACACACACACACACACACACACACATATATATATATATATATATATATATATATATATATATATATATATATATATATATATATATATATATATATAGGAATCACTTCAAAAAGTTCGGGTAGCACAGAGGGAAATGGAAAGATGTATGCTTCGCATTACTAGACTGGATAGTACGCCCTACACAAGGATCAGAGAACAATAGAAAGTGAGTAGAAGAACAAAGGAATTGAAATGGAGGTGGGTAGACCATGTAGCGAGGCGATGGGATGATCGCAAACGTCCATGTAGAAGACCGAAAACACGATGGACTGGTGAAATTATTAAATATATTGGAGCCGAATGGCAAATGAAAGCTCAGGACCGCGAGAGTTGGAAGCATACTGAAGAGGCCTTCATCCTGCAATGCATACTCCACGTGTCCGATCGTTTAAAACCAAGCGCCGCCATCGCGTCAAGACAAGTAACACCCAGGACCGCCTTCTGGCCTAACAGCCGTCGTCAGCTAGGCTTCAGTTTGACACCAGGAAACAGTTGTTGAGAAACGATCAGAGCCAGACCAAGTCAAATGACCATGTTGATGGCGGATGGCAATCTCAATGCAACTCTCGCCATTCTACGATGAATGTTCGCAGCAGTCGAAACTATACGATACATTCTTCCCACAACCTTGGATGTAGGTATTCGATGTGTTCAAAAGATAGCATAGTGGGGCCGTGGAGAGAGATATTAAAACAACAGAATTCTTCCATCCGTACTCCAGGTGTTCGATCACCGCCACTGCCATCGCGTTAAGAAAAGTACGTGTCAAGATCGGTTTTTGACCTAACAGTCGCCGTCAGCTGGGCTCGAGTCTGGCGCAATGAGACAGCTGATAAGATGCAGTCAAAGCGGACAACACTTAAAAATGCCAAATGAGATTTTGACAAAAGGTCGTGACTTCATAAAATGAATGGATCGACACCCGAAATGATTTAAAACCATCATCTACCATCCCTAAAAATATTGGAAGACCTTGTATTTTATAGCGGAAAATAAAGGAACAATAAATTCTGTATCCTAAATTATTAAGTGATGATACACCTATTTCTAACGGTTTTACGACTTATAAACAAAAAAACCAAAATTCAAATTTCACTTTACCTTAATTTCAAATCTTTATTTTAAGTAGTTAAAATTCAATCTTTTGAAATTTCTATTGCTCTATCTGAATTCGACATAAATAAATACATAAAATTAATACATTTGTGAAACTAATACCAAACCTGGATAAAAATTATTTTATTTTCTAACGTAATCTAATTTAAACTTAAAAAAAAAGATATTTTAATATTTTAAAATATACTGGGTGCTTGCTGTTTTAGTCAGTAAATATTATAAAAACTACAAATATTATGAATACTATAGATATATATTTTTATTGTTCTAATATGTGTGTTTCAATGTGTGTTTCTATGTGTGTTTCTAATGACGTTTTCTTGCCCAGTTAATTACGACATTATGGGAAAGGTAAATGGTATATTTCTGAAAGTAAAGTTATATATCTAACTATAAATAATTTTGTTACAATGCGTTAATTCACTTTTTTAGAAAGGTATTCTTGTTTTATATAATCATTTAAAGAAAAATGTACATATCTTTACATGTACCAGATATGTATAATAATAAGAGTTGAATAAAGATGTTATCCAACAATTATAGAGAAATGGAATTTCTTTAATCTTCAATTTAAGAAAATGTTAAAATTTTTATTGTTATAATATATATATATATATATATATATATATATATATATATATATATATATATATATATATATATATATATATATAATGTACAAAAACTTCACCAAAGAAAAAAAGTTCGAAAAAGTTCACCAAATGACTCAATTTTCCGAAGATTAACCTCGAAGAGATTTACCACTAAACACTAAATCACTCTTTATATACTTCTCGACGCACGTCCCTCTAACCATGTTAGCATCATCAGAAGATGATTTAATCTGAATTTTTATCTTTATAAGGAGAATTGATATATTGGAATTGAACATTTCCAGGAGCTACTCTCAGTGAATACTCACTACACACTTCCACCATCTTGCGTACAAAATTCAACTGAGAGAAAAGCTAAAGCTTTGTGTTCATTTTCACAGCCGACAGTTTTTCAGTCACTTTTTAGAGAATCGTGAAATAAACTTTCGATTTGATCGAGAATAAAGTGCTCTTGATGCTCTTTTTGAAAATTGTCACATTTGATGATCGGAGAGTTAATTCATGAGAGGCAAATATACCTTAAACGAGCCACTGTATGATTTTTGTTTTGGGGAGAAACCGTGATAAGCCCAATTTTTTTAAAGGGGCTAGAAATGCTGATTGAGAATGAAGATCGTTAACATAACAAATGAAGTTTCTTTTTTGCACCAACTGGACGATATGGATACATTGAATAAATATGGTTCCTGCCACACAACTCGGGTAATTATTAATTTGTTCTGGCAACAATTTCATGCTCGAGTAGATTCACGAAATACCGATAAATCAAAATTTTTTGTTCAATATTTTATCAGCTGACGAAGCTCCTTTTACAATGAATGGGATGTTGAATATTTTGACAGGAAATTTAATAAAACAATTAATCATGTATTTCTTAATGTTATGTGAATCATTTAAAACTTGTTATAGTATGGAAAATTAGTCCTAATAATTTCAACTTTGTCATTAAACGACTATAGTGTATAAGTTTTCCTTTCTTTTTGTAACAAATTTTTCTTTTGTATGAAATATATGAAATAAATGGCTCTAAAAATATTTGATTCTATTTTCACATTATACCTTATACAACAAAAATAACTGAATTTCGATGGATCGAAATAAACAAGACGATGATACGTTGTCATTCTGACTTGTTTTCCGTGGTAAGAGTTACATTTTGGATACCTATTTTAAAGAAACTTTTTGTTCAAACAAAAGTATCTTTGGTCCAATTTACAAAAGTACTTTTCCTTACACCTTCAAGTGATTCAAGAGTTACCTCTTCATCCTTGAAAAATTACTGTTTGGTGTGGTTTTTGGGTTAAAGGAGTGATAGGATCTTATTTTTTTTTTAACACGATGATGGAACTTGGATTACTGTTAATGGTGAACGCTATAGGAATATGTTAACAGAATATCTTTGACCTGAACTGATAAATAACAATGTAGTCTTTCAACAAGACAACATTGTGACTTATCACACGTCTCGTCAGACAAAGTATTTATTGAAAGGAAAGTTTTCTGAACGCGTTTTTTCGCGAAATGGTAATGGGGATCACCAAGATCATCCGATCTCACGTTCTTGTATCATGTTAAATCTCTGTTTTACAGAACTAAAACCCCGAAAAAAATTTTGACCTTAAACGAAACATTCAGCCCATCATTGAAAATATACCACCCGATCTTCACGCAGGATTAATAAATAATTAGGACTCCAGTGTACATAGCACTAAACCAAACCGAGGAAAAATTTGAACGATATTATTTTTAAAACATAATGCAATTACTTATTCTTCAAGATAACATAAAAATTACCCGATTATTACTTGTAGTCATTTTAAATCTTAAATAAAACATATTTCATTCCAAAAATAATGTAATAATTAATATACTTATAACTAATTAATATTTAAAAAAAAGAAATTTAGCTAATTAAACCGCAAATTATTAAATTTTATTGATCGCATTTATCAGCACAAGTGGAAGTAATTCCAATCATTGGGGCTCTAAAATTTTATAAGTGAAAGTACGTTCACAAATATAACATAACGAACAAACAATGACCTTTCCAAGTTAAATCAAAACAATCTGAGGAAAAAGCGTCAGTATTTAACTTCGTCGTTCGATCTGGTAGAACTTCGAGCTGACTTCGAAGAGCTCTCATTAACGCTTCACAGTTCGGCGAGCACATCCCGGATGCTGAGGTAAAGAAGCTGCGCGAGATTAACATGCATCATGTAGCACGCTTACGCTGTTATGAGGATAGACCGATGCAATTTGCATAATTCGTCCTTTTTTTTTTGATCGTTTGGTTTTGTTGATGCTGCTGGAATTTCAGATGGGTTATGAAATATACCTTGTGATTCAGAACGTTTATAAAAATTAGGAAACTAATTTTATGTGTATTACTTGTGTAGCGTAATAACCAAATTCTTTGAATAATAATTTTTTTTCTGAAATATCGTTGTCCAACATTAAACACTCTTATCTGGCACATAGCGTAAGTGATTTCGTGCACGTAAATACTGAATTGATTGTTTCTATTGTGAGAACTTAACTAAAAATTGCTTTAATAATATAAAAAAATTATACTTTATAAATGTTTGCCAATAGCTAACAATAAAATAAATCAAAACAAAAATCGTTTAAATCATTTTTTTTATTTTGAAGAAGAATGTAATGTAATGTATATATATATATATATATATATATATATATATATATATATATATATATATATATATATATATATATATATATATATATATATATATATATATATATATATATATATATATATATATATATATATATATATATATATATATATATATATATATATATTAGACTGTTTCAAAAAATTCATTATTTTTTTTCTTAAAGTTATCGAAAATATAGAAATAAATAATATAGAAGATATAAAAAAAAAGATTAGAAATGACAAAAAAAGATTTGTCATTTCTAACAAGTCAATTTTAAAAAATTTAATAATTTTATAATCAATTATAAACAATAAAAATCCGATTCTTTAGAAAAAATCATCAATTATATATATATATATATATATATATATATATATATATATATATATATATATATATATATATATATATATATATATATATATGTCCCAAAATTTACGCAAGATTTGAATTAAATAGAAAATACATTTTTTTTAATTGTGTATTTTTTTATTGAAACACATAGGATAGGGTTATGTATACAATAGCATATTGGGAAAATTACCTCCACAACTTTGCTTGCACATACGCACTATTTTGTCGAATTTTCCAGGATCATTTTGTATAACTGTGGCAGAATTTCGCTGATGCAGCGTTGTATCTCCTCATTCAATGTACGGGGGGATGTCGGCTTGTTGACGTAGACCTTTGACTTCAAATAACCCTGTAGAAATAAATTAATATACGTTAAATCGTATTATATAGGAGGCCAATTCTGATCACCGAAACGAGAGAGTACACGACCAGGAAACGCCTCATGCAGTAACTGGATTGTTTCACGGTCTGTATGGCATGTCGCACTATCTTGTTGAAAACACATGTCGTCCACATCAATATTATCTAATTTAGGCAGAAAGAATTCGGTTATCATGTCGTAATATCGAGCACCAGTAACAGTAAAAGTATGGCCAGCCTTATTTTCGAAAAAATATGGTCCAATTACGCCTCCACCCCAAACTTGACACGTTGTGGATGCATTTGTTTTTCGACAATCACATGTGGGTTCTCTGAACCCTAAATGAGATAATTTTGACAATTAACGAAGCCATCAAGGTGAAAAGGAGCTTTATCTTAGGATCCAGCTTAGGATAATTTTGCTCGAAAAATCAGCATTCACTTTTTGTTGTTCAATAGTCCATTCAACAAACTCTCTTCGCAGTGTATGGTCATTAGGCTGCAGATCTTGTGTCAATTGAACTTTGTATGGATGGAGACGCAGATCTTTAGTGAGTATACGCTGTAGAGAGCTTCTTGAAATTTGCAATTCTTGTCCACGACGCCGAATCGATGTTCCTGCACTTCCACTAGCACTCTCGCGCACTGCTTCGATATTAGCATTTGAACGACTTGTTATTGGACGGCCAGTGTGTTTAGCGGCCCCAATTGATCCAGTCTCCCTGAATTTTTTAATAAGTCTCTTTACAATTGACGAAGTTAAATATTTATATTATTTCGTTATTTTTGAAATATTGTTCAATAATTAAAACGCAGTTCTTTCATGTAGTGATCTATTTTTACTAACCCTAAACTGTCAGCTGTCAAACTATTTTCTTTTTTTGCTTGCCAACACCGCACAAATGGCGGCAAATTCAAATATTGCGTGAGTTATGCGACACCCTTAATATACATATATGGGCCATTCCATCCCAAATCGACCACTTTTGAACCTGACCGCTTTTAATTTGGCTTTTTGGAATACGCATAACTCTTCCAAAAATTGACCAAATAAGACTTTTTTTTAAATGATTCGTTTTTGAATGAACTTTTAAAAAAATATATTAAAAACATTATTTGGATTCATTTTCTATCAAATTTCTGAGTTTTTCGGAAAAAAATCGTTAATTGTTCAAAGTTCGCCATTTTTTTTTCTTCCAAAAAATTTCCATTTATTCTGCATTTGATGCCGTAAGTTCCATTGTGGACCAACTTTTCTTTCTATTTTTTTTTTAATTGAAAACAAATTGTTTTCCATTTTCTCGCAATTTAACATCTAATTTTTTTTTCTTTTTAATTTTTTCGCAATTAAATTTTCACAAATAATTTAAAAACTTTGGAACTTGCGGCATCAAACAGAATGAATGGAAGTTTTTTTGGGAATTTTTTTTTATAGAAGATGAATTTAAACATTTTTTTATTCAAAAACAAGTAATTAAAAAAAACGGCTTTTTTGAAAAAACTTTTCAATACATGTGCAAAATACATACGATGAGACCTCTTAGGAGTGAACATAAAGGCGAAAGCCTCAACCACTACAGATTTGCCGACGACCTAGTCCTAATGACCGACCTGGATGATGCTATTGTGATGTTAAAAGATCTCAACGTAGGACTCAAAATTAACTTCACAAAAACCCAAATTATGACAAACCTGGTACTCTGCGGGGGCGTCTACGTTGATAACATCAGAATAGAGGTCACTATACCTTTTAAGTATTTAGGATCAAGATTAGTATCAGCAGAAACAATCAGACTCGTAAAATCTCTAGAAAGAATCGGACGTGCGTGGGCTGCTTTCGGAAATCTGGGATGTATACTAAAATCATAGTTTGAGGAGAACAATTTTCGACCAGTGTGTCCTTCCAGTTCTTACATATGGTGCAGAGAGTTAAATACTGATAAAATAGACAATTAGAAATATACGGCTGACACAACTAGCAATGGAACGGACAATGCTGAACCAATTTTGAACCAAATGACTTGTATGGACGGGCTGGAATGGGTCCTGCTGGAAAACATACGTGTTTCCAGACGACACAGTTTTCATCCACGGCTTCACTACATTTGTCAGAACAAGCAAATAAACTTCTTTTGTGACATTTTACGCATTAGAGAAATGCGATGACATCATATCACTCTCACTGGACCCAACACTTAGCACGTGAACATTCGGCGGAAATTTTGTTCTGGAAACAATGGGAACATCTTTAGGTTCATGATGATTCCTTCGGTTGATTTTCGCATAGACAGCATTCTTTCTTAGGAACACAAAAGCAGGTTGCAGCATTCAACTCGCTTCGTTCAACAACAGACAACAACACTTTAATTGTGTAAGTGTTGTAGCGGAGGTCCTCCTCGACGATTCGACTTATATTTTTTTCTGCCCTGGATTCAGAAAAATCAGGTCCTGAGACCGTTGAAAGATGTCGGGCGTCCTGACAACGCGCTCCTTCGAGTGTGTTTTTCTTGTCGATGTTGCAAAACCTTCGTTGGACTTTTCCGATTTATTATACTTTGCGACATCATACACAGTGGACCTTTGATACCAGGAGAACCGAATGATTTCTGTCGCAGAGCGCCCAGAGATTCGGTTATACTCCGCACTTGGATTCAATATTGCGACTGTTTCTAGGTTATGATTGTTTAGTACATGCGTCAAACTATTTGGACGCCAATTGCGATCTCTACAAGCAGTATGCCGCACCCTGTAAGTCT
The DNA here is from genome assembly GCA_031761425.1 of Cosmopolites sordidus. NCBI lineage: Eukaryota > Metazoa > Arthropoda > Insecta > Coleoptera > Curculionidae > Cosmopolites > Cosmopolites sordidus. Next base: position 142,910 of record JARFXV010001231.1, on the reverse strand, counting down.
TGAAGATAGGGGAAGATTTGATCGTCTATGGTCTCCCGATGCCGGATTTTGAAGAGAAGCTGTAGCTGCAGATCCTAGAACGAACGAACCGAATGATTTCTGTGGCAGAGCGCTCAGAGCAAACAATTTCGATAATCGCGGCTCTTCGGTTATACTTCGCACTTGGTTTCAACATTGCGACTGTTTCGAGGTTATTGCTGTTTAGTACATGCGACAAGCTCTTTGGACGTCAATCGCAAACTCTACAAGCGATATAGAATGGCGGAAAATTCAAATTGAATTTGGCTGTATTCCGGCGCTGCACCCTGTAAGTCTTCAAGATAGAGGAAGATTAGGTCCTCTAGGGTCTTCCGATGCTGGTTTTTTAATAGAAGCTGTGACTGCAGATCCTAGAACGAGCACTAGGAAACTTTCAGGGAAATTAGGAGTATCATTATTTACCGTTAGTTGGCATACGAATGGTGACAAAGAGCTATAGTGACAAAATAGCTAAATGACTACGTACCTTAACGACGCAAATACTTTTGTTTCTCCGTAGTAAAATAATTAGGAGCGGTTTAGGTTGGCAATTTGATTTTTTTGTTTAGGAAATAAAATCAAATATTAACTATAGGTAATAAAGGTTTTATTACTTATTGTTTTTTAGCCTAGGCCATGTTAAATGGTATGAAACAAATTAGTTTTTTGATCTATAAAATCTGATTTGTAGTACTAATTACGGTTAATTACGGCAAAAATCTTGATAGTATTCAATTCTAAGGTATATTGAGTATTTTGTAAAACAAAACGTCGTTTAATATAAATACCCTTTTCGCTCGATGATTACAAACGGTTAAGCATAATTATAACGTATTGAGATAAAATGCCAATCAAAACAGATCTACCTTAATAGAAACTATTCAACAAACGGTTATTTGTATTAGTTTCGACACAAAGAAAAAACATGCACGAAAATTTATTACGGATTATTTTAAAACATAATAACATTAATCTACCGGTAATTACGATAATACGCAAATGAGAATGGCCGTTCAACGCAAACAATTTCTTCGGAAACTACGCCGAGAAATATAAATCGATCATAATGATATCTCTAATAATAACGAAGTAGTGGCCGCGGCCGAACGCCACTCCGGCATCTCAATTATTTATTAATGCCCCGGTGAAACCGGGATGCTGATCTTGTAACTGTATCGTTACGTTGCAGGAAGCACGTGCCTGTGGAAATTAATTTCCGGCGTAAATGGACATCTCGGAAATCTTTAAATGCAACGTGGAGAAGCCCCTTCTATGTCACCATTAAATATCATATATTTTTTAATGTCTCGTTGTACGCTATGATCAAAAAGTAAGGTAACTTAGCAAAGAAATTGACCACCAAACCCCAAATCACTTTTTTAGACTTCTAGACGCACGTTTCGCTAACCATATTAGCACCATCAGGATTTGATTCAATCTCCTGAGGATACTAAATCATTTCCGAAAGAAAATGGCCTATTTCGATCTGGTATCTGCTAAAGGATCTGTTTCTCATTCAGAAAACGTCCTTGTTTCAACTTTTCGTGACCTGTCTGATCTTTCAGATAGAGAATGCAGTACATGCGTAGATATAAGCTTGTACTAACGAAGAAAGTGATAATTTTGAAGTTACGTTATCAAAACCACTGCTTTTCCTGGTCAAAAGAAAGATCAACCTTTCAAAAGAAAGATCAGAACTGTTGGCATCTAGCCTTAAAAGGAGGAATTTAATTTTCCAGGTACTAAAATTATTAAAAAGAACTGCTTCCTTTTTTTGCTCAGAAAGTGATGTTTTTTGTAATGATGTGGGTGGACCTTTATCAAAATTGAACTACCAGCGAAATAATGGAGACTTTTTATAGACAGTTCTAAGAGGAGTTTGAAATATGTTTTGCTTCATAATGGCAATAAGCATGGTGCAGTTCTTATTGCATTAAGTACCATTATCATAAGTGGGTTATATGTGTTGATTTAAAAATGAGTTGACCCAATAAAAACTTTTTATTGCGTCAACAAAGCGACTACATGAAATTTCCATGTGTACTCTGTTTTTGGGATAGCAGGGCTAAAAGCGAGCATTGAATTAAAACAAACTGGACTGAATAAAAAGATTTGACAGTTGGAAAACAAAATATCATAAATACAGCGTTAGTTACTAGAGGGAAAATAATGTTGTCTCCATTGCACATATAATTGAGACTAATGAAACAGTATGTCAAGGTTTCTAATACTTTATTATGTTCATTTATACTGTTTTCTAAATATTGTTTAGTTTATTAGAAACCTATATTTATATTAAAACAAATATATATATATATATATATATATATATATATATATATATATATATATATATATATATATATATATATATATATATATATATATAGCCTGTCCATCTCAAACTTTTGTTTGTTCCCTAATTCCAAGCATACATCTTTCCATTCCCCTCTGTGCCACCCGAAGTTTTTGAATTGATTGCGACGTGAGTGTCTAGGTTTCACTTCCGTATGTCATAACGGGTAGAACGCACTGATCGAAGACTTTTCTTTTCAGGCAAAGTGGGAGTCTGCTCTTAAACACTATGTTGAGCCTACCAAATGCCTGCCAGCCACATTTAACACGCCGTTCCACCTCCCGGGTGGTATTCTCCTCCATTGAAATCCTCTGCCCAAGATATATAAAGCTGTCTACAATCTCCAAATCCCTTCCTAAAACTAAAATTCTTCTGTCCTGAGCGAAGTTACTGAACATAACCTGATTCTTTTTCAGGTTTATTTTCAAGCCAAATGGTTCGCCAGCCCTTTGCAGTTCTTGTATGCGTCTTTGCAGCTCCTATGGGTCTTGTGAAATGAGAATAATATCATCTGCAAATCTAAGATGGTTTAAGTTTGCACCACTGATCTTTACACCATGCTGTTCCCAATCCAGTTTACGGAATACTTCTTCAAGGCTAGCCGAGAAAAGAATAGGCTATATTGCGTCACCCTGCCGTACACCTCGTTCTACATTAATTCCCACTTCAAGATCATCAAGGTGAATTGTGGCTGTAGCTCTATCATATATCGATTCTAATAAGTTTACATAGGCTCTCTCTATACCTTGGCTAAGCAGTGCATCCATTATCGCATGCTTTGAGATGGAATCAAATGCTTTTTCGTAGTCGATAAAAGCCAAGCACAGTGGCATGGTGTATTCGTTGTGCCTTTCTATGACCTGCTGTACAACCTGGATGTGATCCGTTGTACTGAATCCACTTCTGAATCCTGCTTGTTCTCTTGGTTGTGCGTCATTCAGTTTTTTTAATATTCTTTTAGAAATTATCTTAGTGAAAACCTTGTACATTACTGATAGGAGGCTTATTGGATGGTAGTTCTTTAAATCTTCCTGTGCTCCTTTTTTTATGTAAAAGGATCACTTCTGCATTTTTCCATGTCAGGTACTTTTTGTTCTTTGAGGCATTTTGAGTATAATTTTGCCAGTGTTTTATGTAACGTCCGACCACCAGCTTTTAGCATTTCGACAGTTACACTGTCCTTTCCTGGAGCCTTGTCGTTTTTCATCGATTCTATAGCATTTGTTACCTTCCTCCACTAGGATATCTGGCATTTGTTCTTCCGTGGGTATTGTTGTCTTTGATTAGTTCTGATCTTCATATAACTGGGATTAAAATCTCTAACATTTGGGTACGCGCCCTGCACACTGTGCCATCCTCACGTTTTAAAGCATATATTTGCGTTCTCCCAGGAGCATAGACTCCAGACGGCATAGCTCAAAGCTTCATTTCACTCAAACTCCTTTACCACGTCAAGATCTGATCCACAAAGGGGATATATATATATATATATATATATATATATATATATATATATATATATATATATATATATATATATATATATATATATATATATATATATATATATATATATATATATATATATATATATATATATATATATATATATATATATATATATATATATATATATATATATATATATATATATATATATATATATATATATATATATATATATATATATATATATATATATATATATATGAACACTTTTGTTGGTTGCTTGACCGGGAAGGAGCCCCACCTATGCCTTTAACTGGATGATATATGTTTCGTCTCTCGAGGTTCAGACTCTTCAGGGCGCCAACATATACCATACTGGGGCTCCTTCGCGGTCGCACGCAAGAATTGATTTATTGAGGGAACACATTTTTTTGAGAAAATATATTTTAACTGGCCAGCAAGGTCATGTGATTTAACACATTGGGATTGTTTTCTTTCGGGTTATGTTAAATCTTTGATCTATGGATGCTTTGAAAGCCAACATAACTCAGACAATTGCTTAGAAAGTAGCCGGAAATTGGATTGATAGAATGCGCTTTGTCAGCTGCGATTTGTCCAAAATCTTTTCAAACATAATTACCATTGAATGTTATTTCACATAAAATAATTAGTTTCAAGGCATCTAATTTGGTTGTTGTTTTATTCGAATTTAAAGTTCGGACGCACTAAAAAATCATCCCAAAAGCGATCTTGACAAGTAATTTTGTCTTAGAAAGTGCAGTAGTTCCGTAACTCGAATGTTTTGATCTAACTGTTTTGTTTTTTAATGACAGCCATGCTCTAGAATTATTTTTAAATTGTTTTGTCCTTAAATTGGAGGGTGAATTATTATATTTTGATAGAAAGTGTCATTAATGAGAGCAATATCATAATCGTTTATTAGCTTTTTAATAATTTGACATTTAGGTATCATCTAACTGTAATAAATTTAAATTTACGGTGTATTAGATATCTACAATTCTCGCCTACATCAATGAAATTTTTATTAATAAAAACCACACAACTCGACGATTACCATCAAATAAAGAAAACTCGCTTTAAGAGGTTGTTCACACCCGAAATGCTCTACGGTTTAGTAATTAAGCAACCTTGGCTATTAAATGAATGGTTTAGAAGATTCAGGAAGCGAAAATGGCAGTGGTAATGGATAGTGTGCTGTCAAGACGATACTGGAAGCGCTTTTTGGGTATGTGTATCGTTTTTTTTTCATATCGCCCGAAGCTCTAAGAACTCATCGCCAAGAAGGAATTAACGTTACGTCGGCATTTATAAATATAGTTTGTACATTCTTGAATGAAAGTTTCAAATTATTCTAAAAGTACATTTATTCGTACTTAAGTAAGTAATTAGTTTTAAGCAACTAGGAGTATTTTAAGCAACAAGATTATAAATTATGAAAACACAATTAGTATGACGCTCCAATTTTAATTGTTTATCATTTTTAAATAAACAAAAGAGAACATTTTTTATATGTTTATTTTGTCGTTATATTTTGTTTTAATTATTTTTTGATCAATCAGTTGCGCGCTATTAGCAGCAATTTATCTTTGTGCCTTTTTTAATAAATTATCCATCACTTTTGTCAACATACGACCGTGAATCAAATATAAACCGGAATTGTTTTATACATATTTATGACACTAATTCACAAATTTTAACTTTTTTATATATCCTGAAAGAAATGTATATAAATATATTAACTTACCTTCCTTAAACCTTACCTTCCTTAAACCTTACCTTCCTTACCTTCCTTAAAAGTGTTAGCAGAAATATTCTATCACGCCACATTTTTTTTCTACAGTCAAATAATTTTTTTCATCTACCCTACGTGGTGACTTCGATTCACACCACAAATATCTTGTTTCAAATTGAATTAAAATGTCGAATAGAAAGAGTAAACAAAGTTTTGATCGTTTTTGCTACATTTGTGAACAGTTTGTATTTTCAAAAAAAAAGAAGACCCATTGTAGATTCATTAAAAAGTGCCTACCGTGATTATTTTGGATTTTCTGTTGCGAGCCAAGATAAAAAGTGAGTGCCTCATGGGTTTTGTGAAAGGTGGAGAATCGTTTTACTCCAGTGATCATCAGGAGGTAACGCATACCTCCATTTGGTTCACCAATGTTATGGAGAGAACCTAGTAATCATCAAAATCATTGTTACTTTTGTGCTACGAATACAGTGGGATATAATAGAAAAAACAAGGCGAGTATTGTATATGTCGAAATTCCGTCTCTTATTAATCCAATTTTACATTCCAAAGATCTTTCATATATAATTTGTCCCGGTAATTAGAGTCAAAATACCGTGTATCCCAGCCAAATGGAATAAATTCGTTAATAAATAAATGGGGGCGTGTTCGAAAAAACGCTCGAACACGTCGATTGGTATTTTTAGATGCGCATTTTTTTCAACAAAATTTTTTTATACAGAGTGTGTCATGTAACAGTGGCCAATACCAACTTTCTTATTTTAAATACAACACCCTGTATATTATTTAATTTTTGGATTCTTCAGGAAATTGTAGACATTTCATGTAAAATATCCTAGACTTATATTCAACTGTTTCGGAAATATTAAATAATTCTTCGAACATTATCAGCAAATAGGCAAAGATAAAAAATCAGGTTTTCAAAGGTAGGTATTTGTTGTATGAAATGTCAAAAAAATCAACGTGCCTTTTAAATTAATTTTCTTTGACGTGTGTGATTCATTTGATTTAAACATGGTTTATTTAAGAGAGAGGCGTAAAATAACTATCTTAATGATGATAGGTTATGGAGATAGGACACGAACTCAAGCCGAAGTTATTCGTCTCTTTAGGGAAAAATATCCTGCCTTACCACCCATATCCCAAGGTACAGTAAGTAAAGTTGGAAAACAATTTAGAGAACTGGGACACATGAGACAAATTACGAAGGAAGTAGTGTCGTTGACCGATAACAAAAAATTGGATGTAATGCTTGCATTCCAAGACAATCCGCATACCTCAACTCAACAAGTTGCCTTGGAAAACAATGTTGGTCGCTCTTCGGTTGCCAGAATATTGAAAGAGAATAAAATGCATCCGTATAAGCTACAGCCTACTCACAAGAGCTTAGTGAAGACGACTTCGGCAGGCGAATGGAGTTTTGCGAACAAATGATGCACAGAATAGACAACAACCTTCTGAGAGTGGAAAACGTTTTATTTTCTGATGAATCTACTTTTACTCTTCATGGGCATGTCAATCGCCAGAACTGTCGTTATTGTTCGAGAGAAAATCCTCACTGGATGCGGGAAATTCACACACAAAGACCTGAAAAGATTAATGTCTGGGCAGGTATTATAGGAGATCAAATAATTGGTCCAATATTTTTCGATTAAAATTTAAATGGGGTAAATTACTTAGACTTTCTCCAAAATCAGCTCATTCCAAATCTTATAAATTTGTACCCTAATAGAAGAAATGCTCAATGGCTAGCCGACACAATTTGGTTCCAACAAGATGGAGCACCCCCCCATTATCAGGTTAATGTGCGGCAGTACCTCGATAATGTGTTTCCAAATCGATGGATTGGGAGGAGAGGGCCACTAGAATGGCCACCAAGGTCCCCGGACCTCACTCCGTTGGATTTTTTTTATGGGGGATATCTCAAAAGCGTCGTATACAAAACCAAGCCACAAGGTCTGAATGATTTAAGAGGGCGCATTACCGACAGCATTAGGTCAATTACGCCACAAACATTAAATAATGTGAGGAATCAGTTTTACTTGAGGTTGGGGTGTTGCCAGGACGTCCAGGGTTCACAATTCGAGCATTTGTTACATTAAATGTTTTAAATAAAAAATTTATACAAAAACTAAATAGTCTTGAAATTTCCACAATTTTGTTTACAGTGTTAAAAAAAGTATAGTTGCGCATTTTTTACAACGAAAACCTTTTATACAGGGTGTGTCATGTAACAGAGGCCAATACCATCATTCTATTGTGTGTTGTAGCGAATTTCTGTAATCAAATAATTTTCAAAAAAAAATCAAAAAAATCAGTTAATTTTTGCAATAAATCTGAAAACACTTAATATTTCCGAAACAGTTGAAGATAAGTCTAGGAGATTTTACATGAAATATGTCTAGAATTTCTTGAAGAATCCAAAAATTAAATAATATACAGGGTGTTGTATTTAAAATAAGAAAGTTGGTATTGGCCACTCTTACATGACACACCCTGTATAAAAAAATTTTATTGAAAAAAATGCGCATCTAAATATACCAATCGACATGTTCGAGCGTTTTTTCGAACGCGCCCCCATTTATTTATTAACGAATTTATTCCATTTGGCTGGGACACACGGTATACTAGAAGATCACAATGACAGTGATGTCAAAATTAAAATGATTCCTTCTCCCTTCAAGGAAATATTTCACATTTAATTAACCAAGCCGAATTAAATGATCTTATAAGAGATTTACAACAATCAAAAGATCAGTTTGAAAGCCTTGTATCTGTTAATGAAAAAGCTGCTTCGAAGTCATTCAAAATGGTTGTCGAAGAATGTTTGGGAAATAATAAAAGTGAAAATTATAAAGATGATTTATTGAAAAATTTTCAACGGATGGGAGTGAACATTAATTTTCTGCACTCACATTTGAGTTTTTTTCCCTGAAAACTTAAGAGTTGAGAAACTGAGAAGAATGAGTGACGAACAGGGGGAACGTTTTCACCAAGATTTAAAGATTTTTGAAGAACAACATCAAGGATTTTGGGATGAAAACATGTTAGGCGATTACTGTTGGTCCATTATAAGAGAAACCGATCCAAAAAACTATAACAAGAAGGCGAAAATTAGCCATTTTTATTTTTTTATTATTCATATTAAGATTTTTTTCTATTTTTAAGTAAATAAATATTTCTAAAAACAGACGTGACATAATTTTTTTATTATTTTTTCTTGATAACCCTTACCTAAATAAACAATAATTGACAACTTTCAGCTGGGATATAAAAATCGTGTAAACTAGTGTTATTTATAAAATAATATAAAAAAAACTATTGATCCTTTTTCGAGAAAGTTTCCTCCACGCTCTACATATTTTTCCCAGCAGTTTGGGAGCTTGTTAATTCCTTGCTTGTAGAAACTTTGAGTTTGGGACATTAACCCAATGCGCACGAAGACATCATCTTGAAAGTTGTCGAATCGTACCCCTTCAAGTGCATCTTTCAAGGCCGCAAACAAAAAATAATCACATGTGACAAATCTGGACTGTATGGGGGATGTTCAAGGGTTTCTCAATCATATGATCCAATTTTTCCTTCATCAAAACCGCAGCGTTGCTTGGCATTGTCATGGAGAAGGAGGACGTTTCTGATGGGGACACCACGTCTTTTTCTCCTGTAAGCGGATTTTGTTGCCTTCAACAGCTGGCCGCATTAACCGCACGTCAATCATGTAGAAAATCAATCAGCGAAACTCCCTTTCAGTCCTTGGAGTTCCTGGAGTATAATAATTCACCCACGTTTCATCACATGTCATGATATGCTTCCAAAAAGATTCTCTCGTTCCCGCCGAAATCGATTTAGAAGTCTTTTAGTGATTTGCAATCGGATATTTTTTTGATTTTCGGTCAACAACTTCGAAATCCATCGGGCATAGATTTTACTGAAGCCAAGATGATTTCTGATGATTGTTTGAGCACCTCTAAAGCTAATTCCCACCTTATAACGATTTAATGAATAGTGAGTCGTCGGTCACCTTTGACAAGTTCGCGAACTGCACCAATAATGTATGCAGTGACACTTGCCCTGTGACGTCGATTATGGCTTATATATACCACACTTTCCCGTTCACTTTTAAACTTGGCCCAACCAAACACTTGGATTTTATACAAGGTATCGTTCCCTTACTGAAGCTTCAACCGAGTTGATATTTTCGATGGTTAAACGTCTTCCTTAAAAACTTTATTATAATCCGTTGCGCAACGGAAGGTGGAACCTGTTGCTCACTCATGGCTGTACTGATAAAAGAACTGAGTGAAATAGCTCACCCCGTTTCCACTCTTAATACATTACACTGCAACGATCTACAGTGACCTCCGGCTCGTGATTGGCTGAGGAAACTAATTGGTAAAATTTCAGTTTATATTTGATTTACTCTCGTATATAGTTTTAAAGCAGTAATTTGTTTGCAGCAGCACGGATGTTATTCTTGAATTACTGTATGGTTTGGGACTTATTTTTGTAAACCTTTTCTTTCAAAAATTTTCATAAAAAAATAATCTTGCATGAAAATTGTTAATTTGATGGTGTTTGTAAGGGTATTACTGTATTCTAATCGCTTGTTGTTGTCTATAGGCAACAGATCTTGAATAATTGGAATTTTATAGGGTGTCATGTGTGATTCTGTGTCATGTGTGATTCATGTGTAATTCTTAAAAATCGGCGTAAACTGCGTGGAGAAATTCTCAATTGTCGTCTCATCACGTCGACTTTCTGGAGATTCATTTACACTTTACTCCAGAAGTGCAATAATTTTAGCACTTCGCATTGTTGGATTTCTGATGCTGGGCATAACAATTGTTCCGAATTCTTGAAATTGCTTAAATATAATAAAATAAATTGTCGTTTTGTGAGGCATCGAACGATTAGGACGATATTTTCGTCTAAATTCACATTGAGTTGAAATAATATATATTTTTTTAAATTTGAAATGTTACGGACATCGTCTTTATTTAATTATTACTAACGTTAACAATAATTAATTGGTAAATATTATATTTACGTGTAATTTAATTTTGAAAAGTGTATCATGGATTTTTTTAACATTATTTCTTGACATTCGTCTACTAGAAGTTGTTGTATTCCATTGCATGCTGCATAAACAATGAATTAAATTCTCATAGCTGTGAGAGAGCTGAGAGAGAAAACTACAAATTACAATACATGATAATGGTTATAGGTTTCCATATTGTTACTAAACTGTAGTTTATATAGTTTTCTGAATGATTATTAATATAATCCGAATTATGAATATTGTTTTACTGAAGTACCGCTGTAATCAAAAAGTAAAGTGACTTTTGTTTAAGGATTCATCAGGTGTACAATCTGAGGCAAATATATTGAAAATTAATATTAATAAAACTGTGTAAAATTGGTTCCAAATAGTTGGAAGTTATATAATCTGAAAGTTTGGAACGCTTCATAGCTTTTCTTCACATATAAAATTTTGATAATTTTAAATTACTATTAACCTTTACACGGCTTGGTCAATCGATTTGAAATTTTCACAGTGCCTTAAGGATTGAGTAAAGCATTTTGACATACCTTCGATACGTCCTTATAGTTTAAAATATTTATCATTAATAATTATTAAAAATTAATAGTATTTGGAAGTTTAATTTAATGATTTGGAATTTAAGTATTATTAAAAATGTTATGTTCGTAGTTCTAAAGATTTAAATCAAAAATATTTTTGACAGAAAATTAAAATCAAGATATATTTACTACTAAAAGTTGGTTAAATTTTTTATATTATTTATTATTAATTTAATTATAGATTGTATGTGAAATTTGCTCTTTTTTTTTAATTGTACATTGTTTTCTTATTATCTTAACTTTCTTATTATATTAATATTATTTTTATTAATTTTCCTTCTAGCTTCTGAGAAGTAAACAGTGGTATAAACAGTGGTATAAGAGTGTATAAGTTTACTAGTGGTATAAGAACTTTATTAGTGATAGTAGAGAAACTGTACTAGAAGAACCACGTTCAGGAAGACCTCCCTCGTTCACCAATGAAAAAATATTAACACAATTATCTTGTAATGAGTAATAACCTCGTCATTTGCGTGAGTCCATTGGAAAATAGTCAGATTTGTATTAGAAAATGTATCACAAATTGCCAAGCAAAAAGAATCAAAAACATAAATCGGGGATTATATTACTTACATTGTGGGTCATGTTCAAAAACATATATAGGACAAAGCCGGCCATGTTAGCCGCGGCGTTTAAGACAGTGGCCTGTCGCCACTGTGACGTGGTAGCAGGTTCCATTCTCGTACTCGGCATGGATGCTTGCGACTTAGTTTAAATATTTGTGAATGTTTCTAGGCAAGAGGGTAAAATCGTTTTCTTCGGTAAAGGCGGTAAAGGCGTTTTCTTCTACGTTGGTCACTCGCCAGTCGGTAGGCTTCTCGATCAAATTATGATTAAGAACAAAACCAGGGGTTGATAGCCTGAGAGGAGTACTGACCGGGGTTGTCGATGGCTGATAATGGCTAAATGACCTTAGTTGTTGATGCGCCTCTAATCCTAAAACCTTTGAATCTGAAACCTATATAGGACAAACAGGCAGATATTTCAAGAAAAGAATTCATCATCTTTCTTATCGCCTTTATTGAATTTGTACAAGCAAAATCTAGCACCTGAGTGGAAAGGAAAGGATTTGCGGTTAGAGGCGCATCAGCATCTAAGGCTATTTAGCGACTGGACCTACAGCTTAACGTGGGTTCCGAATCACGGTCATCAGCTACCGACAAACCCAGTCCACCACCCCGCTCAGGCTATCAACCCTTGGTTATGTGCCTACCCATAAGTCTATCAGGAAGCCTACCGACTGGCGAGTGTCCAACGTAGAACACTTCTCAGAAGGCATCCGGCCTTACCCAGCCTTTAACTGGCATGACTAAGGGGTAATTCGTTGTCGGATTTTACGCTCTTGCCTAGAAACAATCACAGACATTTAGGTGTGGATATGTGTGGGCGTGTGTGTGTGTATATATGAGTGTATATAAGTGTGTGTGTAGAGTAGGAAGTAAGACGGACAGAAGAATTAAAGAAAAACATCCATCCGAGAGCTGGAATCGAACCAGCTACCTTTGGATTGCCTGACAGGCGACTAACCCACCAGACCACTGCGGTCGGCCATCTGAGTGGATTTCCTAATAGATATATATGTATATATATATATATATATATATATATATATATATATATATATATATATATATATATATATATATATATATATATTATAATTGTTTAATTATATTTATTCTCCTGGCCGTTTAATATTTTTTTTTTTTTGGAATTTGGGTCAATTGTATTAATAAAAATACCCTTTTCTTTTTTACTGTTTTATTAACGTTTGGGTCTATTTTACAAAATCATTCTCAGAACAATTACAGCTCTACAATATATATCATTTTCACCAACAGTGCAAATCTACATTTAGAAACATACCAGAGTAACTGATTTATCAATTTTTTTTACTTAACATAATATATATATATATATATATATATATATATATATATATATATATATATATATATATATATATATATATATATATATATATATATATATAGGTTATAATAAAAAAACAAAAATCAATAAATAATCAGTAACATCAGTAAGTAATAATAAAGGATTATAAAATGTATCAAAGTCAAAATGTGTTGTTAAATGTTTAAATATTTTATTTTATGTAAAAAGATTTGAAAAATAAATTAATCAACAAGATATAGCTGGTACGTTTTTTAAATGTAGATTTGTACTGTAAAAGTACTGTAAAAATGATATATATTGTAGAGTTGTAATAGTTCTGGGGAAGGTTTTGTAAAATGGACCGAAACGTTAAAAAAAATAATCCAACTGACGACGGTTTAAGGCCAGAAACCGATCTTGGGAGACGCTTGCTGGCGTTTTGGATGGCAGATCAAGGAAGGATATAATATTGAGTACCCATTTTGTATTTATATCTATTTCAACATCGAAAATATTTATTTCTGATAAAGCTTCAATGCTAGCAAAACTCATAAAACATTAATACAAAAGTCGAAATTTTTATAAAACATAAATTTTGATAAAGCATATTTTATTGTTTTTTGAACAATGAGAATAGTCAGAATAGGTTAGACTTTGGAAAACATTTCTGAAAATATTTAGTAATACCACAACTTTGAAATACTTTCCTAATGACACAAAGCATAGCTTGCATAACAATTTGGCTGATTTAAATTTTATGGTAAATCGATTAAATAACTTTCTTCTAAATCAAGATAGTTATAACAACGGCGACCGAAGTGAATTGTTATAATAGCATTGTAGATAGAATAATTAGAAAACATGAGGTTAGGAAATTAGTGAAAATATCTTTTCAAAAGGAACATACCAAATACATTCATTGTGTGTGTGATGTCTAATTATCAGGAGGCTTATATAAGATTTTGAAAAAGTGCACATTAAAGTAATCTACAAATCATATAATAAGTTAAGAGAATTCCTGGATAAACCAAAGGTAAGGGATAAACCAAAGGTAAGGTAAAGGATCAAACATGAAAAATTGGAGATATATGAAATTAGTTAGAAAACTAAAAATTTACTATTAAACACCAAATCACTTTTTGAAACTTTTCGACCCACGTTTCGCTAGCCATGTTAGCATCATCAGGAGATGATTTAATCTAATTCTAAAAATAAAGTATGTTCTATTTGTATGATAACCATACCTAAAGAAGCGAGTAAAAATCATGAACCATGAAGTTTACTTAGCCTTACATTAATAACTGGAAAAAGTTGACTGAACAGAATAGGTCCTTTATCGCGGTTCATGATTTTCTTACATTTTCCTATTTAAATGTTTTCATATTCACCAAAACCCTACTGTTATTTACACTTTTTACCAGTCTTAAATTTTAAATATCTATATTGTAGTTATGTTCGATTGCATGTTGGGCAACACAAAATTTTTAATTTCTCCCATATCTAATGTAGGCAATATGTTCTTTAAATCTCGTTAATGTGGATCTTTTTGTTTACCCAATATATCTTCGATCCCAATCTTGCCAATTAGTTTTGTAAATCCCCGACTTTTCATATTGATCTACTTTATCCTTTGGATTACCAAGGACTTCTTTTAATTTATTATATGGCTTGTACACAACCTTAATGTCCACTTTTTTAAAATTTTGTCTAGCCCTCGTATTAATTGGGCATCAAACGGTATTACCATGAATTTATTTTTGTTCTAATCCTTTTGAAAAATCGAAGATTCTTTCAATAATTGTCTAAACTTGTTTTCTAATTAATTTATCAACAATATTCTTATTATAACCGTTTACTTCGGATACCTTCCTAATTCATTTTAATTCTTTGTTATAATTATCTTTCAATTCTTCTATTGGAACGTTTGGTGTGAAACACTAAACTTGAAGAGATTTACCACTAAACACCAAATTACTTTTTTTAACTTCTCAACGCACGTTTCGCTAACCATGTTAGCATCATCAGGGGATGAATAATTAATCTCCTTAATTAAATTTATGTTTTGGGATTTACTATTTAAGTTCTTAATAAAATCGTCTAAGTTTTACTTTTTTAAATCGAAAATTGCAAAAACGTCATTCACATACCTTAACGATACTTTTTTCAACATGGTTAGAAAAACGTGCGTCGAAAAGTTTCAAAAAGTGATTTGTTGTTTAGTGCTAAATCTCTTTAGTGTTTTACACCGAAGGTTTCAATAGAAGAATTGAAAAAAAATCCATATTAACCAGGTTTAAAGAACATATTAGATATAGGAGAAATGAAAAAATCTTGTTTTGTCCAACATGCACTCGACCATAATATAACTTAAGATTTGTTAAAATTGTAAATAATAATAGGACACTGAATTCATATGAAAGCATTGAGATAGTAAAAATGTGAGAAAATCATGAATGGGAATAAACAATCTATTCTACAGAACTAACTTTTTGAATTAATATTGTAACGCTTAGTTAACTTCACAGTTAGAGATTTTTACATGCTTTAATAAGTACGGTTATCATATAAATAACATCATCCCCTGATGATGCTAACATGGTTAGCAAAACACGCGTTGAAAACTTAAAAAGTGATTTGGTGTCGGTAATTTAGTGGTAAATATCTTCGAGTTTAGCATTAGATTATAGATAAAGATGATGTCGCACTAAAACATGAAAAGAAAGAATCTCCTGACCGCAAGAAACTGATTATCATTTCTTGATCGCTGAAAAAATGTGATATATAAGGACGGGTCCTGCTGACAGTTATTAGAACGTTACCATGAAAACGTTCGTGTCTTATTTTAATTAATTATTCCCAAGATTTATGTTGCTTTTATCACGAAATCGGCCGTCGTTAAATGGTTTAATAACTCTATCAGTCAATTTCGGTACCAGACTGTCGTATCCGTATTAACAAACTGAGAAACCAGATTCACCAAAAAACCGTAATGATATAAATCAGAAGCGGACTGCCGTTTCGAATTCTGGTTCTCACATAATTCTGTGGCCTAACCCCAATCAATAATAAAAAAAAAGTTAATAGGCCGACGGTGAGTTCTTTTAATTGGTGTAATTTTTAATAATAATTAATTTTTGTTGTCATCTGCGAGATTGTGATATACGATATGAGTATGAGACATGCGAGAACCATTCATATAAATTAAAGTTTTATTTATTGGCGATGCTGTTTGACTTAAATATATTTCGAATACTAATAAGTCTTAGTGCATTTCTTTTTAATAATGGAACTGTTACTTGCGATTACGACGTACCGCTTGAGCAGTTTATGAATTTATAAAAAAAAAAATCGTTTTTAGACGCGACGAAGATCGATCAATAATTACGCAACACACTGGGTGTTCCAAATCAAATGTCCAGAAAATTGTTAGGCTTGTCAGATACGTTTTCAACCAAAATGAAAAGCAACAAATATTATTTTGGAATAAATCGTTATAACTTTTAGAATTCATATTAGTCAGAATTTTATATTAAATTAAAGATACGCACTGTGTAGATAAATTAATGAGACCGGTAATGTAGCATTTGATCTGCCAGAATGTTGGTTTCCCCTCTGGAGGAAAGACACGCCAATATCTGATACGTAATCAATTCAGTACGAGTTTGAAGTCACTAGAGTCTGTAGGTGGTTGGTACCAATTCTTCTTGAGAATCGAAGTTTTTCCGTGCCTTAATTAGTGACAACAATTTCGAGCAACGGTGCGCCATCAGCTTTTGTTTCAGACTTGGACATTTTCAATCCGCCCCAAAAAGTTAAAACATGTTTCGTCCTGTTGTCCTTGTGTGATTCTGAGGCAGGTTTTGGAATCATCCCCAATTCCTTGGTCAAAATCTGATTGACGGTTGTGTAAATCAAATTCAACTCTTCCCCGGTTATGCTGACCATTAGCCGACGATTAGAACGCACAGAATTCCGGATTCTGTAGACTAGATTCTAGACTAGGTTTTGTAGATTTTCATCATTCTTCCATTGAAGGCCTTCCGCCACAAGGTTTGCCTTCATTCGAGTCTTGGCTTTCTGAAAATGCTTTGAACATCTTAATTTTTCTTAATTTTCTCATTTACGAAAATAGTTACAAAGGACCACCAAGTGTCTCATATTTAAATCGCACCAGATGTTGCTCTGCGTTCACTCCATTACTTTAGTTACATACCAGGTACATAATGATTTTTTAAAAACTTTTTTGCAACGTGACGTGATAAATAAAAACTTTATAACAAGTTTCCTACTCGTAGCAAATAATATTAATTTTTTATACTGCACGTTTCTTTAACCAAGTTAGCATCTTCAGGAACTGATTAAAACTGATAAGTTCTAAATATAAAAAATATAGAGTTTATTTGTTCTTAATAGAATACTTAATAATTATTAAGCATTGGTATTATAATAATATGATGGCAAAGAAAATTGAGTCAATAATATACACATATATAGATATATATATATATATATATATATATATATATATATATATATATATATATATATATATATATATATATATATATATATATATATATATATATATATGTTACATCTAATATTTTCACGGATAGTAGATAATGTTTCTAAATCATTCCGGGTGTCGATCCGTTGATGCTGTGAAGTCACGACGTTTCGCCAAAATCGCATTTGGCATTTTCAAGTGTTGTCCGCTTGGATTGAAGAGTCCAACTGACATGCACGGGTCGCTGTGCTCGCTTTTATAGCTGACTGGCTACAGAAGCGACTGCGCAGATTATATCGGGGTAGTTTGGGACCATTTGCGGCGCTCGGCAACGCTATCCGGAGTCCGTTCATTGATTTTTCTATCTCACCACCACGTTGCCGCATTTTTTCTTTTCTCAGAATGGATTTCCATATTTTTGGAATAGTGCGAGCGTTGTTTCGCGTATTTAGCTCACCTGTTTCTTCTATTTCAAGGGCTTCTCTGATTGTTCGGACCTTGTAGCTTTCAATATTCGTTATTTCTTTGACTCCTTCAAAATTGATTTTATGTCCTCTATGTGGATGGTGCTGGAACAGAGCGGAAGTGGTTTGTTTGTTTTTTAAGTCGTTTTTATGTTCTTGTATTCTGGCCGATATTCGTCTGTTTGTTTGTCCTATGTATGCTCTGTTGCAGTCGGAACAAGATATACTATACACCCCATGATTTTCCAGTCTAAGTTTGTCCTTGGGGCTATTTAGGATGTTTGCAACAGTTTTGTGCGGCTTGTAGGCTGTTCTGATCTTAGGTTTCCTTAGTAATCTGCCTATCCTATCTGTGATTCTTTTTACGTATGGTAGCAGGACCTTTTGTGTATTTGGTTCATGATCCTCTATTGTTCTTCTTGTTTGGGTTTCCTGACGGAGAATGGTCTTCCTGATATAATTTTCTCAAAATTTCTCTAAATCAATTTTGTCTAAGGGCTGAGGAAATTTTTGGTAGTTCCTCGCTTCGTGTATCTGGTAGTGTCAGTCGGAAGGATCTGGAAATCAAGGTGTTCGCTACTCCTTGGATTTGAGAAGGATGATGATGGGATTTAGCGTTGAGGTATCGATCGGTTTGAGTTGGTTTCCTATACACTGTGTATTCGAGTGTTCGAGTGTGTCCTGTTCGACCTCCAGAGTGAACTGTATTCTGGGGTGGATTTCGTTTAACTGAGTTAGGAAGTTGTTTAGAAGTTCGTTTCCGTGAGGCCATATTATAAAGATACCATCTACGTAGCGTTTCCAAAGTTTAGGTTTTAAAGGAGCGTTGGCCAATGCCTTTGTTTCGAAGTCGGTCATGAACAGATTGGCTATAACGGGTGATAAAGATGATCCTATTGGGGCACCGTCGGTCTGTTTGTAGATCTGCTGGTTGAAGGAAAAATATGTATTCTTCAAGCAGTGGAAAGTTCCCTAGAAAGAGAGTTCCCCCACAAATGGTGGAAAGTCTTCGTTCATCGAAATTAGGTCCAGGGCCTCGTCTATGGGGATACTTGAATACAGTGAGACAATGTTCAGGCTTACCAGTATGTCTGTATCCTCTAGTAGAAACGTCGTGACTCTTCACCGCATCAACGGATCGACATCCGAAATGATTTAGAAACACATATATATATATATATATATATATATATATATATATATATATATATATATATATATATATATATATATATATATATATATATATATATATATATACATATATTAAACTGTGGCTGGCAGGCATTTGGCAGACTCAACATAGTGTTTAAGAACAAACAACTACTTTGAATAAAAAGAAAAGTCTTTGGTCAGTCTTCTTCTTGTCCTGGAGGTTAAGTTGACCCGAAGGCCCTGACTTGTATTCACTGATTTTTTCGAACGTCACGACAATGTCGCTTGTTCGAAGGGTTTTAGCTGCCGTCCTTTAGGCATGGAGGTGATGACCGAAGAGGATGGTCATACTGGGGCAACGGCCGGCAATGAAGCTGCCGTGGCTCTGATTAGCGGATTGTCCGAAAGGGACGCCGTCGCTAGGAATTTGTCCAGAAGTCTGGACAGGAATGTCTGAATCACTGGTATGTCAGTTTCCCGATGGATTTGCGCATTCCTTACAAACCATGGGGCACCTACTAACGTGCGAAGAACACGTGACTGGAACGATTGCAGAATTGCAATCGACGTTGGGGGGAGGTACGGAAACCAGGCCTGAGATCCGTAGGTGAGGACGGATCGGACCATGATTTTATACAAGGTTATTCGGATGTTCAGCGAGAGCTTACTTTTGCCGTTCATTAGGGGGTAAAGCAGACGAGCCATGGCTCTTGCTTTCCCGGTTACCTTCTTTAGGTGCGGCACCCACGTGAGGGCCCTTTGGTCAGTGTGTCCTATCCGTTATGAGATATGGAAGTGAAACCTGGACTCTCACATCGCAGTCAGTTTAAAAACTTCGGGTAGAACAGAGGGGGAATTGAAGGATGTATGCGTGACATTACTAGACAGGATAGGAAGACCTTCACATGGATCAGAGAACAAACGAAAGTGAGTGACATCATTGGAAGAATAAAGGAATTGAAATGGAAGTGGGCAGGCCATGTATCGAGACGATGGGACGAAAAATGGACCAAGACGGCCTTGAACTGGATATGACTGTCAAAAAAGCTATCAAAAGAGCAACTGTCACATATCTTGGTGCATGAAGTGAAAAATGAGAAGCAATGAAGAATGGTAAAATTCCAGAAAAGGGCAATGAAGTAAAGATTGAAATGCTAAAAGCTGGTGGTCTAGCTTTACATAAAATGCTGATAAAATTATACTCAAAAGGTCTCAAAGAACAAAAATACTCAGATTATTGAAAAATGCTGAAGTGATTCTTCTTTAAAGGAAAGGTGCACCCAAAAACCGTCCTATAAGCTTCCTATTAGTAATGTATAAAGTTTTCACCGAAATAATAACTATAAGTATATTTAGACTACTGAATGATACAAAACCAAGAGAGCAAGCAGGATTTAGAAATGGATTCAATGCAATGGATCATATTGCCTTACATAATGTTCGTCAACGCAACAATTTGAGAATTGGCGTTAAATAGCAAGGCCAATTAGGAAACTTTATAGTCATAAAACTGTATAGTTTAAATGAGCTTCGATATGCTAACAACTTTGCCCCAAGCTTTTCCTATCAGCTTGAATAAAGTTGTACTAAATGTCTGATGTACATGTGTGTTGTGATTTTAGTAGGCGTTATAATTTATATTGACTGTTTTCATATGTCTCCATTTAATATTAATTGTACTGTACTTGAATCCTTTTTTGTAGGAACACTTTTTAAGATAACTTCATAAAATGATCACTGTTAATATATGATGACTACGACTTCAAGAACGAAAACGAAAAAGTTATATTGAAATTCCATTAAATTGATTCAATTTTATCGAAAATGAAATTAAGACTATATATTATTTCTGTGACTCATTTCTATTCTTTACTATGATCTGTTTTTGATTTTCGAAAATGATTAATTATCTTTGGGGCATATAAAAACGTTTACACTATCGAAGATAATAAATCGATTATAAGTTATTTTCTTCGATTTTTAAATATAAATTCTTCTAGTTCAGGATGATGTGGGCAAGAATGAGTAATTTGTATTTTATATATATATATATATATATATATATATATATATATATATATATATATATATATATATATATATATATATATATATGTGGTTGAATAATATCAACCAGATGGACTGTTGAAGACATGTCTTGTATTTATGGGGGACTTACTATAAACTTTGACATTTGATTATAATGAAAAATAGAAAGTATAGTGCGCTTTAAGTTATATCGTTGACGGATTGGCTGCAATAAACTCTTAACAACTTTTACCGTAATGAAATCCGGCAAAGTTGCAAGAAACGTAAACAGGACCGGGCCTAATAAAATAACAGGTAAAAAAATAAAATTAATTTTATACCTGGTATATAGTAGTTTCGAAATATTTTAATTTAGTTTACATTATTTTCTTAAACAGTGTAGTTCTATAATTTCGATCGTATATTTTTTTATTTCAAACGTGCTAAAAATGTGGCGGCCTGGGCAAGATAATGATCATTGTGCCTCCAGTAGTGCCAATTTTAAAAGAAAACATTTATCGCATGATGCTAAGCAAATTGTAAAAAACGTGCATGTTTCTTTATTGAATAGGGGGCTTAATGTAAATGCAGCTGCAGCAGAAACGTCTTCATTATCGAAAACTTCGTTGTTTACAATTAAAGATATTGTGGCGAAGTCAAGTCCGTAGTGATTCTGGTTCTGGAAAAGCAAATGTGTTGACGAAAGCGACAAAGACTTTATTCGAAGCAAAATTTGTGCTATGTTTGAAGAGCAAACCGTGCCTACATTGCATTAATTGCAACAACGACTAAGGAAAGATGAAACCAACATTCTTTGCAGTAGAACTAGTTTCCGGAGAATATTATTTCAAAATGGGTTTTTGCATATCGGATTACAACGATTGAGACGATGGTGGTTTGACTACTTAAACTCTATAAAAAAAATATAGATTAGAAAATCATTCCATTATCAACCCTGATAGAACACGGTTTGTTACATATGAGACGCTAGCAAAAGGATTGATAGATACATTAAGAAAATGCCAAACCTAAGCCCCGCGAACAAGGGAAAAGTAATTACAATTTTACATGCTGGTTCCGAGGATGAATAAACCCCTCAGTCACGTCAATTAAAGGTTGAGTAAGGCCGGATGCCTTTTGAGAAGTGTTCTACGTTGGTCACTCGCCAGTCGGTAGGCTTCCTGATAGACTTATGGGTAAGCGCATAACCAAGGATTGATAGCCTGAGGGGAGTGCTGGCCTGGGTTGTCGGTGGCTGATGAACGTGTTTCAGAATCCACATTAAGCTATAGGTCCAGTCGCTAAATAGCCTTAGTTACTGATGCGCCTCTAACCGCACATCAATTCCTTTTTCTTATTTAAAATGTTTAGGATTATTTATTTCTACAAGCTACACGTGTAATAAATTATGAGAAATATTGTAACACGAATTTAACCCACCTTTTTGTTTGTATAAAACGATTACAAGAAAAAACACGGGTAAGTGTGTAAATTTACGACACTTCGATCTGAGGTGTAGTGTTCGGTAAAAAAACAGGTCGGATGCCTACATTGCAGTCCAAACTGTGACTTTCGGGCTATGCAGAGGCCTTTAATGATTCTTTTTAGGGTTTTTTTCCACACCTGTAGTGACTATTTTCATTATTGACATGGTCATTAGGGTGAAAATGATCCTCATTGGAGAATAAGATGTTGTCGATTGCTGGAAATTGGTTCATCATTTTGTTAGCGAATAAAAGTCTATCAGCGGGGTCCGTCGATCTTAATTCTTGTACTAACTGAATCATATACGGGTGCATGCGTACATTTTTGTTGTGTGTTGTTTTTATCGGTTCTCGTCAACCTTCGCTACCGGAGACGCGTTTATTTAACGTTGAACCAGTTTCTTCAAACTTACGAACCCATTGCTTAATCAACGGATAGCTTTGACATGGCTAAACGTCGTGCGAATTGAAATGTTGTCGAAATCTACGGTGCACAATAGTGGCGGAATTATTGTTGCGGTAATACTCTCGCACCCAAAACGAGCGCTTCTCTCTCGTGTAGCGCTGCTTGGTGACTAAATTTCCCTGAACCGAACTATCATTTAAGACCGACCCCACCTTTTTACACATCTTACCAAATTTTCTACAGCGCAACCAAACCCTTTGACCACCCTGTATAAGCATGTTTCACTAATAGACAACTCTGCAGTTTATCGAGTTGGTAATAAGAAACAGCATGTGACCTAGCGTTGAAAGAAACCCCATTCAACGAAAAAAAGACTCTTGTATTTTTATCTTCCTTCTCAGCTATTAAATATAACTAAAATAATTTGAGACTGTGATTAATTTATTTTCTTTTAATTTTTTTTTTGTATTCGCTATACTGTTTTCCGTTATTTTACTCCATAAAGCCTGATTACTTGTTTTTACTAAATTCTACATGATAATTTAATACATGTTGCATTAAACTTAAGTCAATTTTTTCAGTATACCGACATTATTAACAAACTTGCTTTATATGGCTTGTAATAAACCTTAAATGCTCCTTGCCTTTAATTAGAAGATGTTGAATTATTACTGAAACTATTTAATGTCAGAATATGGTCATATAAATATGACACCTAGATGCCTGTGTAATGTTTATATATCATGTATTTTCAAATAACATATTTTGATTAAATAGAAGACGGTGCAGTTATAACCTTGATGAGGTATAAATTGAAACCCTTACGTTTTCCTTTACGTTATTCAAACATATCATGAAAATATGTGTTGAAAAACACCTTTTTCAAGTTTGCAATATTCGTGTTTCCTTTTTAGTGTAGATAATCAACCAAATCAATTTTCGGTTCAAAGTCTGGGAAAAATAAGGTTGTAAAATTAATAAACCAAATAGTGGAAAACCAAAAACTGTACGCACAAATAAAAACGTTGGTGCTGCAAGTGAAAGTGTTGAAAATAAACCAAACCAAACATCAATTTTACGCCGCTCCCAAAAATTGAGCATGTCTTATGGTTTTTTATGGATGATTTTGCATCAAAATTTGCACTTACATGCATAGAAAATTCAATTAGGGTGAGAATTAAAAGAGACAGATATGATTTGCTGTGTTGTAATTTTGTTAGTTTGATTAGTGAACAACAAACAATAGATCCGTTGTATTCGAGTAATAATTTATTTAGTGGGAAGCTTATTTCACTTTATGGATTTGTTAAAAAATAAAATCATGGCATCTGGAGTGATAGAAATACTTATAAATAGCTTTATTGTAAAGAAGAATTTATGTTAGTAAGTCACAAACAACAAGTAATGACCTTAAGAAGAATATTTAAGTTACCCTCCCGTCATAACTCGAGCAACATAAGGAAAATTCATTAAAAACGACTGATTGTAAATGCAATAATGGAAATATCATATATCCTATAGAAAAAGATCGAAATAGTTTGTGTTTTATTTGATGGAAACATGTAGGTGTTATATTTAAATGATCTGTTCGAAATCTGATCTTATAATCTGTCATCTGAAAAGTTGCAAGTGGTCTCGTGGAGCGTATTAGAAATATTAAAAAAAAAACATTTTTTTTTTTCATGCTCCACATAATAATTTCTCACTTATTCAGTCGTCCTCCAAATACTATCAAGCGTCTCTCGAGATCGGTTTCTGGCCTTAAGCCGTCATCAGTCGGACTCAACCTGACCGTTAGGAAAGCAGCTGAAGAAACGACAAGAGGTACAACCATTTATATTGGCTTTTGATGTTATTGAAAATATTGGATTATGTTATAACATGATTTTATAATGTGAAAGATCTTAAAATCCTGTAATGCTTCAACTCAGAAATCGAAGTGCAGTGTTATTTCTAGAGGTTTATACCTAGAAGGGTGGCTATCCGAGGAAAGACTGGGCTTATGTCCTATATTTTGATAGGCAAGAGTGTAAAATCTGACAAGGAATCTCCAGTTACACCAAATCTGGACTGATTAAGATCGGATTCTTTCTGAGAGGTATATTACGTTGGTCATTTGCAAGTTAGTAGGCTTTTTGAGATACTTAAAACTAAACATGGGTTGATAACCCCAGGGGCGTGTTGGGTAGGGTTAATCAAAAAAGTTTGTACAAACAAGCCTATTAGTACACAAACTATACTGATATCAAAGGAAGCAACGTTGTTATAATTTGCGTAGTCTTACTAGAAAAACAAAAACTATACAATAATCAAACTATACCACAGCATTAGCCTTTTTCCTCGGAAGATATGCTCTCTAAAGTAATGTTAAAAATACATTTTCAAGATGGAATTAACAGAAGATGATGTGCCTGCTGCTAAATTAAAATTTTCGACCATATTGTCCGCGATATTGTCCAAGACTATATTGTCCGCGATCTAAAACATTGAGTAGCATGTTTTCGGTAATAAAAGCGTTTTAGTCGAGAGGTTGGTAGTTTGGTTTAGTGGTTGATATTTTTTTTTGTTGACAGGGCATTGTACTGTCACGATGATTTCAATATTTTGCATGCATTTTGTTATTTATGTTTTTTTTTTCTTTTTAAGTGTTGAATAACATATCGCGAATGGTAATGATAAAAAAATGTTTGTTGGAATTGATAATGGTAAATTTTTAGAAGAATTTCAACCGACCCAGATTCTACCCGAGTTATATTAATTATTAACTTATTAATTTTTTTATTTAAAAGTAACTTTTCAACAGTACTTCAATCATAATTATCATATTTAATAGCTAACTAAGTATATGGAATTAATTTTCTTTATAGATTGAATTATTTGAATGAACCTAGAACATCATTTACTTTGTTTTTTTAGGGGTGAGGGGGGCGGGGGTGTAAAAGTTATAATTGATTTCTCCAGATATATGCGTTTAGTAGGATTAGTTAGCTGTTAAAATATTATTAGGATTATTGTTTGATTTTTTACCTGTGTACCATTCTTTTAATTTTGAGGTACATGTAAGAGCAACATAACCGTAGCGTACTGTATAATCTTCACGTTTATATAGTAAAGCAACATTTTGGGACCAGTTCTATAAAGCAGATGCTGGACTGGAAAAATGTTTGTTTCCTCTACCCGTGCTGCCTCTAGCGCTATTTTTTTATTCCTTCCGACGAAAAAGGCTAATTATAACAAGATTATTTCGACGCGAAATTATTTTCTTTCTTTAATTAATTATTGTTAATTTTTACTCTTAAAGTAATTTAAAAGTTTCAATAAACTTTAACAACGGTTTTCATATTATTGAACTCATCTGTCAAATAAATGCACGTGCTGTTGTGGCACGTGAATAACGATTCGTCGTCGTGACCTAGGCCGGTTGTGCTTCGTTTGTTTTCCGTCTTGCTGTTCCTTTCTTGAACGAGCTGAGCGATCTTCTTTTTTCCTTTCCTTCAATCAAGCCTGTAACACATCCGGGATGTGTACACGTCGGTAATCTTTGTTTTTATTTTAGTCTCGCATTGTTGTTGGTTTTTATACATATTTTTTTTTGTTATGTACGACTTTATCCGAGTTTCATGTAAGAATCGGACTTAAACGGAAGGTTATATGAAAGTTTATTATATATTATACTAAAGTAGAGTAATAACTGCTAGGTAAGTGTACAAACTCCTGTTGGTAAGTAACCAAGGATGGAGAAGTATTAAAAGTAAAGTGTTTACCAGTTGCAATAATCTTATCAGCCTTAAACATCCATCCTTTGGTGGGGAAGGGGGGCTCTATCCGGAGATGGGCAATTTGGGCAATTTGTATCCATCTTGATTTTTAAGATCGTCTGTCCATTTCATTTTCATCGTTTCATTCCATCTTTCTGTCTTATAGTGTGGCCGGCAAATTGTCATTTAAGTTTCGCAATTTGTGCTGGAAAGTCCTTCATTTTGGCTATAAAGCATCTTTCAAATTGGGCGGATTTTTAAAAAATCTTAAATAAATCTCAGAATATGTGTTAATATCAAAAAACTTTTATAAACTTGGCTTTTTACGAATCCCTAAAGAAAATAGTCCAACGGTATCAACTCACATGATCTTGATGGCCAATCAACATCACCGTTTCTTGCAATAACTCGTCCAGGAAATTTTTCTCTCAATAAACGAACTGTTTTATTAACAGAGTAAGGTGTAGCGCCATCCTGTTGGAATCACCTATTCTCCAGATCCATATATTTTCATTTCAGCCCACAAAAATCCAGTTATCATCTCGCGATATCGAACATCATTCACAAACAGTGACTGGTTCAACGCTCAACTATTTTAACGCGTTTTGTATTGTGCACGACTCTATTTTTATAAATCTTATACATAACGCTTCTGAAATGGGACTAGACCTAGTTTTATTCAAGATTTAAAAAAACCGCTAAATTTGGAAGACCCGGTACTTCGTATACATTCATTCTTCTTTTTTCTCTGCCCAGTCTGACGTCTAAGATTATCCTTTGCGTTGATCATTATTTTTTTGTAAGTGTGTAAGTTTGAGAGTCATATGTAAAGAGTGGAAGAATGCATTGTTCGAAAATTTTAGCATTGAGATGTTTTTATTGTTTGTGTATGTGTGGGATATTTGTTATATTTTAAAATAAAAAAAAAATAAAAATTGCAATAAAATGATGTGAAAATGAAATAAATAAAAAATTATAATGAAGTGGAATATGAAAGTACAATGATTACAATTGTTACAATGTAACAATATACAATGAATACAATGTTTAGAATATGATATCATTCAAATGGCTACCTCAGCTATCTCAGCGGTTTGATGAACACACTTTTCTATAACGTAGAACATTGTTGTTCTAATGTTTATTTAACCCCGTTTTTATCTTCCGTGATATAAGTGTAGCGACTAAAACTCTGTGTAATGACCCAGCAAAAATATATTTCGTTTCGCAAGCCTTAGATTTTTTGTCTGCCTCTTCCTCCCATCTACTGTTTCTTCATCAGAAACCCCAAATACATATAACTTTCAAAGAGATCATCGATTCACCACTTGTGTACATCTAGGGTTTCTAATCTAGTGCTTGTGTGTTTGTTCTTGAGACTCCTATATTAGCTTGTTCCTGCATTCATTTTTATTCCATTTTTTCGTGCTTCAATTAATAGTTGTTCGGTTATTTTTTTGATTAATTTTTTACTTTTCGCCAATAGAATAGCGTCGTCAGTAAATGCTAGACACTGGAGAGTTTTATTTAGAATTCTACCTAGTCGGGTTATTTCATTGTGTCTAATAAAGTATACCAAGCATATATTAATTATCAAAGTTGATAATGGATCATCTTGTCTTAAATAACTCGTATATGGAGTGAAGATGATTAGAGAAAAACTAAAGCGACGGCGGTGACAAAACAATAAACAAATTGAGATAGATAGAATTCAAATAAAACAGGTTAATAAGTTCCTATATTGAAGTGTCATATTAGAGGAACAGGAAAAACAAGAAGTAGATCTCAATAATAGAAGCTAAAGATATAAAATTTATTAATTGATTTGTGAATTGATAATTTTGAACAAAAAAGAAAAGAAGTAAACAAACAAAAGTAAATATTTTAAAGCAACATACAGATTATTTAGGCGTGTAAAGCAAGGGTCCTCACTAAACAAGAAAAATCAAAGTTGTATTTAACAGAGAGGAGTTACGTAGTTAGTATGAGGAGTTACGAAGACTGACAAAATCAGAAATGAAAAAAAAATTATAAGATCTAAACATAGAAAGTTTAAACGAATACATAGAATCGTAAGAACAACATAGAACAAGGAATTCGCAAACTGGCAGAGATGGCAAAAGGGCAATTGAGATAAACGGAGACTATTTCAATGATTAAGATCTGTTCACTTTTTTTTTTAAATATTGAATTTTACAATAAAACTCAGAACTCCTTTGCTCATTTAACAGATTGTGTGTTAGTTCGTTAAAGTTGTAAAAAAGAAAATTCGTCTGATATGTTTAGTAAGTTCTGATATATTATTATTAATGAGTAAAGAATGTGTCTGTAATAGGTCTTCTTGAGGTTTATATATAAATATATATAAATATATATATATATATATATATATATATATATATATATATATATATATATATATATATATATATATATATATATATATTTATTTATTTATCGTATGTGATTACTCCATTTCCTTTTCCTATTCATTGTCCACTCATTTCTTGCTTCCATATTACATTTACTTCTAACTTCGTCACTCTAATTCAATCATTCAAGGTGTTTCTATTAATTCTTCTTTCCCAACAAATTTTTTGTCTTAGGTCTATTATTTTTAGTCCGTTATTGACCATATAGTGTTAAAATTTTTTATTGGTTTCGTTTTTTAAAATTGAATTTTTGTGCGTCATTACATTAATTTAAAAAAGGTTTGTGTATAACGGTGATAAACAGGTGGCTTTGATAAAACACTCTGTCCGTAGACCAACTCAAGTTTTGCAATGGTTCTCGTGGCCCTGTGTTTAATTCTGAAACAAAACATAATCATGTTCACGAAAAGAATAGCTATGTACAACAAAGTGACTCTAGTGAGTTCAAACTCTTACTGATTACGCATCAGATGTTGGCCTGTCTCCCCTCCAAAGAGAAACCCAATAATGTTCCCAAATCGAACTCTACGCCAGCGGTCTCATTATTATCGATTATGATTTATTTTTTGACTTATTACATTGTAAAATATTTTATAATGATAAATATTTCATAATGACATCAAACCAGTTTATATAAATATTTAAATAAAAACATTGATCATTTAATGTACGCTGTAACGTGATCAATACTTATCATATACCTTCATCGACAGAACTTGCAAATTATGCTTTCCTATAATTAACCCAATAATGAGCAGTGAATATATAACTACTCTGTAGACGGTTTTAGTGACGGTTAATGCTGTTTAGCTGCTGGTTGGGTATAAGATTGACAGATAACGTTCATGTTTTTCAGAACATAAAAATTTTATAAATCGACATAAGCTAATAGAGTTTTTCTGCTTACCGATCCTAGTTCTCAATTAAAGCTTTATAAATTAGGATAATCCCTCTTTTAAGTTGAGTAATTAATTTAAATACCTCTTCAAAACAAATATACTCATTCGTTACAGTCATCGGAGCGATTAACAGATAAGAGAACGGGCATTAGAAGTTGACATCGAGACCGGTTTACTGATGAGACGATCTTCAACGGATTTGCATAGGAAACGTACCAGGTGAGATACCATTTTGGGACTCGTATTCGACATCATTTATATAAATAATTAGATGGGCTGATAAATATCGCCGCGAACAAACTTCCAAATGGTCTCAGTAGGACGCTGAGAACGGAATTAACGACCAAAAAGTTGTTTGATATTTTTCTCAATAGAATATAGTTTCTTATGTAAATAAGATAATTTAGGTAGATGACTGATCATAGTTAATAAAACAGTTGATAGCAGATAGATGTTTTATGCGTTGTAGATATTAAGTTTTTATACTAGTCAACAACTCTTGAGAAATCCTAATAGAAAGATATAAACAAGCCCAAGTAGTAATATGTCGACTGATAATAATTTATCAAAAACTGAGTTAAATCACATAAGTCTTTTCAAATAGAGAAGTTTAAAGGTAGATTATAAATAACCAGTTTAATTTATATTAATTTTAATTTAAAATGTTCTGTCAATTCTTCAATTGGATACATGGTTTATCTTTGATGGATTGGATTAGTGTATGAACAACCATGATTTTAATTAAGCAGTATGTTTCACACATCATTATAGAAGCTTTATAAATACTCCTATGATCAAAATCAGTCAGTGTGCTGAGGAAATAGATACATTTGTATTATTATACATTGTCATGATAACGCTCGCAAAATAAATTGTGTCCAAATGAATAAATTGAAGTACGAATTTTTGGAATATCTACCATATTCACTAGATTTTACTTCCACTGGTTCCAAAACTTAAAAAACCTTCGATTTTACCTACCCTGTCACCCTTTTTTAGTCGAATGAAGAAAGTGGTAGAAGACATTGTGGAATATTTTGAAGCACTACTGGAAACCGACTTCAGAGAAGAGATAGAATTATTAGAAAAATGATGGGTAAAATATTGGATTGATGTAAAATTAATTTATTTTCGAGAATACTGATGAACTCATAGGATTTCTAAGGTTTCTGGCTAAAGAACTCATCCATATTTTTCAAGTCTCACAAAGTTTTTACCGTTTGTAGCTGTTTTGAAGGGATTTAGATATATGGTAGTCGGAAGGCGCAAGATCAGGAGAGTATGTCAAGTTGAGATGGGTCAAGTTGTAAAAAGTCTTGTCTGGTGGCCAAAGAGACGTGTAGTCTAACATTGTCTCGACCGATTCTAGTCGATTGCCCGCTTTAATTCACTTCGTTCTGCACAATATTTCTCTGAGTTAATGCTCTGGTTTTCAGGTAACAGCTGATAATAAACGATTTTCTAACACAAACTTCTTCGGGTGTAAACTGACTTTTGCGCATCTACGTGCATACCCTATGATCTCTTACGCTTAATATTATAATAGACAAACCATTTTTCATCATCTGTAAAGCTGGGTTCACCTCTATAAAAATTTGCATTGTGCGGGCTGTATGTGTAATGTAGACGCTCTGACACACAAGGTCACGCACAAATATTTTTGCCGCACAGCACACACGCGAATCATCTGTTATCGTTTTCTCGCGAACTTTAAAGGATTTTGCGGCGCACAGGGTTTGTGCGAGCATATGTTGTATTTAAAAAGATACCTACGTATCGTGGTTATATTGAAATTTACTGTTTAGAAATTTATTATTTATTGAGTATATTTAGTATTTATTGAGTTATCTATAATAATGAATAATTTAATCAAGATAAAAGAAAAAAAAATCGCAAGAAAAGGCGTTTGAAGCATTTGTACCAAAACAGAAAAACTATAAACTACAGATAATAAAAAAAAAAAGTATTAACACTAATTTTGACGCTTGCCGAAATAACCTAATAAAACATAACCTTCCAACATTCTACTACATTCACACACAGACTGGACGGGGCGTATAGCGCGCATAACATAAATATTTATTGACTCTATGTAGTAATTTTGCGTCGTAAATATTTTCGCCGCACACAAAATTCAACACTCGCAAATTTTTATTGGTGTGGACCCAGCTTAACCAGCAGCTTTAAAAATAGATTAATTTCGTTGTGCTTCAATAAAGAATCGCAAGCGCAAATTCGCTCTTCGAAAATTTTGCCTGTTAACTTATGTAGCATCCATACATCGGCTTTGCTAACCATTCCAAGTTGGCGAATCACTCGCCAGTGCTAACTGGTCGATTCCAAGAACTTTTTCCAACTCTCGAGTTGTTCTATCACCAATCATTAAACGCCTTGGCCGGTCATACAGAACGTGGTGCATCGTAAAGATTAAAATTGTTTTCATGAAACTTTCTGAACCATATAGAGCCAACGTACACAGCTCATTTTTCTTTGCATCTGTGAGGCATTCTTGACTTTTCTAAAATAAAAATACATAATATGCCGCGAATGCTCCTTATTATCAGCCATTTTTATTGTTTAAATAAATAACATTTTTTTCCCAAGTACTCATCCAAATTTCTCCTGCCAATCAATATCAAAACTTCATACGTTTACAATACAATCTAACTCCAAAAACGGGAGAAATGTTTGTATTAATTTAATGTAATAACAATAAATTTTAGATAAACGTGTTTTTGAAAATATATCTTGCATTATTTTTCTTTGTAGACGTTTAAGATCTCGGTTTCTTTTAAATAAACTGCGTTCTTATACTGGTTGATTCAAGTTTGTACATCCTGTACATTTCGTTAACATTATTCATTATTATGGAGCACACATTCTCGACCATCGATATTCGACATCATCTTTCACAATTTGTGTCAAATCCCGATAAGAAGCTGAATTAATTAGATTCAAAGCAGTATCCGATAAATATAAAACTTTTTTTTTTGAATTTTAATTATGTCTTAACTGGAGTGTCGCAGTCTTTTTAATACGGAGAATATAGGGATCGCGCAAATCCATTTACTAACAAGCGTTACATTTTTTTTTTAATTTATACGTTGGACGTGAGTGGGCAGCGTTATTTGCGTTTATTCAATTTATTTTATTCGGTATTAATCCCGATTCAACATTCCTTCACTTTTCTTCAGCCGATTAATTTTCTAGTCGTAAGTGTAATGAAATATTTATGTTAAATCCTTCTCTTCTGAATATCACAAAAACGTCCCATTATATTGAGGGTACTTGCGGCATTTTCTTGACTGAAATTCATATTAAATTGAATAAATAAAACAAAATTGTTTAATTTCCACTTATATTGTATAAGTGGAAATTAATATAAAAAGTTAATATAAGTGATATAAAGAAAGTTAATATAAGTGGAAATTAGACAACTTTGTTGTTAAGTCCCATTATATGGTTAAAAATTTGCGTAAGAAGCTCGCAAGGAGTGACTTAGTTTAACACTTTTTCAAATCATTGATTAATTATATTAATTTTATTTCATATGTTTTTGTATTAAATTTTTCATGACTTGCACATATTACTTGCACTTACATATTATTTGCATACCTTCGTTAGTGGTGTGAGTTAGGGTGTTGCATTTATGGGAGCAGATTTTTTTAGAGGACTTACACTTGATGATCTTATAAGAATGACGATGTCAACACGAGCAATGTGGATATTGTAATTATGCCACCAAACAATGCCTGTGACGAATTAACAGACGAAGATTCAGGCGATGAAGAGAATCTAAACATAAACATTCTTCCTGCTTCTCAACTCAGGGCAGAAGCTGAATTATTTGCACCAGTTGTTGATGAACAAGAAGATTGACTATGGGAAGAAAAAGAAGAAGATTTAATTCCATTGTCAGAAGTTCGTGATTTATTGAAAGAAAGAGAGCATTTAACCGAAATCAAAAATAAAGAATAAAAATGGACAAAACACGATTTAGACAATTCGCGTTTGAATGTAGAGTTGCCCCTGTTTAGTTGTTCATCTAATAATTCATCTCCTATAAAATTCTTCGAAAACTTCATGGATGCAGAAACAATTTAAATGTTTGTTACTTGCACAAACAATTATGCAGCAAGTTAAAACCATGCATTAGGCAACAAAAAAAAGGGTAAATGTTAGCGCAGAAAAGATCAAGGTTTATATGGGGATTTTACTTCTCAGTAGGTACGTTTCGATTCCAAGCCGTAGGATGATGGGGGAGAATTCTGAAGACTGAATAATAATTTGGTATCTAAGTCTATGTCGCAAAATAGGTTTGAACGTATTTTAACAAATTTACATTGTTGCGACAATAATAATTTAGATCAGTTAGATACATTCGCTAGTCAGACCATTTTTCAATAAAATGAATAGGCGATTTTTGGATTTTGCCCCTTTTGAATAATTTCATTGTGTATGTGAAGCCATGATACCGTATTTTGGCCGTCACGGTTGCAAGCAATTTATTCGGGGAAACTACTGAGATACGGGTACAAATTGTAGGTTGGAGCTAACGCCGGTGGATAGATAGTGTGGTATGAACCATTCCAAAGAGCCAAATTTGAAATAAAGAGTTGCTATAAAGCTTTAGGATTGGGACCCTCTGTAGTATTATAATACACTGATATATTAGTCACTCAAAACAAGCTACCATATAATCTTCACTGTGACAATTTTTTTACGACTCTATTTTTGATTGATATAATCACAGAAAGATGAATCAAGTGTACCGGTACTATTAGAAAGAATCGGCTTGGTAGTTGTCTCTTGGCACCTTAACAGGATTTGAAAAAGAAAAGAGGAGCTTGTGACTATAGGATGTCAGATGACAATCCTATAATTATTGTTAAATGGTCCGACAGTAATATGGTACACATGTCTGCCAATTATTATGGTATAATGCCACTTCACTCTTTTACCCGATATTCCCAAATATAAAAGAAAAAAGTTACGGTGCAGCAACCACAAAATATTAAAAGTTATAATACCAATATGGGTGGTGTTGATGGTAGCGATCAAATTATTATTTTTATTTTGAATTAGTGTAAGAGGAAAAGAGTGATATTTCCCCCTCATTACACACTTGATTGACGTTTCCGAGTAAAATGCAACGCATTCAGAAAAAATGTTGCTCTTTCATTAATTCAAAGCAATCGAGAAGACAGGGAAGTTGGTTTGTGTAGAAGATTTAGCAGAGCTTCTGCACTAGTGAATGTATAATCAAAATATGATAGAATGGACCACCTCATTGAAGAGCAAGATAAACAGACAATATGTCGGGTTTGTCCTACGAAGGTATCAACAAAATGCCGTAAATGCAGGGTTGCCCTTTATGTGAGATGTTTTTATTTCTTATCATACAAGATACTGAAGTAAGAATTACATTTGTTTTTGAAGTGAAAACATCTTTAGGCGCGTTTTTGGTGAGGAGTGAACGTAAGTGAACCGTCACGCTCGGGTCGGTGACGCTGAATCGGGTTTACTCGGCTCCACTCGACATCGAGCTCGGGTCAGTGACGTACTGAATCGTATATACTCGGCTCCAATCGTCATCAGCCACGTTTTGCATGTAATCAGTGTAGTATTTTAATATAATGCGCGTGTCTTATTGTAAATGATCTGTGTAATATTTACAGTGCTTATAATTTGTGCTGCATTTCACTAATAGCGAAAATAAGCTAATATAAATAAAAAAGTCCAATCAGAGCAAAATTCAACAATATAATTGTTTATTTTGTTACTAATATTACTTCACAGGTACAGAGATAAGAATAAATAATTTTATAACAATAAATTCTTATATATATATATATATATATATATATATATATATATATATATATATATATATATATATATATATATATATATATTTATCCCACAGCTTTGGGGAAAAAAAATTGTACTAAAAATGATCATAAGAATGATCATAAGAAATTCACCAAAAATATTTTTAAGCTTCTAAAACGACCGCAAGAGGGCGTGACGAGCTAAACATTTTTAAAAATAATTTTTTTTGGCAAACTGTCTCCAACAACTTTGTTTTATGACATTTTGTCGTAATTTCACGAATAGAGGGGTGGGGGGAGTTTTACCTATTGAGATAAAAAGTCGTCTAATGTCCGTTTGCCTCAAACGATTTTCCTCAATTTGGATTCATTTAAAAGGCAATTGCTGGGACAATCAGATAATCTGGGAGATAAATTATTTAGTTTATAAATGAAACCGCGAGGTGACGTTACATTCAACAATAGTTTTTTTGAAGTTTTGTTCAGTTTTTTTCAAATGGAATGGTACAGCTTTTACTACATGGCAAGAAAGGTAATTTAAAGAGGAATCATCCAGTGAAAACCCGAAATTGATATCTCTGACATGTCAAGAGATATTTCGATTTTTCTGAAAAAATCACTTATTTCACTACTACCTGCATTAAGTTAAAAAAAAATGTTAACCTAATGTTTGCCTTCCTTCACACTTTACCCAGGCTTAGAACTGGTCCAAATTCTTCGTGCCATATTAATTTGGAGCGGGTTTAAAGGCCAAATTTAGGAAAATCGGTTAAGGCAAACGGACATTAGACGACTTTTTATCTCAATAGGTAACCCCCCCCCCCCCCCCCTCTATATATATATATATATATATACACATATATATATATATATATATATATATATATATATATATATATATATATATATATATATATATATATATTAGAAGTTTTTACTTCTATCCTGTGGTCATAAGTACACACCAGATTTTTTTTGTTATTGTTATTGCTAGTTTATGAAGATATTCTTTCTGTTTACTGTCATTGTACATTGTTTATAACATATTTTTAAAGCTTGTGTTCTATTGTCAGGAACCCATAAAACAGCATATTGATTACAAATTCGAAAAAAAAACTTGCTGGTTATATTTAAATCCGTTGTAAAAAATTGCCGACTAAAATATTTAACAATTACAAAAGACCGGTGGCGGCTCGTGGCGGCTCGCAATCACAGTAAACAAAACACCACATTTTATTTTCATTCAGTTTCTTTTCTTTAACCAATTTTCCTGGTTCACCTTCTGTATAGGGTTTCAATAGCACGAGAAGTAAAAAGAAGAAAGGGAAAAGCACAAAAAAAAATCTTTAGCAGCACTATTTTCTTCTTCGCGCTCTCACTTTAAAAACCCACGAGCTGCCACTGCGAAAGACGCTATAATTCCTAACTTAACAAGCAAGATGATATGAATCTTCCGTCAGATATTAAAAACAGTCATACCATCTTAAAAATAAATTGTTGTGTGAACACGTAAAGGGCCCGAATTTTTAAAACAATATTCCTCTTATTTTTTGTATCATAGTAGTGTACTCGATACTACGCCACTGAATCATTGAAGTTGAGATAGTGTGCGAAACTCATTTAGCACGATAATGGTGTTAACATCTCAACCGACCCCAACGGTACTTTTATTGAGAGGTATTACCATCAGAGGTTCATCGATGGAGCGTATGGAGCGTAATTCGATATGTCCAAGAAAAATCGATCGGAACGGCGCTATTTCAAATTACCACTTAACGATCGGTTTATTCGCTGTTATTTCCAAGTAATATTTGCAATTTCGTTTTCATAATATTTGTTTTGGATCAGATACAGCGTCGAATCTTGTCTCAAAACGGTTCGGGCAAAATTTAAAAACAATTTAAAAACCCACCGAATCATTATCAAGAAGGGGAAATATTCAAGGTTACGATGTAACATTGCTTAGACGTTACACGGCAGTGTAGCGAGTGTCATGTGCGTTCTCCCATGAACGTAATTTTTTAAAATGGCTTCATGCAATTATCAGCTTAATAAATCATAAAAACGAACACATTTAATTGTGCTTTTAATTGCATCCGATGTAAACAAAGCGATTTTAATTGAAATTCTGACACTTCACGCCTCTTTATAGCAATACGAATCCGTGCAGTAAGGTAGTATATTGCTGGTAACTCGAAACTGAACATATCGGCATCAAGAGAACGTATTATTGATAAAGACAAGAATATAACGAAGTAATTAAATGTTTATTGGGATATGTGAGATGTATAAAAAAAAATTCGTTTTTTGAACCAATTAGCTCAAAGATGTTTTAGTATGGATTTGATGTTCTAATTTTACAATGGCTAAAAATGACTCAATAGTCAATTAGATTAAATTGCAGATATAGGGTGTGTAAATAAAATAATGAGACTGATTTTTTTGTAATTTTCTTATTCAAAAAGTTCAGATGCTTTAGGGTTATCGGGCGCATCAGCAACCAAGGCTATTTAGCAACTGGAGCTACAGCTTAACGTGGGTTTCGAACCACTTTCATTACCTACCGACAACCCCTGTCAGCATCCCCCTCAGACCATCAATCCTTGGTTTTATGCTTAACCATAAATATATCGCAGTGGCCGCCACTGCGATAGATCGTGGGTTTTTAAAGTGGGAGGACGTAGAAGAAAATAGTGCTGCCGAAGATTTTTTTTGCTTTCCCCTTCCTCCTTTTTACTTTTCGTGCTATTGAAACGCTATACAGGAGATAAACCTGTGATGTTTCGCTCTGAAAAATTGTTTACTGTGATAAATGCTGGAGGGGCGACATCCCAACACCCAAACACCTCTCAGAAGGCATCCGGTCTTATCCAGCTTCTAACTGGCGTGACTGCGGGGTAATTTCTTGTCAGATTAGAGAAACATTCACAAACATTTAAACAGTCACAAACATCCATGCCAAGTACGGGAATCGAACCCGCTATCGCGTCAACTACAGTGCCGACGCGCTGACTACAGGCCACCGCCTTAGACATCGCAGCTAACGCGCCGGGCTTTCTAATTCAATTGAAATTACAACTATACATTGCCTCCTTCAAAGTAGTTGCATTGGGAAACCATGCTGCGTTGTAGACCACGATTTGTTCTCTAAATATGCGTTTTGAAATCCTTTCAGTTTTAGTGATACAAAAGTAGCAATCACTTAAACGGTTAGTAAGTTCTCTCAACACCATAGGAACAGCAAACGGTATAGAATTTTACTTGCGATGCATTCACTACACTTTTATCTTGATCTCCAATTTGGCACAGTCCAAAGTCAGATACAAATAATTTCAATATATCCATGATATAAAGCAGAAACAGGTACTTGAAAATGGGACTAGGCCATTTCTGTGAAAAAGTGTTTTAATAACTACCTAAATGAAATCCAAAAAGGGAATTTCCATCGATATTATAAAAATCATATCGACCTGTGTTATTGTTTTTAGAGAAAATATATTTATTTGGTTTTAGTTTTGGTTGATACAAAATAAAAGATTTTTAAGTTTGTGTTTAGAACTGTTTGTTAATTGTCACAATTCATCCTTTTATTAGCTGTTCTTGAAGTTTTTACACGCACCTTATCTTTTATCACATAAATAATAATTTGGATTTTTTTCCAGGACTCACAATTTTAAAATATGTAAGACATATATGATGCATAATTTAAATACTTACTTTATTATAATATATAATAAAAATCTTATCTTAATTTTTTAAAGTGTCTAAAGTATAATGCTTAAATCGTTAAGCTCTTTATATTAATAACGTAGTGTTTATATTTCACACATTAAGATAAAAATAACTATATTATTTATAAACTAAAAACTGTTCAAGAATTAATTTACATAATTAACAGGCAATTTTTAAAACTAACGTCCTCTCTTTAAATTTTATATTATTTTTACGAGTTGTATAACATAAAAATGGTATGGTTAGCTTTAATTTTGGTAAGCTCATGTTTTTTGTTTCATGGGAACCGATGGTTTGATAAGTATTATCACTTTTATTTTAATTAATAATAAATAATATTTTATGGAAATTTAATAACAAGTAAGAAGATATATATATTTTAAATGAAATGTTTTTTTAAATTGAAAATCAATGAATTTTTCAACGTAGTCTTCCGTTAGCTCGATACTGTACGCACGACGACATTTTCTCTTTATTTGATGTAAATAATTTTCCAACCAGTCCTTTCTTTTCATGTTTGGAAAAAAAATGAACTCGGATGACTCGGAAGTCCGGAGAACAGGGTGGATGCGGAATTAATTGGTAGCGAAAATTAATCAATTTCGCTGTTGCATTAGTGGACGAATGGGCGGGTATATTGACGTGGTGAATCATCACTTTTTTCTTCTTCAAATGAGGGTGTTTTTTTTTATCAACTCTTCGTGAAATTTGACCAATAATACAGTAATATACTCTCCTGTGATCAGATTTTTCTATTCCAAAGAAGATAATGTCTTGGGAACAGTGGCGGTGATCTTTTCAGTCGGTGGAAGCGTTTTCACCTTCTTCGGGACTAGTTGGATGGATAAGACCCACTGTTTTGGCTATTCCTTCCTTTCTGTTTGGTAGCGATAAATCTAAATTTTATCAGTGGTCATGAATCGCTACAAAAACTCATTCGGATTGGCTTTATATATGATTGTGACCTATATTTTGATTTTATTATGACTTTATATATGATATATGACCACTGTGAAGTGGTCACTCGATTCCATTCTGATAGCTACTTACAGTTATTTTTATTTAAATTAATTATAGCGGTTTCTTTTAATATTCTGTATTTTGTTACCGATTCTTTTAATATCGTTTTGTATTGCTATGCCTTCGGTGGATTTAAATTCAGAATGATTCCCGATTCTAAAGAATACAATTAAACACATTTAAGTATTTGAATACACAGTCAGTACAGTAAACAATCATACAGTAAACCTTACCTCTATATATATTTTTTCGTAGTATGGCACTGTCATAAAAATCTATTGTTGTCAATGTAAGTATCGTTGATATACACAAAAAAAAATATATTTACTTGCACTCTACTTTATATATTACAAAGTAATTTAATTTATTTTTTAGATTAGTTTTGAAAACGGGGGGAGAGGACCCTCCGAAACGTTGACGTTAAAAGTTTTTTTTTAGTACATTTTTATATTTTTTAAAATTTTGTTCGTTAGGCAAATTTATTACAGAAAAGAATCACTGAGAAATTTGTCTCCATTTGGTTTTTTGTTTTTACCCAGTGACTCTTTATTTAAATAAGAATAGATAGTCTTGATGTTTTTTGAGTTTTAGATCGTGGCGAAAAACCTGAAATAGG
The DNA here is from genome assembly GCA_031761425.1 of Cosmopolites sordidus. Classification (NCBI taxonomy): domain Eukaryota; kingdom Metazoa; phylum Arthropoda; class Insecta; order Coleoptera; family Curculionidae; genus Cosmopolites; species Cosmopolites sordidus. Next base: position 101,451 of record JARFXV010001231.1, on the reverse strand, counting down.
AAAAAAAATTATAAAAAAAATAATTGATTATCTTCAAACCGGTAAAAAAATAACAGAACAATATTACTCAAACTTTTTGTAGCAATTGGATGTAAAAAATCTTGGAAAAATATATGGTTAGCGAAGAAAAAAATTATTTTTTATCAAGACAATGCACCAGCTCACAGAGGTGTTCTTGCAATAGCCAAATTGAAGCAGTTACACTATGAATTGTTAGAACATCCACCATATTTTCCAGATCTGGCCCTCTCTAACTTTTATATGTATTGAGCTTAAAAGAGAATATACGGGAAAATAAAGTCATTATGTCAACTATAAAGTTGTTTTATCATTTCCGATCGGCGAACTTTTCAATTATCCTAGTACAAACTACTAAAATGTCTTTGATGGTTGATACTTTCAAGTTATCTCATATATGAAAATTAATTAAGAAAAAAGAAACCGCAGGATCGTCGTGACTAGAAAGTTTATTAAATTTCCGATACTACGTTAGCAAAAATTATATGTAACTATAGATTTGTTTATGACATAACAAAAAGATGTTCGAGTTTAATTAAACACGTCATGCAATTTTATTTTGAATATAAAAGAACAACTTATAATTAACACTGCTCAATGTCCGTTATGAATACACATGAAGTGACCATGAGGAATGCAATAATTGATCTTCATTATATCTTCCACCGACTTTATTGATTTTTGTCGACTTCTAGAAGGCATTCTGACAATGCTTCATACAGTGCTCGTTGCCCGGTACGGTAGTTTATAATCTATTGACGTAAACTTAGCAGTTCATTTATCATAAGTCATTTATTTAGAACAGATTGTTGATAGATAAAATAGTTGACCTAGCAATATGATAAAGCACATTTGAATAAATAAAAATAAAAACTCTGAAAATATATTTCAGCTTTGTCACATTATTACCAAAAAACTTTCTTTAAATAATGGTTTTAAAAGTAATTTAACTAAAAATGAAGTGTGTTCTATAAATTCGCCAATACACTTTTAAAAAATAAAAATTTGCGACATTTTTACTTTAGAGGTGAATGATTTCTGCTGTTTAGTTCATTTGAAAGTTTTCTTCAAACAATTAATTTCTTTTTCGAATGAAAACTATTGTGTATGAACTTTTTTCTTTGGAAATGTGGAATAAACATCAGACAAATATTCCTGTATGTAAGAACTTCAGGGAAATTTGTATTTGCACATTACTAGGGTATAACAAAATTGATTACATTTTTACCGTACGTTACAGCTGCTCTTAAAACGTCGGCATTGATTTTTCCTTCTTTTCAAGACTCATGTCTTCTTTCCGGTCCTTTTTCAACCAAATTCGGGAGCTCTCTCGTTTACTTTGCAAACTTCACGAGTGGCATTAAATACGCGACTTATTTCACTCTTTTTAAAGTTGAGAGAATATTTCATAGTGGAATAACTTTAATACTGAAGAAAAAATGTTTGGAGTAAAAAGTTGAAATAGGATTTAATGTCTGAGGCGTAAAGCAATGATCCTTTGTAGCTTGCTAGCCCCAGTAGCTTGCTAATAATTTGTTGCGACTAGATTACAGTTGGTTGGTCTATAATGGCATGTACTGGGGTTGGCGAAGCAGAAAGATGATGAGTAATTTAAAGCATTTTTACGTTTATTACTGAAAAAGTGGATTGTACATTCTGTCAAAAAACTACCGGGGATTGATTATTTGAAAAACCCGCTTAAAGGAATTGTCAAAATTCTTTTTATCCCTAAGTTGGCATAACTGTCCTCTATACTGACGCAGAGTTTGAACGTCATCTGTCATTTAGTTTGTTTACAGTGCTCGATTTTGTTAGTTCATCTCAAGTGTGTTTTGCGATTTTTATAATAGATAAAAACATCGAAAAAAGAATTTGTCTTAAATTTTGCATTGCAAATGGAATTTCGTGTACCGAGTCACTGAAAGTATTACAGAAGGCTTACGGTGAATCGACTTTATCAAAAACACATGCATATGAGTGATCTAGTACATTTCAAAAGCGATCGAGATCTGGTGGAAGGATTGCCTCGCTCTGGTCAGCCATCAATTTCGTCAACTGAAGTTAACATCGCTAAATTGAAATAAATGGTGACTGAAAATGGCAATTTAAGTTTAAGAGAGATAACCGCTGATCTTTCTGTGCTTCACGAATCAATTCGTTTCATTTTAAGCGATTGTTTGGACATGAAACGCGTTGCCGCTCGACTAGTGCCGAAAGACCTGAATTTTCTTTAGAAACTCAAACACGTAAAAGTCGCTGAAAACATGCTAGAACGAGTCAATTCCGACCCCACATTCATAAAACGAATTGTAACTGGTGATGAGACATGGATATATGAGTTTAACATGCAAACCAGTTAACAAGCGTCGGAATGGCGCCTTCCTACTTAGCCGAAACTGAAAAAACCACGTCAAAGTCGATTAAAAGTTATGATGTTGACGGTTTTCTTTGACTATCGCAGTGTTGTGCACTCGGAATTCTTACCCGAAGGTCAGACGGTAAATAAAGAATATTATCTGAGCGTTATGCGGTGTTTGAGAGAGCAAATTCGTCGAAAAAGGCCAGGTTTGTGGAAAGAAAATGGATTGGATAGGATTACATCACGGATTTGGATTTTGCATCACGACAACGCACTTGGCCGAATTTTTGGCCAAAAACTCAACAAATACCATCAAGCAACCACCATTTTCACTCGATAGAAGACGTAAGAGAACATCGAGACATTGATGAAAACAAGTGGTGGGACAAGAGTTCCCAACCAAGTGTAGAAATGGTATCTCTGACTGCTTTGGTTGTGTGTGATGGGGCGTTGTCGTGCTGACAAATCACTTCTCGGTATCTTGTAACCCATTCTAGTCACTTTTCGATCAATGCATAGTTCAAATTGATCATTTGTAGATAGTAGCGAATGAAATTAACTGTTTCACCTGGTTTTAGAAGTTCATGGCACACGACACTCTTCTGATTCCACCAAATTCACAGCATTGTCCTTTTTTCAAAGCGATTTGATCTTGTGATTGATGTTGATCGTTGTTCTGGGTCAACCTATGATTTTCTGCATTTTGGGCTCTTGAAATATATCCATCTAGTCACGATCCGATGCAAAAAAATCTTTCTTTCAGGCCGCAAAATGTCTTTCTTCAATGCTTGCAATTCTGCATCTTCAATTTTTTCGATTGACCTGTACTTTTTTTTTCTTTCAAGATGAAATCATCACTTTTGAAATCACCTAAATCAATGCTCACAAGCGTCTTGTCTTGACCGTAATTTTCACCGTAAGTTTTGACAAGAATAGGTCGGCTTTCACTCGAGTTTTTCTATAAATTGAACAAGAAAAGCAGTATATGTTGCAAATGTTTATTTGGTTCGAAACTAGAGATGTTTATCACACGAAAAAATATAACTCTAACTCTAAATCGTTTAAACATCAATGGCGTTTTAAAAGCTACTGCCGTAGCAACAAATTGACATAAGATATACTGTGAATCGACCCTTGTAACCAGCGCCATCTCTTAAAAAAAATAATTATTAACCGCCACACTTGGTATATGATAATTTTAAAGTCTCAACTTACTAGTGGATAGGGTGTATTAATTATTTGTAGGGTGTATTAATTATTAAGGAATATTACTGGAATTTAATAAGGAATATGACTCTGTAATTCTTAAAATTGTATTTACACATTTATAAAATAGCTTGATTATCTGTAAATAAAATTTAGATTATAATATCAACCATTGTTCTTGCTCAATATGAAGATATATTCACAATAAGCAAATATTATCAATCGAATTGCAGTAGTTTAATATATGCCTGGTAATACCTACAATCCCTTATATTGGTATAAATAATATTACTTTTTAATAAATGTTTATTACTGCCTATCAATCACTTGTTCTTTTTATTTAGAAAAGAGTTCTAATATTTAGAAGATAAAATCAATTTGGATTATTCGTAGTTGTAGAACACGTAAAACATCTAGTTCCTTTAATGGGGCCATTAAATAAAGCAACATGTGTTAATATTTTCTAAAAAAATGGGTTAAATTGGAGTTCGAGTTGTTATAAAGTACTTTGTTTTAACCGATTTAACTCCGATGGACAAGCAAAAAGTTTCCACTGATTTTACTTTATAGGACTTTTCCTTTTCGTTTTCGGCGAAGGAAAATAATTGTTTTCAAGCGATTATGACTTGTTCCAATTACTAAAAAAATTGGTGAGTAAGCCGCATGGAAAAGTATTTCCCAACTAAACGCCTCAATCGTTTCCTTGACAAGTTTTGCTGTGTGTGGTAAATTCGACATGTTCAACGCTATTACTAACTAGGCTGTTGTATGCAACTTATATTATTGTGAGTTGAAAATATTTGTGCGATGTCAACAAGGCAATCTATAGAGCTATCTATGGGCAAATTTCGGTTTCATATGTACAGACCTGGTATATGCTCAGGAAATATAATGATTTAGGAATACAAATACGCATTTTTAAATATGTATTTGTGACAAATGTATCAGCTCTACAAAGTACATACATGTGCTTCAAATAACATTAAAATTACCAAATTCTAAATCTGTTTTCAACTCGAAAAGATACAAAGATGTCCAACAAGTCAAAGCACTATGTCATAAGTTCACCGAAAATATAAGGTAGTTTGAAGGAAGTGAGTTAAATATTTGGATGTCCGCATAAACTCCGGATCCAACACTTACAAAATATGTTTAGAGAATTCTCAAATAGAATATAAAATCTAAAATATTAAAATACATACTTCGACAATAATGAAGAATGCAACATTAAGCTCAACATTGCCTCAAACAATTGCGGATGTTATTTCTATCAAGAAGAGATTCAAATTTTTGTTTATAGGAATATAATTATAATGTATAGGCAGGGTGTCCGCTAATTAAAGTATTTTTCTTGAACGAAATTTGGTAGTGGGAGGTTTTTTAAGATAAGAAATTTAAATGTATCGAAATTTTTTATGTAGATTGTAGAGCTATCTGCGACACTTTTCTACGTTTGAAAGGTCACAACTTTTTTGCGCTTTTGAATTGCGCTTTTGAAATGTAACACTTTTCTTAATGTAAGTAGGCTATGATTAAAACTAATACATCAAGGCGACTTTGACATAGTAAAATAGTTTTTGAAATATTTTCACTTAAGTCAAGAACAAAATGCCCAGACAAATTGTTTTCTAATGAAGAGATGCGAGATATGATAGGCATATACGTGCAGGAACATTTTAATGGACGCCGGTCTCATTAAATATATTTGGAAACGTATCAATGACGAAAACAGCTGGATATTAAGATTTTCAAAAATTTCTACGATAGAACAGGTTCTTTCCATCTGAAACGAGATTCCGCAGGCCATCCGAAGACTCAAACCACCGACCAGGAAGAAGAAATTGTGGTTTGCGTAACCGAAAATCCTGAGTTGGTCTTTATCCGTTTCACTTCACGCCTGTACAGAATATAGCAGAAGCTAATTTGCCAGCTAGACTGGAATTTGCTAGTTTATGTAGTACCCAGTAAAATGTCGATCCCATGTTTAAAATAAAATGTTTACAGACGAAGAAACGTTTACACGTAGAGGTGTATTCAATTTTAAAAATAAACATCTACAATCTACATAAAAAATTTCGACAAACTTAAATGAATTATCTTAAAAAACCCCCACTACCAAATTTCGTTCAAAAAAAGATACTACTTAAGAAAGTTATTGACGAAAATTGAAAATAGAACTATAACTTTAACACCCTGTATCTTCGTTACTATTAACTTTTGAACTAAGGTAAGTTGGGTTAAATCGCAATATTTTTAGTCAACAAATTTAAAATTTTTACTGTGTACCAATAATTAGCGGACATTCTGTATAATATATATCAATTTAGTACATTTAATATATTTAACAGTTTTATTTTTATCAAAGGAATGTTCTATATCATCGTGATTAGTTCATTTGAAAGATTGTTAATGAGAGACTCAGAAAGCACATGCTAGAGAAATAAACAATAATTGCTAATCAACGATCGACCTATAGAAACCATGTACACATATATTCTGGCCGGTTGCCTTAATAGTATTCCGAAGTAGTGAATGTAGAGAACGAACCCAATCTGGCCCGGGGCAGGAATCCTGCTACCGCACCATATTTACACGCACATCCCATCAGAGGCGAAACGGCTGATGGTTTACATAATTGCCGAGATGAGAAAAACGTACCCGCCGCTTTAACGCGCGGTACCTGCAGGTACCTAATCATTTACTGGGAGCTGTACAGGCCAGTGTTTGTCCAGGAAATTGAAAACATTTACGGTCGACCTTATACGAAAAAAAAAAAAAAGAAATCGGTCCTAACAGTACCATTGACTCCAAAAAATATTAAAAATCAATAATTATACAGAATGAAAATGGTTTTATTTTATTTTCTGGTTTTAGTTGGTAGATATATATATATATATATATATATATATATATATATATATATATATATATATATATATATATATATATATATATATATATATATATATATATATATATATAGTGATAGTTTCTCTCTATTTCGTGTTTTCTCTATTCCGTGTTAGCTGGAACTGGTGGACGGTTTCGCTGACGTTTCGATGGAATCTCATCCATCATTTTCAAAGCGTTTACTCGATGGTGTTTCGACGACAAATGCATTTGTTGTCGAAACACGGGAAACACAGGATTCAGAAGTGGATTCAGTACAATGGATCATATCCAGGTTGTCCAACAAGCCATAGAAAGGGTACAATGAATACATCACGCCACTGTGCTTGGCTTTTATTAACTATGACAAGGCATTTGACTCAATATCAAAGCAAGCCATAATAGATGCATTGCTTAACCAGGAGACAGACAGAGCCTATGTAAACCTACTGAGACCCATGTATGCTGAAGCTACAGCGACAGTTCACATGGTTGATCTTGAAGTTAAAATCAATATAGAACGGGGTATACGGCAGGGTGACTCAATATCCCCTGTTCTTTTAGCCTGCCTTGAAGAGGTAATCCGTAATCTGGATTTAGAACAGGATGGAATAAAAATGAAAGGTGCATACTTAAGCCACCGTAGATTTGCAGTTGATATCGTTGTTTTGTCACAAAACCCAGGTGAACAAAAACACATACAAGAGCTGCAAATGGAGGGAGAACCATTTGGCTTGAAAATAAACCTGAAAAAGAGTCAGGTTATGTTCAACAAATTTGCTGAAAACAGAAGAATGTCTATTTTAGGAAGCGACTTAGAGGCGGTGGACCACTACATATATTTTGGGCAAAGGATTTCAATGCAGGGTGATACCGCCCGGGAAGTGCAACGGCGAGTTAAGTGTGGCTAGCAGGTATTTGGCAGGCTCAATATGGTGTTTAGGCATTAAGCCTATTACTAATTTACTATACTAATTTAACTACTATACTAATTTAGCGAGGTGATGTGACGACAGATGGATCAAAGCAATCCTGCATGGATACCACTTCATCATAAGCGTCCACAAAGAAGACCTAAAACCCGATGGATGTTAGTTCGTAGTATTTCGCGGATGGAAAAATACATTAGACTATTAGTCCGGCAACACATCCTTTGTGTCCCGTTTGTTGGGAACGTGAAGACGTTTCGCCAAGGTCACACTTAGCATTCTCAATACGTCCTCAGATACGCATTGCATACGCAAGAGTCTGAACATCGAGAGACGAAACATGTGCCATCTAGTTGAAGGGATGGGCGGAGCTCGTTCCCGGTCAAGCAACCAACAAAAATGTTCATTTAGGCGGAGATGCAGGTTGTTGTTCCACATGAGATTGTGGAACTCAACTGTATGATGACACTCAGGTACTGTTGCCTTATTGGACGCAATCTAAGAAAACCTAACACTATATATACAATGTTCAATCACTGTTAACTTCTCATCAGTAGTGGTGTCTTTTTGTTTGTTATCAGACTCATCACATAGTAGTAATTACTAAGATATTCCGATGCATTAATTATCTTCTTGCATTTTCTCTGCAAAACGTTTTTAACGAAACGATGATTGATGAACATTTTAAATTGTTTCTTTTTTTTGGGAGAGGACAATTTTATTGGGAGATTTTTATTGCAAGAAGACTAAATAGATAGAGATAGAGAAAAAGGAATATGAAATGGTCTAAGAGAGCTTAAAGAAAATAAAAAACGAATGGAAGTGAAATAAAATGTATATAAAAACTTGAAAGCATAGGTAATGAGAGATGGTAAGAAACCAAAAGATTTTGAAATGACATTGGGAGTAACACAAAAGGACAATCTAAGCTCCTTATTAATCATTATTGTAATGGATGATCTAATTACAAATTCTAAAGAAAAAACAGAACAACTAAAAATTGAATAAATAAATCTCATACCAACGAAATTGCAAAGCCTTTTATATGAAGAATAAAAAAAAAATACAAATTTTCAGACCAGGATAAATGTATGGTCACAAGAAACTGAATTGAAAAGACTATGACATTCTAAAGACATTAGATAATATAAATTATGACTTATAATGAGTATAAAAGGAAAAAATAATATTATAGTGAACAAACAGTAGAAATAGTAAACAAATCTGAATACCTAGGCAGTAAAATATGAAATAATGAAATGGATTACAATACTATTGTATACAAGGAAATCATGTACACTACTAAAGAGACCCGAAAAGAAAATAAACGCAACTTTGCAGGTAAAATTAACTCAATAAACTATTTTGGCTAACTACGGGCATTAACTATCGTTTAACCCTGTGGGGCTTATAGAACATTTGTTTGTGCTCAACATTCTCTCAACAAGCCTAACGACTTCCGAGTGACCAACATAGAATACCTCTCAGTACCTTACCCAGTTTCAAACTGGTATGACTGAAAGAAGACCAATTCTTTGTCAAAATTTACAGTGTTGACTGTCGAAATGGTATACGCAAGCCTGGTCTCTCTTCGGAGGGTCACTATCCAAGTCATAACCGAAATAATCCACGCTGGATTTCGTTTTCCGAATCGCCGAATTTCTTTTGAGTTTATTTACTGATCTCTCTGGTGGCTACACTTCTGAAGAAAGGGCTTATAACAAAAAAAAACGTATTTTCCTCAATTTCTGGTTCTAGAGTTCTTAAAGTTTGGTATCTATAAAATTAAATTGCTTTTTAATACTATTTCGAGATCATATTTTATTCGATATCGATTTTGTTGGAAGATTTAAACGACTTCTTGGTTTTATGTTATTCAAATCATTAGTAGTTCTGATAAGATAGCAAACATATTAATTAGTCGTCCTATAGTTATTTATAATGAATTGGAGAATTATTTCATTACCGGTTTTTCACGATCTGCAATATATATCTGATCAATTAAAATTATTTTTCTGAAATGTTTATAATCTTTTGCTGTTATCAGCATAATTTGTTCTTGCAAGAAATTGAATTTATTTAATTACTTGGGTGTTTTTTAATTTTTGGTTTGAAAAAGTAGTAATGCAAAACATTTTCTTTAGCGCCATTCAACCACACTTTATATTTCCATTTTATTATGATTAGTTACATTATGAGAAGTAATAACTAAATAAATTAAAATGCTTATTAATAAATTAATTAAATATATATATATAAAGGAGAACTTTGGTAAATTTAACCAACGATCCTTCACAGCATTTTAAAGAAAAGTTCCTTACAACAAGGATTAAAAACCTAAGAGTTTTAGCGTAAAAAAATTGCAAACTTATTAAATCTCCACTCGAAAAGCAATGATAAGAATTCCTCTTTTAAGAGGAATTGTTTGTTTTTTTTTTAATTTTTTTTAATTCGTTAATTTTTTTTAAATTTTTTAAATTAGTCAAAATGGAAGTGGCGACGTCGCAGTAGCTAACTGACATGATCCCCCACGACAAAGAGTGTTATTTTAAGATGGCAAATATTATTTTACTGTATGACAGTTCTAGTATTTATTTAAATAAATATTAATAATTAATATTTTATATTATATATATATATATATATATATATATATATATATATATATATATATATATATATATATATATATATATATATATATATATATATATATATATATATATATATATATATATATATATATATATATATATATATATATATATATATATATATATATATATATATATATATATATATATATATATTATTAATATAATTAATAAATTAAATAATTCATTATTTATTAAATATAACTATTCGGAGGACATAATACGCTAAAGACAAAAAAGTACATTCAGAAATTCCAGAAACCGCAGCAAAATTTAACGGTACTAAAAAAACCCAATCTAAAAACATTTTATAACCAACAAAGGAGTTCACAAGATTAAAAATGAACTCAAAAGTTCGCAAATAAAGTTAGTTAAGCTTTTAAAAAATTATACAAATAATTCGTGTTGAGGTATAGAGGAAATTATATTAACAATAACCTTATTTATAATAATAACAGTATTAGACGAAACGTACAAGGTTAATTTGAAAAAGGAGACAATATCCAACAAGAGAAGCTTTAAATACTTAATAGCTATAACTGAGAAAAATGTTCGTACAGGAATGATAACATACAACTCAGTCAGAAGACCTTTTACACAAAGGTTTTTAAAACAGACCTGGTCAAAATAGTTGTGACTCCAATACTGATCATACATCACCACGGATATTCATAAAAAAAGTCACATGAACGCATCAGATATGAGATTTAAATCAGAACAACTGAGCATAAATGAGAAATAAACATGGATACTTTGAAGAATGACGTTTCAGTGAACAGTTATATATAAAATCAGTCTTAAGAAAAATTATTATGAACAAATAAATAATGAACTATAATGTAATGTAAATGAAAGCTAACAGTTGGTACGCCTCTGATTGCAACATATCTGTTCGGTAGCCCTGTATGAGGACCCTGAGGGCGCGGCCACACCCATTCGGCCGCGATCCGTACAAAATGAAGCGAAGCACAGGCCGTGCGCTTACTGGAGTAATGCGGCTGCTGGCTATCGGAAGAAGAGCGAGACCGGGCGCTTACTATCGCGATAGAGGCCGGAAAAAATTGGCACGGAATGAGAGTCTAACAGAACAATTCCATTACTAAGATATTTGCAAATTTCAATTGTCGACAACGATATTTACATAACTCCAATATACAAAGCAAATATTGCTCCATGTATATCTGATGAATATAATAATGGATATGACAATATTTATTGCAACGGGAGGATTTGTAATGCAACAAAGATTCATTTACATTCTGATTAATTAATATCCAACAAAACTAAATAATGTTTGTTTGTAATATTAAGTTTTCATAATTCCTTGATGTAAATAGCTGTTAAGGATACAGTTTCCTTAAGATAAAAGTCATTATGTCTTTTTGTCATATTAAACGTGACCGAAGGTTCTTTGACAAATAAGTCCCCGCCGCCGAACACGCCATCGGGATACGCGTGACGCTATGGCTTTTGATAAAAGCCGTCTTCGCACGACCGGTACCGAATCTTTCGTTTTATTGCTTCAACTCGTTATTCGTTGCAATAATTTCGAGTGAATAGCACTTGTCTCTTTTGCTTTATACGCAATTTATAATATCGAGTAAAAGCAAAGGACAATTAATTGCCGTTTAAGGCAAAAATAGAAATGCTTGACCGTTAAGCCTTTGGGAGTCGTTTACATACATATCAGGTTTTTTTTAATGGCAATGAATCCCCTGTACGATCCATCAAGAAATCAGAAGATAAAATAAAGAATTCTACAGTTTTAATCTCAGTATCAGCAACAAACTTTCATAATCCACCAACTGAAAAAATGGAAGCTGCATTAACATTATGGATTGAAGACTGTAGCCAGAAGAGCGGCGTCTCTAAGTAGTGCTATAATCCGTAAGAAAGCTAAGCGTCTTGACGCCCATTTTAAACAACACGCTGATGAACATACGGATGGAGAATTTCAAATATCGGTTGGTAGTATAATTTCAAGATGCGATAATCATTGCATAATATCAAAATCATTGCATAATATCAGCAACATATCCAGAAGAATTTTCAAAGTTAGTTGCTGATGGTGGATACAGGTTTGAACAAGTATGTAATGCAGACGAAATTGCCCTGTTTTGGAAAAGAATACCAAACAAAACTTTTATATCCACGTGAAAAGGCCACATCTGGTTTAAGGCACCAAAAGATATACTTACACCGCCGCTTTGTTCTAATGAATCAGAAGTGTTTACAGATCGCTAAATCTGTTTTACAGATCGCTAAATCTTCGTGCTTTGTCAAATCAAAACAAAGACAACTTACAATGCTGGAAAATGTTTGATGCAGCAAAGGGCATGGTTAACATAAAAGAATCATTGCAAGAGCTAAAGCCATATACATTGAAATCATGCTGGAAAAAACTGTGGCTTGCTTTAACTCTCGGTAATGATGAATGAATGAATCCATGCAAATTCAAACATTAACTGATAACTTTACTCAAGTTGAGCTTTCTGGACAATACTTCTTTGTGCTCGAGAAAACGATGGACCTCGCTGTGGATTTTGTGTTGGTAGCGGTGATATTTTATGAATTATATCCTTAAAATGTTTATGCTTTTTCTCCTGAGAGATATAAACAACAGCGGAATCACTGCCGCTTTCACTGTCATTGGGTATTGACGTACTTACTGAATTTCCAGTAATTATTTCAATTTCAGTAACATTACCACAATGTTGAGGTTGTAGCATGTCTGATGGTGCAAACCGGTGATTCTGAAAGACATGTCTGTTAACTGGCCAAATACCAGTGGCAGGAAAAGCATTTTCAGCTACTGCCACAGTTGCCGCTCTGCCATATGATTCATTTAGTAATTTAGAAATTTGAGTTTAATATTTATTATCACCTTTATATTGACGAAGAAAAGTTTCTTGCGCCTGAACAAAATATTTCTGTAGCGTCCCAAAGAAAACCACATCTAGAGGTTGCAAACGATGGGTGGTATGCCCAGGCAACTGCAGTAATACTATTCTATTTTCTCTAGCAAAGGTACAAGCTTTTAAGTTCTTTCTATGAGTCGTATGCCCATCAAGCAGTAAAAGGACTTTCTTATCTTGATTACAGTTTACATGATTTTTGAAATGCTTTAACCACTCAACAAACAATTCGGAATTTATGTAACCTGATTCTAATATAGTAACAAAGCTTGCCGGGGGTGTCGCAATTTGAAGATCTTTGTTGAATTTTTTCTTTTAAAAATGACCATCAGAAGAACATAAGACCCAGCAGCATTGACCGCACATACCATAGTTGTAAGAACGCCACGTTCAGCACATGATACGTCTCCTACTTGGCATTTACCTTTAAAAACAACCACCTTTTGTAGAGTTTTTTGTACTGTCGGAAATCCTGATTCATCGACATTAAAAATAGTTTCTGCGGTGAAATTAAACTCGTCCACAGTTTTTTTCTAAAATATAAAAAAACCCGACATTCTTTCTATTGAAGCCTCGTGCTCTTACCATTGAGGTACCTTCAGGTTTTCGTATTGCCAGCTGTGGGTTTCTGCGCATAAATGAGTAGAACCACTTTTTCCTGCTATTTTCGTTTTTTTATTAAATGTATATGGCAAAGAGTATCTTTCAGCGACTTCGAAAACTAGTTTTCGTACTTCTCGGGTAGTCAAACCAAAAAAGCATTCTTCAAGTTGAAGAATATGTTTGGTTAGAATTGTTTCCATGTCTTTAGTAAATGTGGGCTGTCTATGAAGTGCTTTCACTTTATTTCCAGTAGTATTTTTTTTAACCGCATATCTCTTTATAGTTGCTTTAGATACATGATAAATATATGACCACACTCGTTCAAACCAGTATCATCATTCCTATAAGCTGCAACAGCTTTAATAAATCACTTTCGTACCAATGTCAGTAATGTCCTCTTTTAGACATATCGACCCTAAATAACATAAAAGATTAATTCAGAATTGTAGTTTATCAGGATTGCCTAAATTGAACCAGTCCATTTTGGGCCACTGCGATATGGTCCAATCTAAACAACTTCTAATGCCAAAGTTATACTACATAACCCTACTTTTAACTTGTGCTAATAAAACTATCACACTAATTTCTACCTGAATAAATTTGCTTTTAAAATGTGTAATACAATTTGTTGTTACTTACTTTAACAATGACTATTAGAGATCTATTAAAATGCTAATTCTCCTCTGTCTCCACTGTCAAATAATGTACTTACTACTTTTTGCAGCAACGTGGTTTACGCTAATGTTCAATATATTGCCCACATATGTGTGTTATCCGATCTAAATAGAGTGACCACATTAAAACATCTATGTGTTATCCGACCTAGATAGATTGTTGAATTAAGCCAGTTATGTTTTACAGATCTTTCGTGTTTTTCGTGTTTTTTTTTCCAACACGAAAGAGCACGTGCTGGAGTATCTATTCTAATCCACAAAAAATTGAAAAAATACATTAAATCTTGGGAACCAATGAACGAACGCATAATTAAACTGACGATCCAAATAAGGGGAAGAACTATGACAATTCTCGGTGTGTATGCTCCTAATAACGATGCTACAGCTCACGTTAAAGATATGTTTGAAGATACCCTCAGAGATATAATCGATCAAATTCCACGCAGTCATGAAGTCATCATAGGAGGAGACCTAAATGGTCGGGTCGGAAAACAGAGACATAGTAGAGTAGTAGGCAGACACGGGGAAGAAACCATAAATGACAATGGTGAAAGATTAGTGAATCTTTGTGAGCAGTTCGATTTGAGAATAACTAACACCTTTTACGCTCACAAAGATATACATAAATACACTTGATACCAACAGACAAGAGGACTAAAATCGATTATTGACTATCTCATTGCCCGACAAAACTCCCAAATCAAGATACAAGACGTTAGGGTAAAGAGAGGTGCCGAGTGTGGATCTGATCACCGCTTACTGGTGGCAAAGATACACATTCCCTTTTTAACATCTTTTCAATCGACCACCAGCAGTCTCACTGAGAATAGATTGACAACGACAAAATATAACTTACAAAGTTTTGAACATGAAAGTACTAAATATTTATATCTTAGAAGACTGGATCAAAAACTAATCGAAACTCAACGAACAATAGAAGAAGAGTACGAACATATAAAAGCTTGTATTCTTGAGGCTGCGGACGAATCTGTCGGAAAAATACGGATGAATAACAAACCTGACTGGTGGGATGATAAAATAGAACAACAAATTAAAGAAAAGAAACAACTCTACCAGAAACTCCTTCAAAAGAACGATGATGTGACGAGACAAAAATACAAAAGAGCAAATAGGGAGGTTAAAAACGAAGTCCTAAAGAGAAAGAATCAGTCTTGGGAGAAAAAATGTGAGTACATAGAACAACAATTAGGAGGAACCCGAAGTTCAGAAGCCTGGAAGACCATAAAGTCGGAAAAAACATCAAAAAAACAAATACCTAACTTAGGGGGCATAACAAATGAAGACTGGGTACACCACTTTAAAGACCTTTTGGAAGAGAGACGTGAAAATTTTCTAGGAAAACAACACCAAATAAATAATCTAACTCCTATAGAGCTCCAACTAAAAGAAGTGCAACAAGCTGTGAAAGACACAAAAATAAAAAAATCCCCTGGACCTGGAGGGATCCACCCGGAATTCATAAGGTATGGACCCGAAAAACTTTTAAGAATGTTGAAGAATATGTTTCAACGATGCCTGAATGGGGAAGAAACGCCGATCGAATGGAGAACATCATATATATCAACCATTCACAAAAAAGGCTCAAAAAATGATCCTAAGAATTACCGAGGTATAGCGGTAATCCTAACAATAGGAAGAATATATTCCCGAATCCTTAGAAATGAAATAGAAGAAGACATCAAGGATAAACAAGCGGAAGAACAAGCCGGTTTCCGGGCAGGGAGATCCACCACAGACAACCTTTTCACTCTAAAAATAGCCCTAGAAAAACGAACCCAGCGAAACAGGGAGACGCATATAGCTTTCATAGACCTAGAAAAAGCTTATGACAGTGTACCAGTATCGAAATTATGGGAAGCAATGGAAACTCTCAAGATTAGACCAACATTGATTCGGGCCGTCCAACTTTACTATGAACAGAATTCTGCGGTTATTAAAATTGGAACATCACTATCTGAATCATTCAATACAACAAAGGGGCTAAGACAAGGATGTTGTCTATCTCCCACCTTATTCAAACTATACGTAGACCAATCCATGAAAGGCTGGGCACGGAAGTGTTGGAACATGGGCCTTCGGGTGGGGGATGACACCCTATATACTCTTTATTTTGCCGACGATCAGATAGTGGTTGCAGAAGACCAACAGGATTTGAGCTATATGGTGAGGAAACTAAATGAAGAGTACACACTAGCTGGTCTCACAATTAACTTAAATAAATGTGAATACTTAGCGGTGAGTAGTAATGACAACGACGATTTACCCTTGGAAAACGGAACAATAAAAAACGTTGACAAGGCTAAATACTTAGGGGTGATCTTCAACAGGCAAGGTAATAGTAATGATGAAATTCAAACAAGAATAATAAGAGGTAGACAAATCATTGGAGCACTCAACTCTGTCCTGTGGGAAAGAAAAATTAGGCGAGAAACAAAACTTCGCATATATAGCTCAATCGTAAAGAGTGTTTTGACTTATGGTTCAGAAGTGTGGGATTTAAATAATACTAATAGAAGAAAACTACTGGCCACGGAGATGGATTTTTTGAGAAGGAGCTGTCGGAGATCGAGACTTGAGAGAATAAGAAATATAAACATTAAAAGGGGCATGAACATCGAGAGAGATATTGTGGACGACATAGAGAGAAAACAATTGACTTGGTTCGGACATGCAAAAAGAATGAATGAGACAAGATGGCCACGAAAAGTGTTGGAATGGATACCTCCAGAAAGAAGAAAGAGAGGACGACCAAGAAGAAGTTGGAGAGATGGCGTTGACGAAGCCATGGAAGCAAGAGATTTGCAAGAGGACATGTGTCACGACAGAACGAACTGGAAACTGGGGACGGAGAGGCGGCGACAGCCGTAGATAATCCGAGAATGAATGAATGTTTTACAGATTGCTAAATCGTCGTGCTTTGTAAAATCAAAACAAGGACCACTTACAATGCTGGAAAAATTTTGATACAGCAAAGTGCATTGTTAACATAAAAGAATCACTGCAAGAGCTGAATCCATACACATTGAAATCATGCTGGAAAAAAGTGTGACCTGATCTAACCCTAGGCAGCGGTCCAAATTCGGCGACTCTCCCTTAATATATAGTCATCGAAGCATTCATTAGTTGTTGAAACGCCGTCGAGAAAACGCTTTGAAAAATATTGATGTGATTCCATCGAAACGTCAGCGAATGATACAACTAATATTTTCACGGATGCTAGATAATGTTCCTAAATCATTACTGGTGTCGATTCGTTCGTTTTGTGAAGAGTTTTGCCAAAATTTCATTTGGCATTTTCAAAGGTTGTTCCGCTTCGAGTGAAGAGTTCAACTAATCGTCAGACTGACGTCAGACTCTTCACTGCGGTGCTTCAAACATGTATTTATTTTTTTTATCTGAAATAGAGTCCACAAAACCGAATGATAGTATAACATTTTGTAGTAGAATTTTAATGTTTCTAATATATCCAGTTAACAGAAGTTTGCCTAAGACTAGATCCTTGTCAATATGATTTTTTTACTCTCAAATTTTCGAGATATGAGAAAGTTATTTACGTTAGTTATATAAGAATTCGGAAAAAAAAATCTTCATAGACAAATTAAGTCAGTTTAAACGTTTTTGCAAACAGGGCCAAAAATCTGTTAGGACAGTGTCAATTTTTTATTTCGAATTAAATATTGTCTTTTTGAGGTTAAAGAATATTTAGAGATCGCTTGTTGTAAGATGTCAATATGCACACCTTGATGTTAAGGCATTTCTCCTGAAAACGTTTATGGTTATCTCGTAACACTAGGAAGAGGCATTTTTTGTTGGATTGTTAAGCCTCACGTTATCAGGCCTTGAATAATTTCAGGTTTATCAGGACAATTTTCTGTTCTAGGGAATATTCCTATCTCCTGGGATATTCCGTTTTTTCCTGCTAGCAATATCCAAGCAGTTCCTTTGGCTGATGTCCTCAAATTCAGTTGATCGTGATATCTCCAACATTGTAAATGTATATATATATTAGAATTCATTTATATATTAAATAAATTACATTTTATGAGAATCTAAAGAATTCAATAAAGTAATTTCCCAACCCAATGATTCAATTTATTGAATAAGGTGTACCGATATTAAAATATATATATTCATTTACTGTCTTCCAGTATATATTATATGTTTTGCTTGTTTTTTTTCTGTATTTCTAAAAATATAGCATAGTCAATATTGCGTCGTTATGCACCTGTTACCGTTTTCCAAGAAAATGTGTGATACACGACATTACTAGCTATATAATTGTTAATCTGATTTATTGTGATTTAAACACAATCACCAATCCAAGAATGCTACTGTATTATTTTTCAATTATTATTCTTATTTATTTACAGAAATATGAGTAGATATAAACAGTGATTTTTTAGTGTGTCCGAACTTCGGAATTCCCCGAGTTCCAGATTTCGAATGTTCGGAAAGGCTTCCGCGGTCGCTATTGTTAGAATTACTAGGTTCTCGGGTAGAACCACGTTTTAGATTTGTAAAATCTAGACGTTTCGGCTTTCACTTTCAAGAGAATCTAGTTGACTTACTCCGAGGCCAGACCAGATTAACTGCCTACTCCCCAAAGTTTGCAACTAGAAAAGGACGTGGACGGCGAGAAAATAATTTTCCAAAAGGAAGATGCTTTATCCCACCTACCTGCTCTTGAAGCCGAAGAAACCCGCCAAGACATTGCCAAAATCCTTCGTCGTTCTAAATCCCCGAGATCTAATCTTCCGTCGGACGAAAAACGTGCCTTACTTGAGTCAGAAATTCAGACGTAACAATTCTTTCAGCCGACAAAGGGAATGCCACGGTCATAATTAATACGGTTGACTGTGAAATTAAAATGTCTAATCTATTAGATAGTGCAGACTATAGGCAAATTCCTAACCATCCTACTGCATATCTAGAGAAGAAAGCGCGTTCTTTCTTCAATAATTCGAATCTTCAGTTTGAACTGTATACATCCCCAGGTCCTATTTACAATGGAGACTGAAACCAATTCTGCCCTCTCTTTTCTTGACGTTCTAATATCAAAAAGGCCAGACCAAAGCTTCTCTTATTCAATCTATTGTAAATCCATCCACACAAACAGTTATCTAAATGCGAACTCACATCATCATCCATCCTAATTAAATTCGATAGGCAAAACTTTAGTCACGAGATCACTAAGATTGTCGGATAGGGAACAGCATTAAAACAGCTATGACATGCTTCAAATAAAAAGGCATATTAATAAAGTTCAGGCAACTGGTCATGCCAACCAATCCACTAAAGAATTGCACCAAAAAAGTGATAACGATATTTACAACAGAAAGAAATATATCCAGTTTCTTTAGACCAGTGAAGGATAATATTCCACAAGAGTCTCATGGTGTCTATGAGATTCCTTGTTCTGGCTGCTCACAATCATATATCGGCCAAACCAATAGGCGTATCCAAAATCGCATATACGAGCATTCTCTTGCCGTCCGAAAATCGGATCTCAATCGGAGAAAATCGGATCTCAAACGGGTCACAAAATAGATTTCGACAAGGCCAAAGTAATCGCCCCTATATATTCCTACAAACCCCGCATAATTCGTAAAGCAATTGAGATCAAAAATCGTCCAGACTGCATAAACAAGAGGGATGACGGTCTTAGAGTTCCAATTATATGGAAGCCGCTTATTTCCGAATTGCACATCCAAAACCATTCCAGTCAAACGTCTACATTCCGTCTCACCCCCTTCCCATAGCCGAGCGCCCAGGTCACAACCTCACCTATTAATGCAGAGGTCGCGCTATCCACGTCCTTTTCTAGTTGTGAACTCTGGGAAGTAGGCACAGGGTATCCCGAAACTCAACGTCAAGCGGGTACCGGGCGAAAGGCCAGGTTATACCAGTTATGGCAAAAATAAGAAAAAAATCTATGTCACTGTGTTAAGTGATAATAGGTATATTTTTGAAAATCTTGAAATTCGAGATATATCTTTAGGTATTGTGATCACAAATTTCCGAATTTTTCAGTGTAAATTTTTTATAACGTGATCCTAACTAACCATGCTATTAATAGCACTCACAAATCAAACAATGAACGTTGTTAATTTAGTAAAAAAAAAGTGTTATTGAGTCGTGGTTTAAAAAATTATGTCAGCTAACTTTGACACTTGATCTTAAAAAAAAGGATTACGCTACCCTGGGCAAGTTATTTCAAAAGTTGGCCCATTTAGTCAAGATTTTAAAATGGTACAATTGGCACTATTCTTTCCAAAAAAAAAATATTTCTTATTTTTTTGCAATACATTTCAAAAAACTCATTCCATGATAAAAAAAAAGTTTTGTGTGCTCAAAGATCGACTCCACTAGTGTAAGTTTACATTTAAGTTACGTTATGTTTACTGCACATCTTCTCATAATGGTGTAATTTTCTTACTGACGACTTTGGCTTATGTTACCTTGGACTTGATATTGAATTTGTGCTAACAACTTTGACTTGTGTTACTCTGGTCTTGATATTGCATTTGTGCTGATGACTTTGGCTTCGTTTCCCTGAACTTCATTTGTGTTGTGCATACTGTGTTAGTTAGTATTTAGTAATACTAACACGTTTTGCGACATGCCGTATCTGTACACTGCGGAGGAATATGCGAACATGCATCTTATATAAAGTGAATGCCATTGTAATGCCTCTGCCGCAGTCAGCTTGCATCGCGGGAGGTACCCCAATGCGAAGCGTTACCCAGATGTAGTACTGTGTAATACTTTTTTTTTTTAAAGATGTCAACGTTTTAACATCAAAATTTTTTTAACTACGACTCAACGAAACTTTTTTTTACTAAATTAATAACGTTCATTGTTTGATGTGTGACTGCGATAATAGCATGATTATTTAGGATCACGAAAAATTGATGTGGTTCCAATAAGACGGCCCCACATGCCATACGGTCACCGCAACAATCGATTTATTTAGAGAACAATTGATGAGAACATTATTTCGATGAACGAACCTGTTAATTAGTCATCAAAGTTATGTGATTTGATGTCTTTTGATTATTTTATTTGGGGTTATGTTAAATATTTGGACTATGCCTATAAATCAGCAACTATTAGCGCCTTGGAAGTCAACATAACTCAATTGCGGACATAAGATAAGACATAGATAGATAAGACAATTGGGCAATTGCGGACATTAGACCCCATTTGCTTGAAATTGTTGCCGGAAATTGGATTGATAGCATGCGCTTCGTCAGAAGTTCCAGCGGTGGATATTTGTCCGACATTGTTTTCAAACATTAATACCGTTGAATGTTATTTCACATAAAACAAATAGTTTCAAGGTATCTAATTTGGTTGTCGTTTATGTCACATCGTTATGTTATATCGATGGTTATGTTATATCGTTATAGGTCACCTTATATTTTACATTACGTCAGACATTCTAAAAGAAACAAAAATGCTGAAGAAAAATTAAATTTTTATCACTTTCACACATCAAAACTGTGATCTAATATAATTTTTTTTTTAAATTTTTGTCTAATCCATTCGCAATGCGTAACGGTTGGTCCTTGCTTGAACTTCTAATAAGTTTTAAAAGCGAAGTGGATTGCAACACGACTAACACTTTTTGTATTACGTTTGATAAGCATTTGAAACATTTCTAGATAATAAACTTTGGGTTACTATCGTCTTACTTTATTAAAACATTTTTAGTTTTCATTTGCTATCTTTTATAGTAATCTTACATTAATTTACTTTTACTATAACATTTATTATTATAAAATGGTTTGTGTCATAATTATTTATTTAAAGAAAATATTTTAGAAAGTTGAATTTATGAAAATTCATATAGAAAACGTTTAATGGAATTTGAAAAAATGTATTAAATCTTTGAAGATGCTACGAAATGCAAATACTTTTTTTCTTGTTCTTGTTACACGAAAGAGTATTTTTTTTCTTTAAATAAACACCCCGAAGAACATTTACTGATAATATATTCTGATCTAATGTAGATCAATAGGTAATTCTGTTCTAACCTAAATTACTCAAAAACTTAAGTCGAAGGTCTTGCTCACAAGAATACCTTAGAGTCTAATAACTTATTTACACTAAAATCATGTGTAATCCACAACCGCACTATTCTCTGCTTTGCATTAGCACAATCACTTAGCTGACTCGAAAGGCTTCACTCTCTTGAGTTTTCTTGTTAGATTGGTTGTCAAGGAGCTGGATTTCCTCAACGTTCACGTTGATGGAGCCGTTGCTCGCGACTCAGTGTGAATTTGGTAACAGTTCGGTCAACAGTGTCCATCTGAAGGTCTTGATTGAGATCACTATTTCTGATGTGTCATGGCGCATTGACGATGTTCCTCAGTACTTTGTTCAGGAATCTTTGGATGATTAGAATATTGCTGTTGGTAGCACAGCCCCAGAGCTATATGCCATAGGTCCACGCCGGTTTGAGGATTTGTTTATACAATAGTATTTTATTAGAGGTAGATAGATTGGAGTGCCTACCAAGTAGTCAATACATTTTTGTGTACCTTATATTAAGCTCCCCTCTTTTTTTTTTGACATGAACCTTTCAGCGAAGTTTTGCATCTAATGTGATGTCTAGATATTTTGCTGAGTCTACATAGGGGATCTGAGCATTATTTATATTCATTTGAATCTGTTATTCTCTTTTATTTGTGAAATTGATGTGTATATACTTGGTCTTGTTCAGTTTGATAAACCATCTTTTGGTCCAATTGTTTATTTGGTTAACTTTTTGGTTTATTTGGTTAATATTTGAAGTTTATTTGCAGCCTCTTTATGTCCTTTGCCTATCGCTAGGATAGCAGTATCGTCTGCAAATGTGGCTATTGTATCCTGTTCTAGTTGTGGAATGTCACTTGTGTAGATCTGGTACAATATAGGCCCTAGGGTGCTTCCTTGTGGCACTCCTGCTCCAACTTCTTGAACTCTGTGTATGCTTCTTCCTAATAAATACTCTAATAATTCAGAATAGTTTTGTGGAAGAAGCATATTTAGCTTATATTTTAGCCCATCGTGACATACTTCATCAAAAGCATGTTCAACATCAAAGAAGATAGCTGAGCAGACTTTGTTTTCTAGCGCTGTTTCAATTACATTATTTATTGTGTCTACCTGATCTATGATTGAACGGCTCTCTCTAAACCCAAACTGATGATTTGGTATTAGGTGTCTTTCTTCAATAATTGGTTTCAGCCCTTTCAAGAATATTTTTTCGGATAGTTTTGAGAACATAGGGAGTAGAGAGATTGGCCTATATGATAATACTTCGTGTAGAGGTATTCCTGGCTTAGAAATCAAATGACTTCTGCCACTTTCCACATCCCAGGAACATATCTTAATTTGAATGAGGCATTAAAGAGGTATGTAAGTTTTATTATGGCTTTCTTTGGAAGTTGCTTTAATACTCTTCCAGTGATTGAATCAAAGCCAGGAGTTCTCTTTGGGTCAATGTTTGTTTTTGTTTCATTTGCTTTTTGCTTTGGAGGGGTTGGTTTGATGACGAAAGGGTTAAAACATTTTTCATGTTCAAAAAGTATGTGAAATTGAACTAAGCAATCTCATAACAAGGCTTAAGATAATTATTCTATATTACAATTGAAACTGTATTGCTAAGCTTTTGTTACATTAATATCTAGTAAAATATATTTAACTGAGGTAGCCGATACGTTGACAGAAATTCATTTTAAATCATTTAAGACTGATTAATCAAAATATTCTGCAGCATGACATTTCTACAAATCTGTGGAACATATTCTTGGTGAAAAAGACTTTCCTACTGTGACAGCTATCAAGAAGAATGTTTTAATTCTAAATCACTCTGATTTTACGAAAAGAGAACAGAAAATATATCAGAGAGATGGACAAAAAATTGTCAATAACGATAGAGATTATATTGTAGTACATATTTGACTAACAACAAACACTGGAGATGTCCAATTTCCTATTCGACGAACGACATAAATATCTGAAAACAAAATTACGTTTCCATCGAGCCATATTTAGTGCATTGACAGGTCGTGGTCGATGTAACAAAGTGATTTTATTCGATATTCTGATGGTTGTTGATCGTGATCGACGAAGAACCTCCCA
The DNA here is from genome assembly GCA_031761425.1 of Cosmopolites sordidus. Lineage (NCBI taxonomy): Eukaryota > Metazoa > Arthropoda > Insecta > Coleoptera > Curculionidae > Cosmopolites > Cosmopolites sordidus. Next base: position 77,055 of record JARFXV010001231.1, on the reverse strand, counting down.
ACCGAAACCGCAACTGAAGTTTTTTCGAGCTTCTTTAAAACAAACAGCCAGGCAATCTGAAAAATTGAATCAATCGTAAAAACTACCTCCCAGAAGACAGTCGTCCAAAGCGTACGATTCGATTTGGTTCCGGCTATCGGGATTCGAGAAAATATCTGTCGATCGGCGTAATTTCACCGCTGCCGTTGCTTTTTTCGTTTTGTCGATTCGAAAAAGCGGCCATGACGAACGCGGCTACAGCGCACAAGTTAACTATTTGGAAATTTCAATTAAGGCCCGAAAAAAGTATGATTGAAACAGCTGGGAGTGATGATTATTCGGTTGGAAAAAATGGATTAGTACTTTAGATATGGGAACGATTGGAAACGAATTCGGGGAATAACTGTATTGAAAGATGAATGGTGCTGTACGCAAAAGGGATTCTGCTAAATTATGAACCAGCACTTTTTTCACTATAGTTTATTAAACTCCAAGAAAACTGATCAATATATTCTTTAACAAGCATTTACTCGTATTAAACTTTCTCGTTTATAACAGTATCATGTTTATTATATTGCAGTATGTACATTAGGATGTGTGGAATGCAGCTAACGGAGGAGGGTAAGGACGAACCCCTGGCATCTAAAATCCGGAACCCGTTGGTTAAGGTATGTTAAGCTCTACGAATGAGTCCCCGGTTCTCCAAAATAAATGGATTGGGCGTGGTTCCAACAGTCTCACCCCGTGAAATAATTGTTGCTACGAAATCTGAAACCTGCGAAGTGTATAGAAAAAGCAATTAAATTGACTTTTTATAATTCTTTTATTTAAATAAATTACAGTTCTATAAAGTAAGCGCTGAAGACGGTTTCTTCACTCTTCATAGCAGTTAATTGCAGCAGTTTGAACTGGTCCGTTAAGGCATTTTCAATGAGCTCCAGTGTCTCAAAACAAATGAGATGAATGTTCAATCTTGGAAAAGGAAGAAGTCCTGTGAATAAGGCGCTGATGATCCATAATGATGTTATTCTGCTGCAACACCTACGTGTTCTTGATGTTCGATCTTAAACGAATTACCATTTTCCTTCTTTATTAAAAGCTAATCAATATGCTTTTGATCTTTAATTTGGTAATTTTTGCTTTTTTGGCTGTTCTGAGGTTGGAGTGTTCCTGGTTCTGACGCTTCATTTCCGAATAGTACCGATTCAAAAATCTAATACTTAGCTAAGTAATGGCACATTCTAAAAAATGAAGGTCATTTACAATCCGCCCCAAAAAATCAAGACATGTTTCCCTTCTGTTGTCCCTTTGATCCTGTTGAAGTGTTGAGTCTGTTGAAGTTTTACAAAAGTTTCCGTCAAACTATGCTGAAGTATGAAACAAAACTTAAAAGCCTCGAAAAGCAGACTCGAAAAATCCTACAAAAGACAGTCTACAAAAATACACAGGTGTTAGCTTATCACTCCTCCGAAGGAGAAGCCAAAGAAGTGCAAACTGGATTGATGGTTCAGAATGGACTGATTTTACCCTCAAGAGAAGCACTTCGGTGGTTCCCAATTCAGGAGCACATATGGGTATGCCGTACCCGTATGTCTTTGATCATTAATACCTTTTGATTAAATTATCCAATTTATTTTTTTTTATTTAAACCTCAATCAGTATAGGGAAAGACTATATTAATAAAATGTTCCAAAAATGATAGTATTCCTAATAACATCGAAAAAATCAGCAAAAATAAAAAAAAATGTTAAAATGAGGTGCTCTATTCAAATTATCTTTATGTCTTCCAACGGCATTTAAAAGGGGACTTCATGTACTTTCAGATACTTATTACATAATTTGGCTTTATTTTAAAAAATATATGTATTTAGTTAGGTAAAGTTCACTGGTATGATGCTCATCAAAAACCGATTTGGTTTCGCTTTCACTCTCTTTGTCGAACGAAAATACCAGCTGCCTCGTATAATGCTTCTACTTCAGACGAACATCGAGTACGAGAACGCGTGTTTATTTTGAGCTAAGTAGAAAATGAAAGAAGCCGATAAATAAATGTTAAAAAAAATAAAAGTTTTCAATAAAAATACTACAGTAAATTTAATATTTATGATTTACTTACCACAAAATGTGTCAAGATCGAACAAAACACACTATTTGTGCAAAAAGGTTATTTAAATAAATTTACAAAATACTGACACAACAACAGTACTGGGTGCCGTATACCCATAGACTACGGTCGCTTATATTTTTGTTAGTATTCACATCTTAAGGTGGCTATGGTGGGGGATCTGTAGTGGGGATAGTAACATTTTCCCTCCACTCAAAGTAATCCCCTCAACGTGACCATTTATAAGGGAAAAACTCTTTTAATTCATTCTTGGGTATCCCATAAACAATGCTTCTCTTGAGGGTTAATATATCGATCCGATTGAAGGTAAAGGTTGAAGGAGGTCAAGGCTCACTAACAGGATTGTTGGAGGAGGAAGAAAATATATTGCTCTCTTAGAAGAAGATATATTACTAAAGCTTTTGTTGTTATTGTCAACAGCATACTTTAAATTTTTAGAAACAAACAATTTTAGGCGAGGAAGTCATCATTAAACAAAAAGTAAATATTTTCTGATTATAAAAGGACCCTTCCTGTTTTATTCTTCCGTTAAATGTGAATTCTTCTGATTCCATGTTTTCTATCCTTATGGTTTCGGGTATTACTGAACAGCTATACAAAGAAATTAATTGAATTAATCTGAAATAGACGATAAATGCGAGGTGTATCATTAACATGATTAACTTCAGAATGAGATTTTGCAAACTACTTTTGGCAGGTTCTTTCTATTAACCAATCATAGCCATCTAAAGAGTTTTCCAATAAAAGTGTCCGAACTTTGGAACGTAATAGCGGCAAACACTGTTTACAATGTAAATGTCACGCAAAGACTGCTGTATTTATGACATTATGTCAATTCAAAGATACACGATACATGAATTGGACTCGAGAACAGTTGGCAGGCGATCCTGATCCTCACAAAAATTGATCTTTTTTGACGAAGTGCACTTTTGGCGTCATGGGGTTGTGAACAAACATAACTGCAGAATTTGGGTCGATGAAAATTCTCAAGTGATTCAGGAGTTACCTCTTCATCTTCAGAAAGTCACTGTTTGGGGTGGTTTTTGGGCTGAAGGAGTGATAGGACCCTATTTTCTAAGACGATGATGGAAATCATATTATTATTGATGATAGAAATCATATTTTTATTAATGTTACATGAAGATGTTGATAGAATATCTTTAGCCTGAAGTGATATATGTGGATACAAACAATATTTTCTTTCAACAAGACCGTGCAACTTGTCACACATCTCGCCAGACAATCGATTTAGTTCAAGAAAAGTTTCCTGGACGCATTATTTCGTGAATAATCGCATGCCCTTGGATTCTTTTTTGTGGATTTATGTTAAGCGTTTGGCTTGCAGAATTAAACTCCCAGCAATTCTTGACCGTAAACGTAACATTCAGGTCACTAGGAAAATTGGGCCTCTAGTATGTATTCCATCAGACGAAGCCGAGGGAGACATTTGAACGATATTATTTTCAAAACATAATGCCATTATTATTTCTTCAGTATAAAATAAATATACCGGATTAGAGTTTCAAACTCGCACTGAAAACGCATCAGATATTGATTTACCACTATCCAAAGAAATCCAAAGATGTTGCTAGATTGAACGCTTCGCCACCAGTTTCATTACTTTATTTAAACACCTCATATGTGTTATTAAAACTGAAAGTGAAAGTTTTAATAAAACTCCTCTAATAAAACGACAGGCGTGATTGATCAATAATATGTCATTTATGAAGGTTTCATAACAGTATGTCTCATCCCTTTTAAAATAATTCTTTATCACTCATATAAAGGCGAAAATAAGACGAGTGAAAGGCTTTTCGTGATACAGAACATATTATGTTCTCATCTGGCAGGAAGTAAATTGTATTTTAACACATTTAGCACTATCTTTCATCGATTATTAAGTACTTAATCTTTAAGTTACTTATGTCTCATCTCAAAATTCAAATTCAAGTGACGAAGAGGGTCGTTCGGAGCAATTATAATCTTCAACGTCTTGTCGATATTGTTTCCAGTAATTTGTAACTTTTATTTATTGACGTACATTCGCCACTGTACTTCCTTGACGTACTTCTATAGAAGGACTTTCATACAAACTTGTTTCTGGACAAAATTAGATTCATTGAAAATAGGAAATCGCTTTCCGTCAATAATAAATCGACCACTGGTTTGTAATTCAAGAGTGGCAACACGGACATTCTAATAAATGATGGTAATAAAAGATTTCTTAATTAAATAAAACAGCAATTTTTTATAAATTAATACGTCCTGATATTTTTTGTTTTAGACAATTCATACATGAGTGAAGAATCGGATGATTTTTAATTTCTTTCTTTGATTCTTTTGAACTAAAATCGTTTTATTTTCAATATATCTTCTTTTTAGCTCGAAACACTACACCTAACGGTTTTCCAATTTTTTTTATGGCCTCCAGAAGACTTGTTGAACTCTGGAAAAAAAATCTCTTGTTTCGGCCGATAATCTCTTCCTTTGATGAGAGTTTCTTTTCAGCCACCCATTTCTTCATGATTACAAAACTAATGAAGTCGGAAGGGACCAAGTCAGGGGAATAAAGTGGATACGGCATCAATTCGTAGCACAAGAAACATCACTTTTTTCTTCGTAAAATTTGACCAATAATACAGCATAATTTTCGCCTGTGTTAATTTTGCATTTTCTAACTAGTCGATGAAGAAAACTCAGTTGTCATCACTGTTCCGGTCAATGGAAGCGCCTTCGTCATCTTCGCGGCACGTTTCCCGGGAAAAACTAACTGTTTTGATTGATCTTTCGTTTCTGGTGTAATGATCCTAGTTTCATCGGTAGTCAAGTATCGCTGCAGAAACTTTTTCAGATTGCGCTCATATATATATATATATATATATATATATATATATATATATATATATATATATATATATATATATATATATATAAAACTGCTGGTAAGTGGTCACTTGACTCCATTTGAACAGCAGTGAGTATGCTCGCACTGATAACTTCATCATGCTCAAATATTCGTAAGGATGTTTCATACGATTTTGTCAGTAATGATTATTATCTCAGTAATTTCTGTAGCCTTCACTTTGCGATCGGTCAACATGACATCATGCATTTTGTTGACTATTTTCTTAATCTTAACGAGGCGTCCTGAAAACGGAGCGTCACTAAATCACTAAGATTCGACCACATATAAACTCAGTACTGATGGCTGTCGACTCGATACGAGCATGAGCCATGGCTATTAATTATGCTGAACCCTTGTTGAAGAATAATGGTTTTTTAGCGGCTCAAATAATCCAGTTTAAACCTACATGATCTTGTGCATGCTGGGTACATAAGGTCGACGATTTTATAACGTCTTTGTATTTCCTTTTTGGACCTCCCAGACTTAATTTTTTGTTTTTTAATTCGGCATCCTAGTTCCCTGCACCCCCTTTGACAATGACGAATCCATCTCAGCTGAGCTTTTATGATCTGGAATTCTATTGGCTCCTTCAAGTACCTCTACATTGGTCTAACAGACTTGTTTTGTCAGTCTCAAGATTTTCCTGAGACAGCCTTGATGACATATGTCGGGTTGTTTTATTTACTTCAGTAGTTAGTAGTTAGTAGTTAGTAGTTACTTACAAATAGTAGTTATTTTATTTATATTCCAATTTATTTCACTACGTGCGCAAATGTCGTTTGAACGCTATTTGTCTAATTGTGAATCAAGTCAATCGGTTACATAGTGGCGAAAAATTGATTCAATTGTTTATTTTCGGTCAAATTCTGATTATGCTGTAAGTTCATCACAATCGTTTCATGAAATGAATTACGTTTCGTCGTTTTATCTGAATAAATTTAAAGATTTACCTACGAAATACTGTGAGCTTTAAAGTGACAAATGGTTATACAGTAACAACAAAGTGAATGAATTGTCCATTTTTAGTTGAATTGTGATTCTTCACGTCGCACATTGTGTCGTAATCGACACAATTGAATTGAATTGAATTGACATAATTTAATCGCATTGCAAACGGTAGAAACCAAACGAATTTTCGATCAAATCGAACTGCAGAATAACACAAAGTGCGAAATGAAATTGAACGGAATCGATTATATCAAACACGTTCAGCACGTACACAAGAAGAAAGAGAAAATGAAAACGAAGATGAAACGCATTGAATCAGTCAGTCAGTCAGTCAGTCATCATCGGTCAGTAGAAACCAATCGCGCGACCATGAATTTGAATAATTGTGCAAGAAGACAAACAAAACATATACAAACCAACAAATATTTACTTTGTTTACACATTTTCACTAGCTTTTCACAAATTCACAAAACGATCACAAACAAATTTATTGAAATTTGGACAGAACATCGTCTGTCAGGTCAGCTGATTTATAATTAATAATGTCATGAACCAATATTTAAAATAATAAAAAAATCACGTTGATATACCGTTTTGATTTTATTACAAATTAAAAATACATAGCTTTTATTTGATAACAATTTACAATTTTACCACCATCTATTAGGAAGTATCTGAATTTTCACTCTACGCTCGTAATATATTTATTAAACCGAATTATTTATTATTCTTGTTAATTTGTGCATTTGATTTTGCTACTGGATAAATTAGTTGATATTTTATAAGAGGAAGTTATAATTAATGGAAAAGTAAAATTGAATTCTTAAGGGGCGTATAAGAAAATGGAAGAAAAAAATACTACGTCGACGTTAAGATAAAACATTAACGCGTGAAAAAAACGCACCGGAATTCTTAGACTATGCGGTAAATGTAACGTCTACGGCTGTCATCGTCGCGTAATTGATTAACTCATTTATAGATACGGTGGATTTAACGTCGTTCCGTGCCATGAATCGACAGATACTGGTATCTTAATCCACAGAAAAAATGGAAGCAAATCAACTTATAAGAGTATAGGCTTTTAATTGCCTGCACATGAACTGATCCGAAACCTCCTTCTTGATGCGAATGATAACATCTGTTTGCATTTTTGCATTAATTTGTTATATCGGATTGTTCAGAGAGCTCGTTGGAAATGTTTAAAACAAAGAGAAACTGTTTATGTAAATATTTAGTTCTACTATATAATTACCATTACTATTTATAATTTTTTGCTAACGGATTATTAAAAATTGTGAAATATATATATATATATATATATATATATATATATATATATATATATATATATATATATATATATATATATATATATTTAGAGACCGTTTTTAAATTAAAATAACAAAAGCATTGTTTTGCTGATAACACTGGTTTTTCGATTTTTGCCCATTACAGTTCTTTTCCAATTTATCTATGTTAATTTTGCTTTGTTACAAAAGGGCTTTAATCAAAGTGATATCGTGGAGATTGTAGGTGTTTCCCAGAGTGCTGTATCGAAAATGCAGAAAAAAATCCAAGAGACGAATGACGTAAAGGATCGCCCCAGGAGTGGTAGAAAACAATGTACAAGACCGGCAGATATCAAGGATAGATTGAAGAAATCGTCTGGAATCTACAAGTGGTATATCAAGAGAGCTTGTTGGGCCTGAAGGGGTTAAAGGTTTCACGACAAACGATAACACTCAGACTGAAAGCGGTAAATTTGCATCAAAGAAGAGCTTTACATGTTCCCAAACTAACTCTTAAACAAAAAAATGTAAGATTGCAGTGGGCTTGAGAAATGGTGGCTCATAATCTTAATTGGAATAACGTAATGTCCTCCGACGAGACGAGAATTGGCTTGGTTTCTAATTCACGAAGAACATTAGTTTGGAGACCTCCAGATCGACAAGTCCAACTAGAAACAGCTCAACCACGTATCCTATTTGAATGTGGGAGCGTGGTGTTTTGGGGTGGTATTATAAGGGATACACAGACACCTCTACTGATCCTGGAGTAAAGAGTCACTGGCGCTGTGTACATCGAGGAAGTTTTAAATCCTGTTGTGCGTCTGTTCCGAGGCGCAATGTGCGATGGATTTGTTTTCATGGATGACAACGCACCTCCTCATCAAACAGCAGCAGTACAAGAGGAGAGAATAACCAAGTTAGATTGGCCAGCAAATTCCTCTGACATGAAAGTCATTGAACATGCTAGAGACATTCTGAAAACACGCATCAAGGAAAAAAAAAATCCTCTAGATGAACGAGAACTAAAAGATGCTGCTCTTAAAGAATGGGAGAGAATTCCAGAAGTCCAAATTCAACATTTAATCGACAGCATGCCAAATCGCCTACAGGCATGCATACAGACCCATGAAGGAACTACTATTAATAAGTAGTATTTCCTTTTCCAGCTTCATTAAAAGTTGTCCTTTTTATTTTTAAATTACTTTTGAAGGCAATTGGTTCATTGCAATTTTTGGTATCAAGTTTTAATTGGTACCAGTAAGAGTTGTAATAAAATGATGATTACGTGAACGAGTAAAAGAAAATTTTAATCAATAAAAAAAGGGAGATGTTTGAATGTTTCAAACTTTTGGACATATATGTAGGTTCATGATGCATTTTTGCCAAAAGTGGGTGGTTTTTCACTTCTTCTTCTCTTTTTAAAGATTTCTCATGTAATTTTGGAGGAAGAGGAATAAATGATAGTCCAAGGAGTAAGGTCGATAGGGCAAAACATCCCAATAGAATGTTATCAATTTTTGCCGAGTCCTGATTGAAACGTGTGATTGTGCATAGTCATGGAACATGATGCCTTCCATGTTTGGTAATTGCAGTAGTTTTTCTTCAATTGCTACTTTCAGTCGATCCAGCTGTGAATAGTAGAGGCGACTGTTGATGTTTTTTTTGCGTGAATCATTTTTTCATTGCATATTTTTCTACATAATCCATTTTTCGTCACCAGTTACCATCAACTTCAGAAATGAAAGCTTAGAAGTTTTTTCAACAAAAGATCGCAAGCAGAGATTCGGTCCAGCAAATTTCGTTTATTTTTTATCGTATCGGCAGACGTACCAATTTTTTCAAATGGTTGAAAACGGGCGATTTACTAATATTTAACTTCTCTCCTATCTCATGGACCGTGATATGTGATTCTTGGGCTATTATCCTCGACATCAGTGATTAAAGGATGGTCAAAGCGATAACGGCCTTGAACCGACCAAACCCCATTTACACCCTGGTCTCCTCGACAGAACCCGAAAGCACAAATTGTGTTTTCTAATTGAACAGCGTTCTTGCCCTTTTTGAAATAAAAAATGTATAGAGAGGGTATTTTGTGATTTAGGTCGCATCTATATCGAGATCATTTAGCGATCAAAAGGTTTGACGTATTAATTATGTACTCATGTGAAAGAAAAATAAAAGAATGAAGAAGGTAGTAATATATTAGACATGTAGAGGCCAATTTGTTTTTGCTAACATTACAAATAATTGAAACGTTTACCACTGAAAATCTCTAGATCTTGGTGAAGTAGTTAATTTATTTCATGTAAACAAGTGTGTTGTGAAAGTTTTGTCAGAGGTCCTGACTCAAGTCGACAAATGACGTGATAGGCGATAATGCGGTATATTTGGGTAAGAATGTGTTTGACAGATAGGAAATCGCTTCAAAATTTACAGAGTGGGCCTTCTCGTTTAAGTCAAAATTCATAGGAAAATTTGCAATCATGAGTATCATCTCTTTAGCAATTCATCATTTTTTATCCATCATGTTAATTTATTCTAATTATTCATCATGTTAATTTATTGGAATTTTTAGGGTCATCCCAATAGGATTGCATTGAGGATTGTGTAAACGTTTTCGCAATAGAGAGTTCATCTTTGTCTTTGTATCTGTCTTCCAGGTCAAAACCTTTAACCAAGCCATTATTGTACCATGATCTTACTAATAAAACCCCCTCCCTAAAGGGTACAAATATTTTTTCTTGTTTGGACAGCGTTTTTGTTCTGTTTCAAATAAAAATGTATAATGTGTCGTAAATGCAAGTTATCGACCGACATTTTCAATTTGAATCAACTTTACTGAAGGCAAATTAAAGCATTGCAAACACCACAGGAATTAATAATATGTAAATAAACAGATTTTTGTTTACAAGCTTTAAAAATGCAACCAATGGAAAATCCCTACGAACTTTCCAGACAACGAGATATAATGGCTCCATATGCTGCATTTTGAAATTGTTTTTATGATGATTTAGTATGTATTTAATAATATTTATAATGATATCAGACGAATCAATAATATATATTTTTTTATGAATGGTTTTGAAATAATTTGGTGAATAAATGAATCAGGATGATTTGAGTGAAAAATAAAATCATGTAGTTTACAAAATCATGTCCAGCAGAAAATATATTGAAAATGTCTTCGGTTTCTGTGTTTGGTGGATAAAAACCAAGACGTATTTTACAACTGTGTTCAAAGGAAACAAAGGCAGCAAACCACCGAAGAACAAAGATCTGATTAGATGGTACATTGCAGTGGTACACGCGCAGAAGAAATCCATATAATACGGCTGCGAGATATGGCGAACGAGATGTTTAACCGATAGCTTCTTTGAGATGCCGCAAACGGCTAGAAATCGGAGGAATCACGCGTCTTGATCGAAGTCCCGCAGGCTGGGTGAGAGACAACTCCTCTACAGGGTGAAACAACATAATATTTATGAATAATTTCATCCTCTTGTTCTCATTTAATACTTGGACCTATAAGGGTAGTTTAAACTTGAGCACTCCATACTGACCATAGCTACTTACTTAACAATAATATCTTTTTATCTTAGAAAGTGGAGGTGGTGATATGAGTTCGATTCCTTCGATGGATTTCATTCATTGTTTTGTATCGTATACCACCTTTTTTATACTATTCCTCTCGGTATTCTTAGTAGTACATTCACTCGCTCCACCCCGATTTTCTTGGTCTGCTTCTTTCTTATTTTGAAGCACTTGACTATATTCATTTTAGTTACCACTAAAATGTTCCTAGGAAGGAACATTTTAATAACATAGGAAGTTTTAACAATCATCTATTGTTTTTACACATACAGTACACGTTTTTACCATTTTACACGTACATCATCTAATGCTTTTACACGTACAGTACACTCTTTTACCGTTTTACATGTACTTATGGTAGTGTTATTGGTATTGTTGTTTGATATCAATTCATAAATTCATAATAATCAATACTCCAATACTATAATAATTTCAATATTCCATATTTTATTAAAGAAATTTATCAGCACTATTTTTCCGTCTCTTTTGCCTTATTATTGGCCATCTTTATTCCATCTACGTCCGTTGCTTTCTCTTTTTAATAACCTGATCGCCTCTTTATCTTCTTCATCACTAATTTCTTCGTTATATATTTCTCATATGTGCTTTTATTTCTACAGTTCATTCAAGAATGTCACATAAATGTTTTATTCATTATATATATATATATATATATATATATATATATATATATATATATATATATATATATATATATATATATATATATAGTTTAAATTCGAATTCATTGCTAAAAAAAGTGATCCTGACTTGATGAATACCAACAATGTAAAATTATATAAAAAGTCAAATTGCTATGAATAATAGAATATAATAAATATATTTACTAATTCTTTATATGTTAGAAGGAGAAACGATGAAAAAATAAACTGAATCCAAACAACAAATTGTATGAGGGTAGAGTGAAAATTTTTTTCAATAATAACTGGCACTCGATCAGTATATCTCGACCTGATCGTCAGACATTCACTTTTTCTCTCCTCAAAAGGTTGTTCTTGGAACGTCAATCATTTTTGCTTTGTCAAAAAAGTAAGTGTTCAGATTCTGGTGAAAAAAGCTTTAACAATGAAGTTCAGATACAAGCAAGAACACCTTTCGAGAAGAGAAAAAGTGAAGGTCTGAAGATCAGGTTGAGATATACTGATCGAGTGCCAGTTATTATTGAAAAAGCTCCAAAAGTAGAAATAGGAGACGTTGACAAAAATAGAGTGAAAAGTTATAAATTTTTCAAATGAAATATTGTTTTTTATCGAAGTCCGGATATATACCTAATTCCAATCAATCGACATCAACATCAATCGATTATCCTCAAACAACATCAAATTTTTACAACCACGTGTCATCAATATTTACAAAAGATTTATAGCATTATATCATTTTTTTTATGTTTGAATATTAATTACCTGCCGAAGCTGTACAATCGTGACATTGAGTGTTTTGAACTTTTCTTAGTTTTTCTTTAATAATTAAGGTAAAGGTATAAGCTTTACTCAGAACTGTATGTTCTAGACCTCCACGTTCTTTCACCACGTAAATACAATTTTTGGGGTTAAATTAAGCATAACCTATAGCCCTGTCACTGTAATTTTCGCGTGACGCCCTACAAGTTTAATTAAATTTAATAGAAATATTTTCTTTCTTATTTACATTTACATTATTATTTAAAAAAAAAACTCAAATTGATGCTTTAGCACCTCGAACTTCAGCTAAATTAAACCGAATACCATGTTTTAGAAAATCTGGGACCATAAAAATATCCACACTAGTTATATTATCAGAATGGGCCTTTATACACCCTTTCTCACACATTACTGAATTAAATTAGTACCCAACAATTTTTGTTGCCACTAAATTTCAATAATTTTCCTAGTATATAAACAGGTAAAAGCCGTTTCACTTACGTAAAAACCCTTTAATATAATGACGTAACAAACATGGCAGTCAATCGTGGCGCTTTCGTAGACACGTGATTTTATTTTAAATTTTATACTTATTCATTTAATTCATCTTAATTCTTACATGACCTTAATTCATTTATAATTAATTGTAAACAATTTTTTTTTAAGTTTTTTGCATCGATTATTAATATTATTTATGGTGAAATACAAAAAATCTATAATTATTTTTGATTCAAAAAGCAAATTCAAAGCACAAATTGTTTAGTGGTGCATACGGTGGATGAATCTGCCGGTTGCGAATCTTGATGGAATAACACTTTTTTCTTCGTTAAATGTTAGCGTTTTTTTTTTGTCAACTCTTCGTGAAATTTGAGAATATATGCAGCCTGTGATCGTCTCATCTTTTTGCAAATAACCAATGAAGATAATACCTCGCGAATCTCAGAAAACACTGGCTATGACCTTTCGGACAGATGGACGTATCTTCGCCAACGTCAAAGCACGTTCTCCAGATAAGATTGACTGTTTTGATTGTTCCTTGATTTAAGTTGTGTTGTGATAAACCTATAATCCTCATATTGCGTTTATACACGTCTACCTACAAATATTCGTATAAGATATTCCGTATGCGTTTGTTCAAGATGTCTGTCATCTCAACAACTGTTGAGATAATAAGTGCATTATCGGAAACTGCTATTTTTCACAAATATAATCATCTTTGGGATCGCATCTCCTTCTATCGGAAAATAATCTGATTTTTCTCTCTATCCCCGTATGTGGTATATAATGTAGGAATTTATACAACAAACAATAACATAAATATAGAAAGTTTTCGTATGGAATATTATGATCTATGATAGTAAGTGAAAGTAATTTGCAATGTCTCTTTCGATAAATTCATAGTACATTTTTATATTTTAGTCTTATACTAAACGTAACTAAGCAACTTTCCTAAAATATTCATTTATAGAAAATGAATGCGCCTAATGCTATGTTATAAATTTGATCAAGAAGGCGTCATTAACAATTAGATATTTTGGAATTTGTTATGCAGAAATAAGTAAATAAGTATTGATGAATTGAATTATATTCAATCAGATTGAGTTTGGTGTTTCACACTGTGGGATTAAATTTTTGAATTTGCTATGAAAAATAGGAAAAATACTAAGTGCGCTTATTAAGAAATTTTCTTATACTTTATCTTTAGTGACGAAATTATAAAAATCAATCAGTGCTGTTTTTATGGTCACGAATTTTCACGCTACATCATGCAGATAGTCACCCCCTAGGTGGCGGAGCAGCATACCGTGACCCTCAACTATAAAAACCAGCTCAGATGGGATTACTATGCTTAGCAGCCCATGTAAAGAGTCAAACGCGGACGTGATATACCTGTACCTCGGGGCCGCCAACCAGAACGGATTATTTCAGATTGTTTTTGATTTCTTGGCCATGATTTATAACTACTAAAGTACCGTATTCGATAAGTTTTTTTCTTGTGAATTATGGTTTTCTTCTTCCGTCAATTCCGTAATTATTAAAATATTTGCTATTATAGATCAAACATTGTATTTTCAATTGAAATATTGTCAGACTTGTGTTACATGTGTTTTTTAGTGTCAGTCGTAAACTAAAGTTGATTTATAACGATTTTTATTCCGAAAATACAAAGGAAAATGAGAATATATTGTTTTATAAGAAACAGAGTCCAGTGCCTTGTTCGGTTATGTATACTTTGTAAAATGTCCACTGGTGTCTAATGAGATCCTTGTTTCTTTAGAAAGGGTACTCAGGCTTTCAAGTTGACCATTGTTCGACATGTCAACAGTTCCGCAAGTGAAAAGTCGATTTATATACATTCTTTGAAGACTGACGGTGAACATAATAGAAAAAATATTGATATAAATACAGATATTAAATTTCGACTGAAAGAATATTATTTACATCACATCCCAAGAGGGAATATGGAATTGGGAATTGACTCTACTGTATAGAACTCTTATGCTATCATTACACATTAATCGTTTCATTTTCAACTCATTATCAGAAAGCTTAGAAAATATATTATTGTTATCAATATTGTTTTTTATTATTAGAAAATTATCGAGAAGCTCGATGAGAATTATTGCCAAATGCAAAGACATTTATAATTACTTGATTCTGACTTAAATATATTTAATGTATTTTATAAAATGTTTAAATAGTAACTTTTGAAAAAAATGTCTTGACAATTAAGAATGTAATAAACGATGAAACAACATTAATTTGTTGTTATATACAAGGTGTACAGGAAATAAGTTTCGTAAATTTAACCGATTCTTCACGTCATTTGAATGACAAAAAGCTTCTTACACCAAGGGTCAAAAATCTACGGGTGTTTGTGAAAAAAAACTGCAAAAAAATTAATCGATTATTATTTAATGAATTAGTTAATTAACATTGTTAAAACAATTTTTTATATTAGAATCACGTCATACATCAGCCAAAATCGATGTGGCAACGTCGCATTTGACTAATTAAGCTGATCCCCATGACCAAGAGTGTTTTAATTTTAAAACCAAAAATATATTCTGTACGCAGTCATGATATGCTTTTAAGAAGAACAAGTGTTTGTTATTACCAACCAGATTATGGCCTCCAGATTATAACCCAGATTATAACCACCTCAATGTATCCGGGAAAACTGGTTAAAACGGTGCCAAACTTACATATAATCAAATCGTGGACGTTTTGAACATATAATTTAATAAAACAATTAATCATGTATTTCTAAATGTGACCTGAATCGTTTAAATAAAATGTATTGTGATGAAATTTAGACATTATTGCTAGTAATTTCAACTTAGACATTAAACGATAATGAAAGTTTTCCATTTTTTTTAAACAAAAATTATATGCTGAAATATATGGAATGAATAGTTACAAATATTACATTTAATTTTCAAAAAATACCAAGTCAGAATTCCCTTAGATCCTAAATTGGATCCAAAATGGACCCAAAAAAACGACAAAAAGTTCTGACCTGTTTTCCAAGGAAATGTTTGCATTTTGAATACATATTTTATTGAAGTTTTTTTTTCTAAATGAAGTAAAGAAGCGTTGAATACATTTTTATGAATTTATTTACCTTACACCCTACATATACCTGCTGCACAGCATGTCATTGAACGAGTCATCATTGTTGAATATCATAGTAATTTGGTTAGACTTGCGTATCACATGTCACATCTCTTTGTTAGGCCGAAAACTTTTCGTACTATTCTTCTACAGTTGCAAAAAGTTAAACTTTTATAATATGGTTGCAAATTTAATATATTTATATTTGATAATTATTCTGACCAAATTTATTAATCATATTAATGTCGTACTATTTAATCTTCTCGAAATACGGAATAGTATTCAAATATTTGAATTAAAATTGATAGATATTAAAATGAGAACGTTTTCAATACATGCACAGAATATACAATAATGTCAGCTTATAACGAACCTCAAGGAACCGACGAAATTGGATTGTTATAAGCAATGTTCACAGTAAACGATAATTAATACTCATTCAAATCGGAAGTTATTTTTTTTATTAATAAAACAATTAAAACATAGGTACGTACATACACATTTCAGGTACATAACTATCTAATGCGATATATAGGTACATTAACAACAGTTTTCAGTAGTCTTTTGCCAAATGAATATCATTAATGTGAAATTCCACTTCGGCTAGTCGATTGAGAACACTTTGCAGAATATTTTTTGAATGAAAGAATAACAAACGTTGTCGATATATCGAAGTGCCTCTGATGTAATTGGAACTGGTGTTTATATCGATTCCGTATTCAAATATTCTTCATCATCATCATCTTCCTTACCCGTATTATTATGAATGTGAACTGAAAAAGATACAGAAGCGACAATGACATCATCATCTAAGTATTCAACACTCACTTTGAATATGTCCTCATCCTTGAAGTATTTTCTAATGGTTGGCCACTTGCTCTGTAGTCAGTCATCTACAACATCCAAATCAATAGTTGCAGAAGATTCTCCAACAATTTTTCTACTGGTTATTCAATGTCTTTTTTAATTCATTCAATCCAGCTTCTACTAAACTCACTTTCTTCATTTTTAAAATCTTCTTTCCAAGGTCTTCAGCCTACGATTGCAATATAGCGCCGCTAATGGTTACATTTATATTTCTTTGCTGAGAAAACCATTTCAAAAGTCCCTAATCAACTTCAAAATTCATGGGCTTATTTTTTTAATATTTAAATTTTGGCGTGTTTCGAACATATATTTCGAAGGATATTTTGTCTTTATTTTTCAA
Source organism: Cosmopolites sordidus (assembly GCA_031761425.1). Classification (NCBI taxonomy): domain Eukaryota; kingdom Metazoa; phylum Arthropoda; class Insecta; order Coleoptera; family Curculionidae; genus Cosmopolites; species Cosmopolites sordidus. The sequence goes on along the minus strand of JARFXV010001231.1, from coordinate 59,975 downwards.
CATACCAATCTGGTATCAAAATACCAAATCATACCAATGTTGAATGAACAGAAGAGTAAAAATTAAGACAAAAAATTTGCGATTATTTTAGAGCGCCGTCACAGTATCCGTTTTCTCGAGAGCATTTTTTCGGCTGCATCCGGGCCAACACATTACAGATGTATGTAGTTTTAAATTAGGCGCGTTATAGTTGTTCCGATTCCTGAATAATTGCAATACCAGTACGATACAATTTCTTTCTCCGAAAATTTGTCCGTTTTACCGGCTACCGCGAACCGGGATAGTGTGACGCCGGACTTAGAAGACATCTTAACATGTTTTTATCCAGTACTCACCGTTGATTGACTTAAACTCATTTCCCAACAAACTTTGCTTTGTTTCACACCTCGCTGCAGTTTTTTTACAATATCGCATTTACTATTCGAAGTAAAAAGTTTACCTGTTTTCTTTGATATAGCGCCGCTCATCATTATACACATACAGGCTGACTAAGAAGTAAGCTAACGCCGGAGATTGCTCCAGTGTTGCTAACTATTTTTTAAGAAATGGCAGGTTTTGTTGACATTTTGATATATCTATTTAAATAATAGAATCCCACAATAATTCGCTAAAAATACCTCTTGAAGGTTGTTTTTAGTGATTTTTTTTGCGATTGTGCCAAAAATTAGGCTTTGTTTTATTCGAAAGTTCGTAATAAACGGGTTCGTTATTCCCGAAAAAAAAGACACATTTAACGATACTTTAGTTCTTACTTTATAAATTGATTCGTTATAAACGAAAGTTAGCAAGAAGCGGACATTACTGAATATAATAATGTAGGAAAACATTCAAATAGAAGCAGGCTATAATTTTTGGATAAAAATGACCAAGGTAGATAAAATAATTTTATTTGGTATGATATTCAAGATTTTTGCAATGTCTTTAGATGTCACTATGACGACGGTTCAAAAAATAATCGCACCATTATCCCGTATACTTCAAACAGTAGCCCATCACTATTTTCAACCAGGCTGATTTATTGGTAGAAGTACAACCATTGTCTGTGCCCCATAATGGGCCAGCCGCCGCGCGATCAAACGTACCGCCAATAGGTCCTGATGGAACAATGGTGGTGATGTGCGTCGCCATTCAGCGTTCGATTATTGGCCATCGTCTGGCTGCCGAAACAAGCCGCATTCTCGAATTGCTAAAATCTGTTTTGGACTTTGAATTGTCTCAATGAAAAAATATCCTATTACTTTTATTCGAATTCAAAAAAATTAAAAACTTAAATATTCATATTTAAAAATAACTTCATGTCATATTTTTTTGCAGAAAGTGTCGGTTCAAGTAGATAATTAAATGCTTTTCTCAAATTGCTGCACGTCCGAACAGATTAGTTGAATGCGTAATCAGGATAACCAGTTGTTGGTTATTTAATGCTCATGATTGTCTCGTCATGGATGCTTAGGTGTTACCCCATGGGTGGCGATCAGCTCAGCGTGTCCCCCTCGACAAAGTCATTCTTATAAATCGTGTTAACAGGTTGATTAATACATATTTGACAATAAGATTGGCATCACTTAAAAAAATATTTTAGTAAACACCTGTATATAGTTCTGATTGTCCTTTTTTGGGATTTCAAGTTTATTTTGAATGGTTTATGATCCAAAAAAAAATCGATTATTTAATAAGCATATATATATATATATATATATATATATATATATATATATATATATATATATATATATATATATATATATATATATATACAGTAAAACTCTAATTTGAGTTTTTAAACCATATAATATAAACATAACAGAAATACCCAATAACACTAAACAAATATTTACAAAATTAAAACCATAAATACCCAAAATGGAACAAACAAATTTAATTCACAAAATCGATTGTTTAAATTGCCCAAGCTCATATATTGGCCAAACTAAACAAAACTTAAAAAACAGAATAAATGAACATAAAAAACATTAGAAACCTACAACCAAACTTAACTGCCCTTTCAAAACATGCCTGACCACAACTTTAATTTTAATGACATAAAAATTTAGATTTTGAAAAACAATATAAAAGAAATTATTTATATACAAACAAATAATACCACTCACTATATAATATTCTAATATAAAACTAAGAATCATGCCATATATTTGCTCTTTGACTATTGGCTTTGGAGGTGGCTACGTCGCAATTGGTAGGGTAGTTGGAGACCCAATGACCCTCCTTTTAAATTTTCTCTAGCTTGAGGAAACATTTACGGTGTTACTCCGATTTCCTGTCCTGTGTACGGCAAGGATTGTCTTCCAGCAGTGCTTCCAATTATGCGCTATCCGTTTTTGTATCTGTTCCGAACGTGGAACTTTTACGTCGTTAAGTAAAAATTTACTGTAAAAAGTACTGCACAGAACACCATTATCTCTCAAAGCCACACTCATCATGCCCTGAGCTTCTATAACATTGTTTTTTAAGTTGATAGGCGAAAAGAAGGCAGTGTCTCACATGTTGCGTTATATTTGTAATAGACTCATATATTATACCTCGTTTGGAAGCTGGAACATGGCGTTTATAAATAATTCTGATTCGAATGGGTTCTGCAGTTGACGAAACATAAGGGCCAATAATTAAATTGATGACCCAACTAATATTATTTTAAATTGATGGTTATCCACTTTTACATCTCACGGTATCATAAATTCAAATTAAATTTTAAATAAAAAGAAACAGATAGATCTGCCCAATTAGTTGATGTTATTTAAATAAAGCTGATCTGGGATTTTGAATTTCATTTATCACAAGAAATACTACAGAACATAGCGGATATTACCTATTTCAAGCCCGTATATTATACTTAATTTGAAATATTATATGCTTTCTGTTCCTATACATATATCTCATTCATAATAGATTATTCACAAATATATCCTTTAAATAAAATATGGCAGTAAATGTTGTTAGATATTTTCTTCAAAACTAAACTGGAATTATGTAAATTTTTCACCAATTATATAATTTTTTATGGATACAAAAATAAATGGTTGCTCCATCGACTTCAAAGCGAACGTTTGAATGTCCGAAGCTGAAATCACAAACTTCCTGCCATTTCTTCCCGATAGCCGTCATATTTTTTCCACTACCGATCATTATACGCGATAGTTGTGGAAAAAACTAAAATTGCAACTGATCATTATAGACTAGACATGTATCATCGGTGAACTGGCAATTTAAATAAAAATTTATGCGCATATCCAATAAGGCCTTCAGTTATGAATAATTCTCGGACATGTTGACAAGATATAATAATGCGATCAAGCTAATAAGCACTTTATATATTTTGTTTTTATTTTGTTTACTGTGGTGCTCATTAAAAATATACTGAAAAACAGACAATGCGAGGTATCTACCCACAGAATGTTTTATTGATGTTGTTGAACAACTATAAATTAACTATTGTTTAATTAGGTGAATATCGGAAGAGCTGTAATATTTTAGGTGTAAATTTCTAAACGATGATTTTCATAGAAAATACTATGTAGTAACAAAAGTATTTGTGTTTTTGGTAGACTTAGTTATTCAGTGTATAAAAATATAACCATTTCTATGAATTTCAAATGCGGGTTAACGGTTGTGTGGAATAACACATCGGTCTGACAAATAAAACACACAATTTTTTGTAAATTTCGACTTCATCAATATATTCATCAATATATTCTCATTGAAGAGCAATGCTAACATTCCAGCTCTTTTCTAACATTTCTACACCTTTTTTATATAGACGATTTCTCTTTGCTTTTAAAATATCCTTCAGCTTCGACAATTGCCGCTTCGTTGGGGCGAAATTTCTTTCCAGCAAGCATGTTTTTGAGATCTGAAAACAGGAAATAGTTGCTGGGGGCCAGATCTGGAGAATACGGTGGATGAGGAAACAATTTGAAGTGCAATTCATACAATTTAGCCATCGTTGCCAACAATTTGTGATACGGGGTATTGTCTTGGTAAAACAGCATTTTTTTTTGATTATTTGGACCCTTTTTTTCAAATTTCGTCCTTCAAACGCATCAGTAACGTTGTGTAATATTCGTATCCCAAAATAAAGAGAACATAACTTTGCCTCCCGATAGTTGGTGGCTTTGGATGTCTGTCATCGGCTGTTTTCACTCAGCTGACTACTGATTTGACTTCGGAGTATAGTGATTGATTCATGTTTCATTCATTGTCGCATACCGCATGAAAAAATCTTTTTTATTTTACTTTAACAGCTCCAAACATTGCTCAGAATCATCAATACGTTGTTGTTTTTGTCCACTGTGAGCAGACGCAGTACCCATTTTGATAGCAATTTACGCATTTCTAAATGTACATGCAAGATTGTATAAATACATCCTTTCGATATATTCATCAGCTATCTCCTGCAACTTCACTGTTTTGCGAACTAATTTCGTGAATTTTTCTGATGTTGTCTTGTGTAACCACCTCACTTGGACATCCAGAGCGTTCAGCATCATCGGTATTTGTACGGTCACGTTTGAATTCAGCATACCAATCAATTATGGTTGATTTTTCTGGAGCAGAGTCCGGGTAATGTTTATCAAGCCTCAGCGGTATTTTTCTTCATCAAAAAGCAATGCTTAATCAACACACGAAATTGATTTTTTTCCATTGTTTTGAAAATAACAAAAGTGGCGCCACTTAAAGCACATCAACGCAGAAACAAACTAGTAGACAAATTGTCATGAATTTTTAACACATGACGTTTGAAGGTCGGTACAATCGACCACTGGCATGGATTTACATATCAGACCGAGAACACATTGATCGATGTGTTATTCTTAATTCCTCTGAAAGTTTCCTAGTGCTTGTTTTAGAGCGCTAGGGGCGTCAGTCGCTTCCAAGCCTATTTTAAATTGTTAAGTGGGAAACTCTCTGGCATGGGTAGTATTTAATTAGTAGAGGAGGTCAGCGCCGATTGTTTATCGACTGTCCTGTCGATAATTTTTAGTATGTGCCGTGGATTCGACAGCAACGTGTGTTCGTTTACGAAATATTTACCAAAGTGGTGAGTCTGTGATTAAAACGCAACAACTCTTTAGGCGTTACTTCAACCTCGGACGGAGATCCACTACACCATTCAAGATGGGTAGCTGCACGTCTAATAAATGGTTCATTAATAGTTACTACTAAACTCTTTCACTATCGGTGAGTAAGTCTCACTCGATTTGTGAAAATGGCTATTAGTTGAATTACATTATTTTTCGCACTTAAGCAATGGAAAAAAAAACATCCGTTTCCAATGGACCACTTTGTATTATCCGAAGCGAACTAATGTCCCTTATTAATAATCAATATCATTTTATTAGTTAGTACTAATTTAATTAGTACTAACTAATAAAATAACTAATAAAATAACTAATAACTAAACTAAACTAATAACTAAACTAAAAACTAATAACTAATAAATAAAATAACTAATAAAAGTAAATAATTAGTTAGTACTAAGTAATTTTCTAGTGAAAATTCAATGCCAGGTTCAGATCTTCAAAATTTTTGAAAGTCGCTTTCAGTTTGTTCGATTCTCGTTTCTTGATTTAGAAGATATTCTGTTCTAATTAACTCATTCCTAATATGTTTAAAAATTGCATCTGAAACAATACAAATTGAATGTACGTAAAGAACAAATTATAAAGTTAACTCAACATTAAACATCCAAATATTTGTGTAACAATAAAATATATAGGGTGTCCTATAACGTATCTGCTATAGGGCAACTGGTGAAGACAGGGGGTTGAAAGTGAAACTAAATTTTCGAAAAATTGATATAATTTAAAAACGGTTGAGAATATCAGGTTCAAAATCGAGCTATTAGGTTTTCAAAGGTAACAAATTCGAATTTGGTACTAGTTTGAGCCTAGTTCCTAGAGAGGGCTTGCTACCTACTTTATGAGGAATTGTGAATATAAGAATATTATGAATATAAACCTGGAAATATTTTGACTTTAAAATAGAGAGGAGTCATAATTCCCACGGAAAAAAGTACCCTTGGTCAATATCGATACCTCACGTCGTTTGCGAGATATTTGTGTTCGAATATTCCATTGCATATCTTATTGATGGCTGAAAAATCTGCAATTCACAAAGCGAAAGCGTTATGAGTATTATTATTGTTTTAGAGAAATATTCATGTTCAAAATATTAGAGTTATGCTACAACGCTCTATACCCTTCAAACTTAATAAATCTTCAGGTGCATTAAATAAATCTTGCTTCGAACCCATCGGCAACCAATAATGAAACCAACCTCGTTGGTTGCTTTTTGCTGCTTTATTAATTTTCACAGGATGTGGAAGCGATCAGTCGTTAATTGAACATGAAATTTGCTTCGTATAGCTTGGCTAGACCAAAAGAAAATAAAAGATTGAGAAACATATAGGTACATAATTTCGTTCTGCGACAATTTCAGAAATCCTGTTAGATAGCATAGAGAGTATATTTAAGTGTACACTTTCTGATAAATTAGATGACATATGCATTTTTATTAAGATTTCTCTTTTTGGTAAAACAAGAACTAAATGGTATCTTAAGACATCGAGGAATTGATAATCTTCATCTTGAGATTGGCGATTAGACGGAACTTTTAGTGCGCATATAAGGACAGAAAGATAATTATAGGAATTCCGAGTAGCAATAGGCTACCGTTGGTTGGAAGAAATGGCAGGTCTATCATTATTCTTATTGGAGATTTTTGTAACGATATATTTTTCTATCTCGACCGATCTTCGTGCAGATACGGGTCGCGAAAGATGCATTATTCAGTAGCAAATCGATTAAGCAAATTATTTGTTATAAGAGTGCAACGAGGTGCTTGTTGAGGTTGCGAGTTTGATCCAGTGGCGTACTTAATATGTTAAATAAACATTAAACTTATTTAATAAACAACCACATTAAACCTATTTACTATCATCTTACATTTGAAAATTTAATATTGACACAATTTATCTCGATAATTCTTATAATAATATCCAATGTGTAGCCACCGGATGGCGTGAGCTGCATTTTAATACTGTTTTAATCCGAATTTGCCGAATAATGTGGTCAGAACCCTGGTCAAGGTCAGTTGCTTTCGAACGTACAACTCGAAGCGCGACTGATGACGGCTTAAGGCCAGAAACCGGTCTCGGGAGATGCTTGTTGGCGTTTGATGGCAATTGCAGGATTGGGAATTTTACGTGGAGCACAGGAAAAATGTTTCCTTGTTTCTTGAATATTTTTAATATTCTCCACTAGGCCACTGTGTAGTTTCAAACACAAAGTGATGTTACTTCATGATAATGCACTATCACACAGCAAAACTGATGAAGGAAACGAGTGAGGCGTTTATTGGGAAATACTTTCGCATGCGGCTTATTCTCCAGACTTGGCTCCGTCCGATTACTACTTATTTACATCGATGAGACACGCACTTGCTGAGCAGCGCTTCACTTTTTACGAAAATGGATGAAAATAGCTCAATAATTAGTTTGCCTTAAAAGAGGTATCAGTTTTATTGGCGTGACATCCACAAATGTTAGACAGTTGGAAAATATGTATAGCTAGCGATGGGCAATACTTTTTTTTATCATTTTCATAAATAAACGTGTATTTTCTATACAAAAATTTCGGTTTCATATTTACAGACCTGGTATACGGAATAATGTTGACTTTCCAAGTTAAAAAAATTATCCTTTGTTTAATGTTATTTAATGTCCTATTAACCAGATGTTTAAATGGACTTATAAAAGTTTAATACTACTGAAGATATTTATTAAAAATATCTTGTATGTATATTATGAATTTCTGTACTGAACATTTTGGTGTGAAACGCTAAATTCAAGATATTTACCATCATATTTATATTTCGAAGAGATTTACCATCAAACACTAAGATTATTCAATCTGGTTGAGATTGAAGATTAAATAATCTTCTATGCTAACGTGGTTAGCGAAACGTATTTTGAGAGAACGCACTTTAAAAATAAATGATATAGTGTTTTATGGTAAATTTCTTTGAGTTTCAGTAAATTATGTAAAATTATATTTATTATTATATTTTATTTATTTATATATTTATTTATTATATTTTCTATTAATTGAAATTTATTTAAAACTGTAATATTGTAGTTATATGTTCCTGATATTGTTATTTCTATAGATTGATAATCCGGAATATAAAATCCGCGAAGTGTTTGGCTCTAAGTCTCGCCAGGAATCAAACTGGGTAAGGCTGGAATATTTGTGGTAGGCTTTTTAAAATATTAAATGGATACTACATAGCAAGGGGTAATAGCACACATCGGGATATTGATCGGTTTTAATCAGTAGCAGATTATCTTGATTCGGGACCCACATTATGCTTCAGATCAAGTCTTCAATCCAAATAGCGTTTAATATAGCAGTCCTAAACTAAAATATTTTTCATTTGTCGGTAGAATTAGATATAAATACACGTACAAATATATACTTTGATATTCTCAATTATTGTCTGCTTCGTGTGCGGAAGTCAAGTGAAGGGTCCATTCGAAGTGGACTTGGAATGCCAAATAATAGTTTGGTGAAACGTCCTGACCTTTCACTGGACGAACTCATTGATTTCCGGAATAATTTACGAACATCATCTACCATCCATGAAAATATTGATAACCTTCAAGTATGGCTATGTTCGGGTTAGAAGCTGTTCGCCAGTGCTAAGGGCCATATGTCCAAATGAATTTGAATAGAGTGTTGTAAGCTACGAGTTTATTTCGGATAGATCCCTGAAACTTAAAACCTAGTATCCAGTAGTGTTTTTTAAACTTTATTGCCAGTTGTTTTCGTTTGTTCCATACGAGTGTCTTCCATGTCAAGCCTTTTACGCAAGTATTTCACAGACTCATTTTTTGTGATGGCTTCTTACGCATAACACTTTAAAAAAATATTTTCACTTGATCTTTTATTAATTTATTTAATGGGCCAATATTTTGTCCATAGTTCTATTTGATCTAATGCATTTTATAGTTTAATAGTGGTTCCAACAGCATTTTTATGTACTGCTAGTAACATTGTATCATCAGCAAAGGTTATTGTAGTTTTATCATTATGTGCAAGTAAGTTGGTAGTAAAATTTAAATACATATTAGGCCCCAATATACTCCCCTGCGGGATTTATGGAATGTAATGATGAGTAGTTTGCTTCAAGTCTCACACGAAAATATATCTTTCTGTTTAGGCTTATATAGTACTCTCAGATGCCACAACTTGTCGAAAGCTTGACTTGATGTGAGTCAAAAGGCGATACAGAATAAATTTTGACTTCAAACGTTTTATCTATAGTATTTACTACTCTACGAGCCTGTTCATTGGTAGAATGTTCTCTTCAGTGACTTTTTCAATTATCATCTCCATAATTTTTGATAATACGGAAATGAGTCTAACAGGTCTATATGAAGGAGGCTCATGTTGTGATGTACGAGTTTTTTTTCCATATATTTCCATATATATATATATATATATATATATATATATATATATATATATATATATATATATATATATATATATATATATAAATGACCAATAGACAACAGTAAATACTACAAAAAAGTTTGAATAAAAGTATAACTTCAAAAAAACAATTAAATCAAAAATAATTAATAATATTAAAAAATAATAAATAAAAAAATAATAATACTAAACATACACTCTGTTCTGTTTTTCCAAACGCGCCAAAAGAAGTATAACTTCAATAAAACTTACATAAATATAGCCTCAAATCTTGATACACAATCTTTACAATGGATAATATATATATATATATATATACACTTCAATAAGAATGAAGTTGTATAAATATAAACTAACAGTGTAGAATGTTAGCCTCCAAATTTGTTTCTAAATAAGTTTTGACAAATGGCGCAGGTGTCTTAATTTTAAAAAGATAGAGAGGAGAGGATTTACGGTTAGAGGCGCATTATCATCTAAGGCTATTTAGCGACTGGACCTACAGCTTAACGTGGGTTCCGAGCCCGACACACCCGGCATGGGTTTGGACCTAGAAACTCACACTGCAATCAATTCAAAAACTTCGGTTTACTACGAACCAATCCTGACTGCTTCGAACTACTCATCAAAATGCCCAGTTGACATGGCCTGGCCCCCAGCTGCTTTTCTTGCGTTCGTCTAGAGCTCGGCCGATGACGGCTGAAAGACTAGAAATCGATCCCGAGAGATACATGACGGCGCATGGTGACAGTTGGGTGAAGTGGTGGCACCACGCGATCGGTAGCACCATGTGGAGAAAGGATGAAAGATTTCTGTAATATTTCCCTCCACGGTCCCGTGACGTTACCTTGTGGGTATATATATATATATATATATATATATATATATATATATATATATATATATATATATATATATATATATATATATATATATATTTCCCTCCACGGTCCCGTGACGTTACCTTGTGTGTATATATATATATATATATATATATATATATATATATATATATATATATATATATATATATATATATATATATATATATATATATATTAATTTTTAATATGTTATATTAATATAAGGGTGACATTTTATAAAATATCTGAATTATGGAACATTGATTCCGCCCATGTACGTTGACATTAATGCTAAATGAAGAAGATGTAAATCTTAAAGAAAAACTGTAAGCATTTTTTGATGTAAAACAAGTAGTTTTCCAAGAAACGTTGCTATTAATTATGTTACCCGCCACTGGTTCCACTCCATAACATACCCACATACGTCTATGTAGTCAGATATATGAGCAGATACGGACGTTGCACGCGAATATTATTAAAATATTAAAAGCTGGGTCGGCTATAAATTGAAGGTTTTTGAAAAAGATTTCGATACGTTACAGGTTCTCGCAGCGAATAAAAAATGAAGAATAAAATACACGCAGAAGCAATAAAACTGGTGGTGTTAAAAATTTACATCCGCTATTACTTTCATTAGTACTGGGTAGTAAGAACAATGGATATCACAGAGTATCGGACGGTTCTTAAAAAATCCGTTTAACATCCATTGAAGCAACTATTAAAAAACTATTTACTTTCACGAGGCTCGACTAAAACCATTCCGCAGGCTTTAAACCAATTCACGACAGTTTTATTGTAGTTAAGGCTTTATGAATTGTGTTTTAATGCTGCTTAAAATCATGTTCTTCAGAAGGCCATTTGTTAAGAGGTACTTAAGGAGATTTTATGGGTTGGCAGTCGGTTTACGTGGTGAGATTTATGATGCATGTTAGCAAAAATACGCTGTTGCGTTGATTTAGTGTTAAAAAATAACATTATTTTGCAGGTATTTCTATTTTTTGATCCTAATAACAGATTAACATGGAAACCTAATTATTTTATTTGGTGCGTAATATAAAATACCGAATTTCTTTAATCGCTTGTCAATGACACTACGGGAGTTTTGTCTGAAGAGCATTTTTTTGGTTTTTTTCAGTTTATGCAGGAAGTTGTCATTATAATTTAATTTGTATTATTAAGTTTAACACTGTCATGCTCGGGTCGGTGACGCAGTTTACTCGGCTTCACTCGACATGAAGCGCGCTCGCTCCAAAATTGCATGTTTACCTAAAGACCTACAGAAAAGAACTAGAGTAATGGTGACTGTAACAGAATTCAGTAATAATGAAGAAGGGACAAGTGAGAAATCCAATATAGAGCCTACTGGTACCATAAATAGATGTTACATTTGTGATCGGAAGAAAAATCGTATGACCAAATACAGTTGTGTAGGGTGTGAAAATTACATTTGCCTTGTACACACACTTACAATTACAATTGTAAGTGCACACTTACAATTTGTGCTGCATTTCACTAATAACGAAAAATGTATTAACTAATATTACTTCACAGGTACAGAGATAAGGATAAATAATTTTATATAACAATATTAATATATATATATATATATAAATAATAATATAATATATATTAATATATATAAATAAGCAAATATTAATATCTAAAAATTTCCACTATATTTAAAATTGTTTCGACACACTGTGCCTTGTTCAAATACAAACTATACTAAATTAACAGTGAGAAGAGTAATTACACCCTAAAATGTCCAACGACCTAATACCATAAAACATGATAGTAGAGAAATCCATTTTGTCAACGTCTAGGAGGACAATATAAGTTTAATAACGGTGAACCATTCAAGTTTAGCTGGTCATTTAGCAAAATATTAAAAAAATTTCTTTTATTAATTTCTCTAAAGATTTAATTTTTTGGATTCATTGTCATTATATAACATTATAAAATTATCATTGAAAGTATGATTTTCTAACATTAAGTGGTTAGCATAATGAGAATTATTTTGTTGTTTATTATAACTTTTTTATGTTCGTTGAGCCTTGTAGAGAAAGATACAATATACAATACAGATACAAGATACAATTTTAAATATAGTGGACATTTTTAGATATTAATCTTTGCTTATTTGTTTAAAATTGCTATGAAAGATGTTTATTAAAATGATAAAATAAAAAAAAATACATATTTTAGACAGTCCACTTCAACTGTTGGAACAACATTTTGTAGTAGTCTCACTTTTACCTTAAATGTTCGATCAAAACAATCCTCAGCAAAATGATGGGAACATATATTAAAATTGAAAAATTAGAAGTTTTAATTTACTCTTGAGATAAATTCATCTCCTGATGATGCCAACATGGTTAGCAAAACGCTCGTCGAGAAGTTATAAAAAGTGATTTAGTGTTTAATCGTAAATCTCTTCGAGTTTAGCGTTTAACACCGAAGTTTATAGTAGACGAATTGAATAACAAACTAGTCAAACTGAATATTGAATAACAAACTAGTCAAAGGTTAAACTGAATTATAATACACAATAACATTTACATCTACCTTTCAACCTTCTGTGGAAATCTTCACAGGAAATCAGTACTCACGTGTTGGAATAACTGCCTGGTAGAATTCAAAGGCAGTTATTGTAACACAATTAGGAAAATCGCGGTGAAGCAAGTTAGAAATATAAAGTTTTAAACTATACAGGGTGTCCCATAACATATCCGCCATATAGCAACTGGTGATACTAGAGATCAAAATAAGACGATTTAGTCAATAAATTTGTTGGCAAATGTTAGTAATTAAAAAGATACAGGGTGTTGAACGTGAAACTAAATTTCCGAAAAATTGAGATAATTTAAAAACGGTTGAAGAGTTATTTCTAGAGGGCGCTTGCTACCTACTTCGTGAGGAATTAACTCGTTCATATTTTTCTACTCTATAAAGCTGGGAATATGTTCACTTCAAAATAGAAAAGAGTTATAAATCCCATTTAAAAAGGCTTGGTCAATATCGATATCTAACGCCGTTTGCTAGATATCGTTGCTTTGCACATCTTGTCGATGGCTAAAAAATCTGCAAATCACAAACTGTGCCTTCAATACGAGAAAAAAAAACATTAAAATGTCAAAAATACAACGGACTTTATTTAAAATAACAATTTTGTCAAATTTACTGCAATAGATGTTGAAAGTGTCCACCGTTTACCTCAATATACTTTTGCAGGCTCTTTGTTAAGTGACGCCTCACATTTGAGAAGATATGTTTTTTATTTCTAATAGCATTTGACCGCTTATTGAATTTCTTGTAAAAGTTCGTCTCGTGTATAGATTTCATCATGGTAAACTAAGACTAAAGTAACTAAGACTTCATATGACCCTACAAATAAAATTCTAACGGATTAATGTTTGAGCTACGAGATGGTCAAGGAAACTCATCACCGCACCCAATCCATTGATGTGGAAAGCGTTGATTCAAATGATTTCGAACTGCAACAACAGTAAAATGAGGTGGCGTCTTATCTTGCATCAACCACATGTCTTGTCTTATGTTTAGAGGTATACCGTCCAAAACGTCTAATAAATCATTTTTTTTTAACTGCACATATTCTCATCTCCATTCAGTTTTTGCCGAAACTCAAATGGGGCGATTAAAAAATGGTCGATAATGCCGCTCCAAAGTTTTAATTGAAAATTTGTGCTAGAAATGTCGCTCTAACAATGATTATTTCGCCAGTTAAAAATTCCGCGTCTGATAAAAGTTGCCTCGTCAGTAAACAATATCTTTTTCAGGAAGATGAGTTCTTCGCTTTTTTTATATTTTGACAAAATTCAGATCTAGCCGGAAAAATGGTATAGGAAACAATTTTTCTTTATGGTGACCTCTTGAAACGGTAGATTTACTAATTCCTGTAGATGCCTTCAAACGCCTCCAAGGATCCTTCTCCAGCACCAAAGTTCAAAATAATAAGTGCGCTTGAAGACATATATCAAAAGAATATAGCAAAACTGAAAAAAATATGCTTTTTAATATATATTTCTTTGTGTTATGTATTATGCCCCTATCCCTCCAGATTTTCTGCAAATTTCGCATTGTATTTCTCGTCATTTCGAATCTTTTTCTCATCTCATGATCTCACCGCCTTCGTTCGATATTAAAACCTCAATATAGACGAATTGGCCTACTACCTTACATTTTACTATTTTAATGATGTTCGATATGTTGTTTTCACGGTCGATAACACAGGGCTACAAGAAAAAAAAATGGTGTCTAGGATTTTAGAGCTGATTTTAGCTATATTAGGGACGCTGTTTCTCTATCGGCTCTACTGTTTTAGATACATCTACTTATCTATCAATGTTTTTTTCAATTCAATTCTTGCTTCTTGTGCCTCTGTGATAGTAGAGACAAAACCCACCACTGGGTTAGAAAAAAGTAGCCTAAGAGATAAAACATTGATGACTCCTTAGTTGCACGGGAGAAAATTATTTTTCCTCCACTACATATCAGGCTGTGCCTAATGAAACAGTTTGTAAAGGCTGTTGATAAGAATGGTTCATGCTTTGCATATATAAGGAAAAAATTTCTCTGTTGAGTACGGAAAAAATTAAAGCAGGAATATTTGACGGCCCACAAATAAGACGACTCATTAAGGATCCTGCCTTCGTAAATTCGATGAATGAGATTGAGCGAAAAGCTTGAACTTCATTTATTGCCGTTGTCGGAAATTTTCTGGGCAAAACAAACTATGTTGAACTGGTAAACAAGATGCTTAATAGTTTCAGATCTCTTGGGTGTAACATGAGTATTAAGGTGCACTATTTATACAGCCACTTAGACCGTTGTCCTCAAAATTTAGGAGACACCAGTGAGGAACAAGGTGAAATATTTATCTTTGAGTTGGTATGACTGCTCTTAATAGCTGACAGAAGTTTTATATCAGTTTCCTTGTTAAGTTAACTTATAGCGTCTTCTATTTGTGTTAAAAATAGTGTCATGGATTTTAAAATAAATCAGGGTTCACACCAATTTGCGTGTGTTGAATTTACTGTGCGGCAAAAATATTTACGACGCAAAATTACCACACACTGTCAATAAATATTTGTGCTGAGTGCGCTGTACGCCACGCTCCGTCTATGTGTGTGTGCAGTGAGAAGCTGGTAGGTTATGTTTTATTAGGATATTCCAACAAGCGTCAAAAATAAAGTTGTATATATTTTTCAGTGTTTATACTTATTTTCTAGAGTCTATACTTTTCTGTTTTGATATAAACGCTTTATCTAATAAGACCTTTTTTTGCGATTTTTTTCTTTTTGTTTCCTAAACTTTGGTAGTTCGGTTTTTTTTCTTCTTATGTATGTGCTTTCTATAACTTGGCTGAGTGAAAGAAATTGAAATATATAAAAAATCTGAAGTAAAATTTCAATTCGTAATGCTATTTACGTTCCAGCCAGCAACTTTTTGTCATTCTCTAATTTTCTCATTCTGATAATCTGCATTCAATAAACAAAATATGTGACATAGTGATAATCCGTACACGAAGTATTTATTTTGTATTTGAGGTTCATTTGAATACATTCTGCATGCTTTAAACACCAGTTCATAATAGTATTGATAGTTTTAAGCTTTTATTCAGAATTTTATGGGCTGCCAGTTGGGAACAAAAATAGCACAGGAAATCAGTACTCACGTGTTTGAATAACTGTCTCATGTTCATATTATGTTCATGACAACAATTATAAAAGAGCATATTCAATCTCCCGTTTACTTCGAGTTTTATCTGAAGAAAATGCCGGTGTATCGCCCAGACATGGTTCATTCAGATTACCCCTACATCTTTCGCTGATACACATTTCATTATATTTAAAGTAAAACTATTGATGACTTATTGCCTCGAAACTGCTGAGCTATCATCATGAAATTCACAAACTGCCAAAAAGATGATAAAATGCTACAGATTCAAATCACAGATATTTCTGTAATTGATATATTTTTGTTTATTTGCAAGTAAAGATTATATTTATTTTGAGAAAAAACAGTTCAGACTTTTTTACTAAGCTAATGCGAACATAAATTTGTAATAGAGCTCATTAAAATACGTCGTAAAATATCCGCTTAACTCTTCATTCACGTTTAAATGATTGACCAAGAAGTAGACTTGTGATTTCATGCAACTATATTTTTATATGTCTTTTACCTCAGTCAGCATTTATGATTTTGTATGGACTTAGACCGCTACTTGTTATTTATATTTAGATCCTTCAGATTACCGCTAATTTTTGCATTCCAGCGTTTTACCATATTTACATAGAACAGCGGGTTTCTATCTAGTGCTGAAAAATTTGTACGGTTTTCATATTTAACGGACACATGTTGCTCATTGAAACAACAGCAGCGATTATAAGCAACATAGATTTTATAAATTCTGTCATGTTACTAAAAATTAGTCGTAACTGTTTAGATGCATGTTAGTATTTTATAGAAGTAACTGTTATGTATATAATATAATTATTTTATTATATTACGTAAGTTAATTTAACTGTAAAATGATAAATGATAGTTGAAATATAAAATTTTTCAATAATGTATATTTAAAATATTTGATTTAGCGGTAACATGATAAAACTAGATATAAGTATTAAAACTTTGTTCATAGTATTATTTAATTAGTCCTGGGTGTATCGTTCAGCAGCTTATTTAGTTTGTGTATTTGTGTTGTGTTTAACTGTGTTAAAGTTTATATTCTTTTTTCCTTAACCCTAGCAGTAGGGGAGAAAAACTATCAATCCCCGTTAGCGAAATCGGAGTAAAAACTTGGCGACTCAGAGAGAACAATGATCGGAGGGCACATGTTTTGTCTCTTGGTGTTTAGACTCATCAGGGAACTGATATAAGCTCTTACGTCAAGGTTGGGGACACTTCCACAGTTATCAACTCACATTTTCACCGATCTTCCATTAGATGGCGTATGTATATAATGTTATATTTCTTGGACTAAGTTCAATGAGTCTGCAGTAGATAAACGGTATTTACTCTACCTGATACGATTCCACCATACCATATTGATGCACACAAGTCCGTCCTAGGAAACATTTTCTTAGTTACTTCATTGCAGGCGTATGTCCTACCTATCTCTTTCGTGTGGGTAAAAGGTCGGAACTTACATCTCTTTAAGGCAAGTACACCGTAATTTGGAAACCGAGCTCTACCCGTTTCTCTCTCGAGGTATAAGTGAAACCTGGACACTAACATCACAATCACTTGAAAAACTTCGGGTAGCGCAGAGGGGAATGGAAAGATGTATGTTTGGCATTAAAAAGCAAAACAGGAAAATCTGCACATGGTTCAAGGAACAAACGAAAGTGTCGAAAGTTATCGCTCATCGCTATAATTGTTTTAATTGTATATAATTGTATATAAAAAAAAATTTATATACAAAATTTAATACAAATTCATTTAAAAAAATCGGCCACAAAAATCTTTAACCATTATATAAAATGCTACCAGTTCGCACTTGCGAGCAACCGAAATGATATGAAATTTCTGTTGAATGTTAACGACAGTCATATCAACTTAAAAAAGAAATGGTTTTATGGATATGTAAACAGCGCCAATTTTTATAACAAAAGTCAGTTTACTTTTTGATCATCTTAGTATGTTCCTATTTTCAGCTTCCTCTTTCACGTCCAAATTAGATAACTTGCACCTGTTATTTCAAAATTCCTCGGAAATAATCAAAGTGATATCATTATTCCGCATCGGACCTTGCCTAAACCTATAAAAAACAACATAATTCTTTTAACAATCTTACCTGGGTATCACAAAAAAATATACAGGTGCATCGTCCAAATATTATAGGACAATATGTGGCTTGTGGAAAAGAGATGACCAAGTCGGCCAGTTGACGACGAAAGAAGGACAGAGGCATCGCCGAGCAGTATGTGTGTTTTATGACGTGAGAAAGAAATCATTATCGAAGAATTGGAGGTCGGATGATGTACCTGCGCCAACGGGTCGTTAAAAATCGTCTGGGTATCCGGGCTTTATTGTCTAGTGATTTAGGGTTATTATTTTTTTAAGAAACAGTGGTGTGGAGGCAGATTGTCAATGATTACGCAAAAAAAAATATTTTATCACTCCAAAAGTATTTTCATTATGTGAAAATTCATAATTAATTTAAAATAAGATAAAGAAAATTGGGTTGTTGCGTTATCGTAGTATAAGATATATATATATATATATATATATATATATATATATATATATATATATATATATATATATATATATATATATATATATATATATATATATATATATATATATATATATACATATATATATATATATATATAGGGAATGGGTGGGGCTGATATATATATATATATATATATATATATATATATATATATATATATATATATATATATATATATATATATATATATATATATATATATATAGGGGATGGGTGGGTTCCCAGTTAAAACAATCGACAAAATTCTCATTTGGGCGTAGACGCCCGCAAACGGTTGTTTTGTGTTCCACAATGTGTTGTTCTGATGCTGATGCTGATACTGATCTTGAATCTGATGCTGTTGAAACAACAGCACTGTTGTCTCATGGAACGCAGTCCAAAGAATTCTAACACTACATATATACGCCATCCGACGGGAGGTCGGCGAAAACTATGGGTTGTTGACTGTGGATAAAGTCTTCCAGTTCTTGACGGGAGGGCACATGTTGGTACCCTGAGGAGTATAAACATCAAGAGATGGAACATGAGCCCTCCAATGGAGGGGATGGGTGGGGCCCGTCTTACAAATAAGATTGAAGTGTTGCCCTGGTCGTCGCAATCTCCTGATTTAAATCCAATAGAAAATCTTTGGCAACATTTAAAAAAAGGCATTGCTAATCAAGACAATACAAAACCATAAAAAATCAAACAAAAATATATTGTGGAAAGAAGTCAAGAAAACTTGGTATTATATACCGGTTGAAACATGTTAGAAGTTAATAGACTATTCCAAAGAGATGCTCAGCTGTAGTTAAACAAAAAGAATATTCTAATAAATACTAATAATTTTTATTTATGTCTGTTAATAAGCATTACTTTTCACAATTTATGGCTACAAGTAATAGACTCTTATTTTTTTGACCAGAAAAAAAGCAGATAACTTTGGTAACACTAGTATATTGTTTTGTTTTATCAATATTTTTTGTATCAGGGCACGTTACGCGATGTTCTGTTGCGTAAAATCATATATGAGATCCAGACCCAGCACAAAATCGAGTACCGCGAGAGGCAATTTTGCAGATTCCTTTTGAACTTTTGGATCCTTTTAAATAATTAATTTGGATTTAAAAAAATAATTCTTAAATATTTAACTATCTTTAGACAGTCAGTTTTAAATGCTAATTTATAAATTTTACAACATTCATCATTGTAGTTCTCATCAGAATTTACTATATTTACAAGTTCTGATGTCATTTCCAACAAATCCACTTCACCAACTTCTTGTTTCATCAATATATCTTAAATCCTCAGAACTATCGCTTCCAATTAGCAAGTTTTAATATGGAACTAATTTCATGTTCTGACTGACGATTCAAGCCCGCTCTTATTTCAACTGACGATGTCAAATCTTTTAATATTGATGCTGTGCCTAATTGAAAATTTGAAAGTTGCTTCCAAACCTCCAGTTATGTCTAAATCTATTTTTATGATCATCTGATGTAGTAAGTTTAAAACACATAAATAATACCTTGATCCAACAGCTGGAGCAGCGAAATAGTGTTTGGTAATAGAAACACTATTTGGAATGACTCAAATCTTGTGGGTGATCAAAAGTAGTAACAGCGTCCAAATTCTACTTTAAACTTTTAGCATAAAATATGTACACAACATTTTTTCCAGTTGTACAAACTTTTGAGTTTGTTTGCAATGCACAACATGGTTGTATAAGTGGATTTTGTGTAAGCCACTAAATTCACGGGGATTTGATTGTTAAACTAAATTAGCGTTACACCATCTTATGATATCATTAATCTAGGTACAGATATTTCATATTTCGATATAAATGTTTTATTAGGTATTTTTTCTACAAACCTCAGTTTCGTTATCAGTAAAACTAAATGTGGTATGTGCCCTTGTCTTTCTATAATTTTTTGTTTTTTTTTGTTACGTTTTGGCAGCTTCATTTTGAATCAACGCAGAGTCTATATGCCAAAAAATTCTCAATTTTCTTTAATGCGTTTGTAATTTTTTTTCATTAATGAAAAGGAAAGGAAAGGATTTATGGTTAGAGGCGCATCAGCATCTAAGGCTATTAAGCGACTGGACCTACAGCTTAACGTGGGTTCCGAACCACGGTAATCAGCTATCGACAAACCCAGGCCAGCGCCCCCCTCAGGCTATCAATCCGTGGTTATGTGCCTACCCATAAGTCTATCAGGAAGCCTACCGACTGGCGAGTGACCAACGTAGAACACTTCTCAGAAGGTATCCGGCCTTACCCAGCCTTTAACTGGCGTTACTGAGGGGTAATTCGTTGTCGCATTTTACACTCTTGCCTAGAAACAATCACTGACATTTAGGTGTGGATATGTGGGGGCGTGTGCGTGTATATGTGAGTGTATATAAGTGTATGTGTAGAGTAGGAAGTAAGACGGACAGAAAAATTAAAGAAAAACATCCATCCGAGCGCTGGAATCGAACCAGCTACCTTTGGACTGCCAGGCAAGCGAATATACTGCCAGACTACCGCGGCCGACTTTCGTTAATGATATGGGAATTCTTATGTTGGCAGCTATCATCAATTGAAATGCTAAGCGCTTTTTTCATTTTCTCAATTAATGGTAAAATATTAACATTAATAAAAGTTATATATATATTTAAACTATAACACTGTGACTTTGAATCTAAATAAATATTAATCTTTTCTGAGGTTCTAAGATTTTTAAATATTTGGAATTTTATTTTCTAATGTATAATGAGATTTTTTATTTAATGTGGAAAATAATGTTTCATCTCAGTTAATTAGTCTTCAATGTTGAGTGAGCATAAAACCTTTAATATTCATTGGAAATGCATGTTTTTTTTTCTCTCTCCTTTAGGTGGCATTTATATTTGACATTTAAAAATAATTATGGAAAGATTTGTAATTGTTTAAATGCTAAGTTTTAATTGGTTTTAGAAATAAGTTGCAATTGATCATTTTGCGCTAAGGATTATTGCCGTATCCACTTCTCCGGATTGGTCTCTTCCGACTTCTGGCTCTCTCCAAGTTGGTTGGCTAGAAAGACATTCACAAAAAATGAAGATAGTCGTCGAAACAGGAGATTATTTTGCAAAGTTGGGACGGATAAAATAATATCTGTCCCATATATAATATATAAAATATATATATATATATATATATATATATATATATATATATATATATATATATATATATATATATATATATATATATATATATATATATATATATATGCGTATAATAATAACGCATAAAATAGTCGAAAAATCATCGGGCGAAGTGTATTGAGCTAAAAAAAGTCTATGTGAAAATACAAACCGTTTTTTGATAATAAAATTTCATTTAATTTAAAAAGTATCTGACCTTTTACTCTAGTGAATACATTATATCGAAAGAAAACATTCAGCCTATTACTTTAATTATTTCTATTTGCAAGTTCACCTAAAACAATACTGGCAATTGAACGCTTTAGTGCTAAAACATCAACTAACTTTGAAATGAAAATTGATAAATTTCCTGTATTAAGAACTAAATTAATTCCAATTTAAAATTGAACCGATACGCCACTGCTTAAGTTATTTTCTATCTCTTTTCATAGACGCCTATTCATTGACTGATCTTTCATTAATATCTCTTTGATTATGTCGGTTCTTTATTCATCATGGTGATTAACTTTATTTTAAGTGACTTACTTGGTTATCGGAAACGTCCGTAGATGACTATTGGGTGTTTTTGAAGAAACTCAGTTGAGTTTTAAGAAATAATAATTTCCGCTTTTTGAATGAATAATGATTTCCCCAGAACTCATTTATTTTTTAATATATGTATATATCTGTAATTTTTACAAATACATAGTTTTGTTTTAACCATGGTTTTGAGATTTGTTTGGTGTGGCTAACATACACATGCAGATTTTTAATATATTGTGAATTGTATGTTTTTTAAAAGATTAAAAATACATGCTATCCAAATGATCAAAAAAACAATCAAAGATGAAAAATTGCTGTTATTTATTATAATGAAAAAATACCAAATAAGAATCAAATCAATGTCATTGATTTTTTATTTAAATATTAACTAGACTGTAATATATCTAATAAACTTTTATTCAGATTTCTGTTGTCTTCATAATATTTTTAAGATGATGTATAAATATGTGTATATGATTTTTTTTCCATAAATTTATAAATTTGCAACTTTTTTTTTCTGCATCTTGCATTGTATTCGTCTTATGTTTCTATTTATTTGCGTCTGATATATCTTCTTGTAAATTCTTCTTCTAAATATAGAGCACTTTTTAGGATTTCTTTCAATCACAAAATATTATGGCTGGTTCGGGTCTAAAAGTCTATGTTTGACAGACAAGGTCTTTTTCCACTAGATTCAATGGACATAAAATAAATTACATTAAGGAACTAAATAATTCTTATTATGCTCTTAATGTTAGAAAATCACAATTTTAACGAAAATTTTAAAATGTTACATAATGAAAATTAATTTAAAAATCTAAATCTCTTAACCTTAAATCTCTTCACCCTTGTTAAATTTATATCGCGCATCTATACGTTGGCAAAATTCTATTCCTGGCTATTATCATTTATGGTATTAGATGGACCTTCGTATTTGAAAAGGGCGCTGTGTGTCGGAACAATTGTAGGGTATATTTTAAATACAGGGGGTTTTCAAAGTTGAGTCATTTATTTTAACAGATTGTGGAACTCATAAAAATAACTAATTTTACCAAAAATAATTTTACAAAAGTTGCAAAATAAAGAAGTAGAAGTAGAAATAAAAAAGTTGCCAAATAAAGAAGAAGACAGACCTGACTTTTTGATATTCTCGACCACTGCATTGTAGAGCATGCAAATAGTATAGAAATTGCAAAATAACAAAAACAAAAATGTTACATGTTATAAAAATTGTTCAAAATTGCCACCATTTGTTCAGTCAGCATAAAATCTTGCTCGGCGTACCCATGTGTCAGCACACGCGTCAAAAATAAAATCCCGATGTCCACGAATATAATCACAAGCGTTTTCGATGCGCTGTTGTAGTTCTTCCACAGTATTTACTTTTCCATCATGATGAACTAACTTTTTTAAATAGTCCACAGAAAAAATCGTAGGGCTTTAAATCCGAGGAGCGTGCAGGCCAAGAAATGGGCCCATTGCGCCCTATCCATCAGTAAGAAAATTCATTATTTAAATGTTCGTGAACTTCTCGTCTAAAATGTGGCGGAGCTCATGTAGAAACCACATATTATGTCTAACATGTAAAGAAACAATTTGTAATAATTGTAGCAGATTGTTTTGAAGAAAGTCTAAACAATTTTCCCCTGTTAGTCGACTTAAAAGAAAGAAAGTCCCAATACGCACGCAATTTACTACGTGAGCCCAAACATGTAGAGAAAATTTGTGCTGAAAATGGGTTCTTTTCACAATATGCGGATATTCTAATGCTCAAACATGGATGTTGTGGAAATTATTTACTCCATTTCTTGTTTCAAGTAGCCAAAATATATTTGGTAAAATTTTCTGATAAAATAATACTGATGTAACTGTTTGCCACTGAGAAAATTCAACTCTTCTAGGATAATCTTCGGGTTGTAACGCTTAAACCCATTGATAATGATAGGGATAACAGTGTTCTTATCGTATAGTCTTCCATACTTTACTATGGCCAACTTCAATTTGACCTGCTATAGACCTAGTGCTCGTTGTTGGCTCGTTTTCGACAGTTTCTAAAATTTCTTCCTGAATCTCTACCATTTCGCATGAAGAAGGTCTTCCAGCGTGATCTCCTGAAGTCTTGTCACTACATTTACAAACATCCGAGGAGCCGGGTGATTTCTTTTCCTTTCCTCGTCCAAACGATAGGCTGCGGTTGCATTTTGTTGGCATAAGTTAATATTATGTCTACTAGTTCACGTGTGACATTTTAATCGCAGAAAGTACACAAAAATTAAATACGCACTATTAAGGAATTATTACAACTGATCAAATCCAACATCGCACTTATAAGAAATATCGTACAAGAATACAAAAAACTAGTCATACCCAGTATCAACAGTAAACAAATACCTTATGTGTTTAGAACGCAGTGGTCGAGGATATCAAAAAGTCAGGTCTGTTTTCAAATTTTGTAACTGTTAATAACTTCTTTATTTTGCAACTTTTATATGAATCATTTTTGATAAAATGACTTATTTTTATGAGTTTTACACCCTGTTAAAATAAAATAAATACTCAAACATTTGAGAACACCCGGTATAGTGAACATTTAGACATAAATCTTAGTACGTTCATTTAAAGTGAATTTTCATCAATTATCGGTTACCTCTGTAATTGTTATGTACATTAACTTTAAATAAAAAAGTTACAAAAGTTATAATTTATAATATATTTGTTTTAAACAACTTTATTTACAATATTAAAAAAAAAAGATATTCTAGTTATCCCAACATATGCAGTCTATTAAAAGTTTCCAAGTTAACAATAAATTTGAAATTGGTTAAGGAAAGTTTCATAATCGAAACTGAAAGTTCAGTAGGTCTATATTTTTCGTTTCCAGCAGCCCGATCCATTGTCCCCCGGCATCGGCGACAGAGCCGGCAGATTCCTGCGACTTGCAGTAGTTCTGCAGGCAAATAAGGCCCTGGTTGCGGCATTCATTGTGGCGGCCTCGGGCGCTTTGATCTTGCCGACGGCGCGCTTATCTGCAATTGCTACTGTTTATCCGAAGCGGTGTTTAGCATTTTTTCGTATTCTTCAGCTTTTTTCCTTTGATCCTTCGTCCTTTTTATTTGACCCTTTTTTTACCCGTTCGGTTTTTCTTTGTGTTCCACCGTCATCGATTTATGGGCGTTTTGTCCGAGAATTGCCGATTCTTTGGCTGATTTATATGCTCATGAATACCGGCTAATAAATAAATATTTTAAAATATATGATAACGTAAATACAATTGAGAACGTTTCTTCCTTAGACTACCAACTAAATAATTTATCTTTATCAAGTACTGTAGAATGTATCAATTTGTCGAAAAATAATAGATTGTTATACTAGAGAGCATATAATGATAATTCAGATAACAATGTATCTGTAGCTGACAGAGCGATCGTAAAGCCGATGCATTTCTGAAAAGTAACTTCCTTTCTAGAAACGCCCTATAAAACCCAACTTTTTACGTGTTAAAAAGCATCGCACGGACCAAATGAAAGTTGAAAAGAGTTTTTTGACTCTAGAGTATGTGGAGTGTGAGCTGTTGTTGTGTGTTGAGTGACTTAGGGAAGAAAATATATTCCTTTACATTTCATGGTTCATAAGTGGTTTACTGAGTTTCGATGTGGTCGAAACAGCATGAATGTCGTTCCGTGCACAAAACGTCCTGTTGAGGTCACTACTGAGGAAATGATCGTGTTGGTCGATCACAAAGTGAAGGTTAGGAAGATTGTTGAGATAATAAATACCTCATACGAATCCGTACCTAGAAATGAAGAACAGTCAAATAACAAGTTTTAACCGGCACTCCGAAGAAGGGGAATATGCGCCCATTTACCTGGAAAGTCAAGGTTATTGTTTTCTGGGAGTCGCAAGGTATTTTCTTCATAGACTTATTTTTTCATAGACATATATTTATTAATTAAAATATATATATATATATATATATATATATATATATATATATATATATATATATATATATATATATATATATATATATATATATATATATATATATATATATATTATATTTATTATTCTTCAGAAAGCGGAATGGGAGATTAGCACTAACCAATCAGGAGAATTGTCAGGAGCTGGCACACTATTTCTCTGATCTCCTCAATTGCCCTGAACGCGACACAAGATTCTCCAAGGAAAATTGTATCCATACCCTCTCAGAATCACCAGCACCAACACAGGAAGAAACCCACAGGCAGATACGCAAACTAAAGAACAGGTCATCCAGTAAAGATGGTATCACCGCGGAACTATTGAAAAACCTCGTACCAAATTCACTGCAGGAACTTACGCAAATTATCACGAACATTTGGCAAACAGAAAAATTACCAGATGAATGGAAATGTGCTCTTATCCACCCGTTGCACAAGAAGGGAGACAGAACAGATGTGAACAACTACAGAGAAATCTCTTTTCTACAAGTCACTTACAAAATCCTCTCAGCATGCCCTCTCCAGAGGACACAAGAACAATTAGAACACAAAATTGGCGAGTACCAGGCAGGCTTTCGCCTTGGTGCTCATGCACCGAACAAATATTTAACTTAAAAACAATACTGAAATACAAAGCTATCAGGAATGTCTCAATCATCTGCACGTTCGTGGACTTCAAGAAAGCATATTACTGCATCGACCGAAAATCTCTGTTCAACATCCTAGAAGAACAATGACTCGACCCCTAAACACTTCGATTGATCAAGCAGATACTGACTGTCACAACCTCTAAATTGAAATTTATGGGAGAAATTTCCGAACCCTTCCTGATTAAAATTGGAGTACGCTAAGGAGATAGGTTATCCGCACTTCTCTTGGTCCTCCAACGTAGTCCTGGACAAAGTCATAAGGGAATGGGAAAAATAACTGAAAGATCAAGGACACTGGAAACCAATACGACGCGGATGATCCAAAAACAACATAGAAATAAGTTGCTTGGCCTTCGCAGATGACCTAGCTATACTCGCACACAATGAAACAAGGGCAACTAAACAGATCGAAGTCCTCAAGAAATGTGCAGAGTTTTCCAAAATTTGAACACCAAATACGACAAAATAAATAGGGTCACTCACTTCAAATGCCTGGGCGAGATCCTCGAACCCACAGGAGGAGAGAAGATTGCACAGAAGACTCGATTACAGAAGATGAAGAGGGCATACGGCAAGACACACAATATCTACATTCAGAAATGCCTATCCACAGCCGCAAAAATAAGACACTACAACACAGTAATCAAACCAGAGGTACTATACGCAAGCGCGACACTTACACTTACTAAAAGAAGAACGCAAAATATCTCGGCTCAAAACTGACAGAGGATGGATACAGACTACATTCTCCAAAGACCACAGAGAGAATGTCCACGTAGCGGCGAACATAAGAAAAAGAAGGTTGAAATTCTATGAACATATCAGTAGACTCCAACCGACAAGACTCACCAACAGAATTTTTACATACATACAAGGGGTCACAAGTCAACAGTACCATGGATCACACAAGTCAGAGCTGATCTGGGAAAAGCACAAATGGGTCCGACAGAGATTGAAGATAGAAGAACGTACAGAAACAAAATACATATATGGAACGTTGCATCAGAGAGCGAAGTTTCGAGGAGATCGGGAACAAAGTGGACGGAGGAGAGAAAGCGAATCCACGGAGGAAGGATGAGAGAGGTGTGGAGGATCAGAAAGAACACTCGAAAATGAGTCAGAATGCTTTGCGTGATCCAACCGGGTCTATACGCACCTAATAATAATAATAATAATATATATTTATTTATTCTAAAAAATACTTATGTTTTTTTTTTATTTGGGTTTATGAATATATACACGATTGCATTTTAATAATATGATCCTTCAAATGCAATTCGTGATCTAGTATAAACGCAATATATTCTTTTTCGAAATACCTATAGCTTGGGCAATTTCACGCATTTTATCTCGACTATCACTATACCATTTTTTTATGCTAAGGAATGCACAAAATACATCTGCTTTAGGCAGCTGTTAAAAAAATACATGTCAGGATGATTTGCAATCCTATATATATATATACTTTATGTTTAGAATAGATTAGATTGTCCTATATTTGAGAAATATTATAGAGCAAGGTATTCTAACCTAGCTCAATTCAATTTTATTTAAGTAACTAACTATTTTTTCACTTCCGTCTCGTTTCTCATGGTGTGCGCATCGTGTGAAACGAGACGAGAGTCAGTCGCCGTGATATCCACGTGCATCTTTCAATATCGTAACATTTTTGTCTTGTTCGGACGGGTTTTATCGAGAGAAAGTAGTGACGAAAGTCAGTGAAGTAGTATTTCGGTAGCCCGTCTACAATAATTATATAAGTCGGTGGCCTGGATATGGCCTAAGAGCCAGACAACCTCTGGGCTGCTAACAAATTGAGCTGGCAATTGCCTCGCAGCAAAGCGAAAAGGTTCACTTCAGGTGACCTCAAGCAAGCAAGCAAGCAACTAACTATTTATCCCTTCATGTTTTGGCTTGCGTAAACATTATCTGTTATATATTTATTAGTGGTGCCTTCTTTTAATATACATTTTCTGAAATCTTCTGGTAGAATTCATGTTACATATGTTAGAATGGTTAGCTTAATTTTGATATAGACAGTTTTTAATTTTACTGAAATTTGGAATCCAATTATTCAATTATCATTAATTGTCCTTTATAGCTTAAATAATTTTTTACTTTGTTATTTATGACTTATTTGAAATAAGTGATAAATAACAAAGAAAAACATTATTTTATTTAATTTGAAAAATGAACTATCCCAAAGTACCGGACAAATCAATCCGTTATATAGAATATCTTTTAATATCGTTATTTTTTAAATACTGGCTTAAATTTAGAACACTGTTAGTGTTTATGATATTAATATATTTTAAAATTTATTTGGGAGCAATTAATACATGCACATGGTACGCAAGATATTAGCAAGTTTAAGTTGGTATTGGGTCCAACACCAACAATACAAAAGTTGGGTCCAATACCAACTAATACAAAAGTTGGTCCAATTTTTTCGGAAAAATTAAAGAAAGCATTTCGTTATGTTCAAGGACATTTCTCAATCTCTCCGATGGCTGCATAATCCCGTGTGCATAGAAATTATGAGGTTTCTGGTTAATAAACTGATCCAGGTTTTTTTTCAAGCATTTCAAGGAACTAAAGTGTTTGCCATCTATGCGATATCTAAATTAGTGGTAGTAGCATGGCTAGGAGAGTACAGTGGATGGACCAAAATATCTCAGTCAAGCAGTAAAAATTTATGTTGAGTTTCCAAAGACATATAATTAAATTTATTGTACTAGTAATATGAATCAGATACCCATTAGGCCAAAATGGTTCAAACTCGCACCACTAAACTCCAAGGCTATTTGAACCGATAATCTCAAAATGGATATATATATATATATATATATATAAATATTATATATATATATATATATATATATATATATATATATATATATATATATATATATATATATATATATATATATATATAGATATATATATATATATATATATATATATATATATATATATATATATATATATATATATATATATATATATATATATATATATATTGTCTGAAGACTGAAGTCTTCTAAAGTCTTTCAGTCTTCAGACAAGCATTGAGAATGTCAAGTGTGACCTTGGTGAAACGTCTGCACGTTCCCAACAAACGGGACACAAACTATCGGATGTACTCCCGGACTAATAGTCTAATGTATTCTTCCATTTTACATAAGATCAGATAGAGATCACGTGTGACCAAATGGTATTAAATGAAATAATCTGGAGCTATAAAATATGTATAATTATGTCAATCAAAAATAGCTTCACTGTTCCATTTTATGAGATATTATTAAAAAAAGTAACTTAACTATGCAGATCAAATTAGATGTAGCAATCTAATTAAAACTGGTTTATATTGTATATCCAAGGAATGTATCTAATTCGATCAACGGATTTAATCAGAATGACTGGAAATATGTAAGCATCCATCAGATCCATTAAAGTTTGTTTGTTTCTGTAAATTAACGATAAAAATAGTTTTCTAGTCAGATCGCAATTAGAATAATGTATTTTTAATTATACATGACTTTATAAAAATGTGTGAATAATAAAATTATCGTTAGTATAATTGTGAAGTATTTGAAGATAAATTTAAAATTTGTTATAAGGATTGTACACATTTTTTAATAGAAAAAAAATTGTTGATAATTAATATATTTAATGATATTGGAATCGTTTAATCTACTTGTTGAGAAATACAGTTTTATATTAAAAAAGTCTTTGTTTATTTAATTAAATTAGGTAAACCGATTTGCGAGCCTGCTAAAAAAAAATATATTGTTCTAAAGCTTACAGAAAATTTCTGGTACTACTAAAACACAAAAAGCCAACTAAGCTTAAAAAAAAAACTAGCACAAAAGCTACTAAAGCAAAAAGTGGCGGCTCGTGGGGTTTTAAAATGGGAGGGCGTAGAAGAAAATAGTGCTGCTAAAGATTTTTTTGCTTTTCTTTTTATTTTCGTGCTATTAAAACCCTATACAGGAGGTGAACCAGGAAATTGAGTTAAACGAAAGAAAATGAACGGAAATAAAATATGGTGTTTTGCTCTGAAAAATTGTTTACTGTGATAAATGCTGGAGGGGCGACGCCTCAGCGCCCACCTTCAAGAACTGTCCCTGCTTCTACTGTCCTTTTGATCCTGGGAAAGGTTTTTCAGAACCATTTTCAGGGAGATTTTGTTCATCCCCAATTCGGTGGTCAAAATCAGATTTTATTCAAAATCTGATCTGATGAGCGGTTGTGCAAGTCAAATTTGACCCTCCTGACCTGAAATTTGAATCTGTCGCAGATTCTGTGGACATTCTTTCAGTTGAAGGTCTTCATCTTTAATCGAGTCTCGAGCTTCTGAGAAAGCCTTAAACCATCTTAAAACCTCCACCATTAACAAAACTCGCACAGAAGAGGCATCAGATGTTGCCAGATAGAACTCTACGCCACCAGTCTCATTATTTGTTTACAAATCTCGAAAAATACTAATAACTTCTAAATACTTTACCTTCTAAAATACTAATAATGTTCTAGATATTCCATGGCATAACTTTTTTAGACCCCTTTCGCTAACTATATTTGCATCATCAAGAGATTAAACAGATTCTACTTATTTGTAAATCTAAATAAATAAAGCTGGTAACAATCCTGAACTGTCTGTAAACCTTACGGTCTTAATTAAGTACGGAAAGCATTAAATTATTAAATCATGAAATTCACTATATGGTATCCCTATTCTTATCTTAATTCGTGGTTTTCTAAGATTTTGCTATAATATATAATTTCATATACATTTTCAGCTCTATTGTTATTTCCATTTCTAATAATTCTTAAGTTATCAGCCATATATGATATAAAATTATGTATAAATCCACATACAATAATACTTTATACACAAATAAATCTTTTATTTTCTAGGTTCGTCATCGATTTGGTTGTTACGACGAGATCTCAACTAGTAACGGTCACAAAGTCCGACATTGTAACTGGGTACGATTTGTGAGAGTGGCCACAGCTTTCAATGCTTCCGTAAACTTCGTAGCTACAAAAGTACGAGGTGAACCAGTATATGAAGCCGTGAAGCCAATTGCACCAGACACAGAACTGTTGGTGTACTATCTTCCGGAACGGCCAGAAGAACTGTTTTTCGTCAGAATGAGAGCAAGTTTATATAGGCAAACTATGGATTCTATTTTAGAAGGTAAATATTAGTAACAAAATAGACAATAAGTTGAGTTATTTAAAAAATAATTTCTTTTTTTTTCCTGTATAGAAAGGAAAAAATCTAATGGCTAAATGGATGATTCTTGGCATCCTCAATTGAATGGATTTTTTTTCAAGGATATTTACAGGTCCTCTTGTAATTCGATAATGACAGCTTATTTTGATTTAGTAAATATAAGAGACCCATTTACCTAACTATTTGGGGATAGAAGTTAGGACAAAGATAGTTTATGAACTAGACTTAGATTATATTAAATCTAATCATTCAGATTAAATAATCTCCTGATGGTGCTAATACGGTTAGCGAAAGTGTGTCGAGAAGTTTCAAAAAGTGATTTGGTGTTTAGTTCCAATAAAAGAACTGAGTGAGCTTTCACTTCCTTCAACCTTCGCCTACAAATGAACCGAGCTCCAGGAGCCCCTTGGCAATTTTTGATGTGCAGTTTTTTTTAAACATCTCTTCTTACATTGCCTTGCTATGGTGTCCTTGGCCCCCATTTGCCCCTCTAAAATTTTTCTTGAAATTAGGTTTTCAGACATTTTTGCCACCATCTAAGTTGCTAAAGCCGCAGTCTATAACAGATCTTTATATAATTCACCACAACAAAAATTCTTCGAGTATTCCTCTTTGAAATATTGTATGCATCGATTCTGTTATCTTTAGGAGAGTTCACGTCTCTCAACCATAGGCGACTACTGGTCGACTTGCATATTCTTTTAAATATTTAATTAAAAATTAATTTAAAATTTAAATATTAATTTAAATCTAAGAACACCACAGGGTTAGCATATACAAAACTGTTCAGCGATAATTCGTAATTTATAAATAGACAGAATCAGAAATGAGATCAGGAGAATACTTGATTTAGAACCGGTATTAAAAAACATAGAGCAGATAGAACTCAGTTGGATTAATTACCTTAACAGATTGAGCTACAAAAATTTTGTAAAGAAATCCGGAGAGCAGGCGGGGGCAGAAATTTAAAAGAATGTAGGCGTAAGAAGACGTGGAATCAGGAGATAGCGAGTGTACTCAGGGAGACCAGATCACCATTGGAAGAAGGCAAAAAGACTCGCAGGCAACAATAACTAGTGTCGTTCCGTCAAAGCTGATGGAACCACTCTGACGTCCAACTAATTAACTGAGAGCCATCCATTTTTCCTAAAAAGGAGATTGGCAAATTTAATAGAGTTTAGAATAACAGATTTTTTTTTATGAGTATTGTATGTGTTTTGATATGAAGCATAACTTTTCACCTTTGATCGTATATACAGGGTGTTTTCAAAGTTAAGTCATTTATTTAAACAGGTTGTAGAACTCTTAAAAATAAGTAATGTTACCAAAAATCATGTATATAATAGTTGCAAAATGAAGAAGTTATTAACAGTTACACAATTTGAAAACAAACCTGCCTTTTTGATATTCTCGAGCAGTGCGTTATAAACACAACAACAAAGTAGTTATTTACTACTGATACTGGGTATGATATAGCTTTTTGTATTCATGTACGACATTTTTTTTTCTTGCGACGTTCGATTTGAGCAGTGGTAATAATTCCTTAATAGGGCGTGTCTAATTTTTTGGTATTTTCTACGATTAAAATGCCACACGTTTATGAAAACAATTAATTAGTGGACATAATATTAACTTACGGGGAGACAAGATGTTCCTATAAATATTAGACAGAATATGTAATTGCTACATGATGGAGCTCCACCACATTTTAGACGAGAAGGTCACGAACATTTAAATAATGAATTTCCTACAGATGGATAGGGCGCAATAGACTCATTTCTTGGCTTGCACACTCACCGGATTTAACCCCCTGCGATTTTTTTCTGTAAAACTATTTAAAGAAGTTAGTTTATCAAGATGGAGAAGTAAATCCTGTGGAAGAACTACAACAGCTCATCGAAAACGCTTGTAATGTTAACTTTTATATAAGAGTCACAAGCGTTATATATATATATATATATATATATATATATATATATATATATATATATATATATATATATATATATATCATCATCATCATCAGCCCATATCGATCCACTGCAGGATGAAGGCCTCTTCAGCATGTTTCCAACTTTCAGGGTCCTGAGCTCTCCTCTGCCAGTCGGGTGCGTCCAATATACTTCACAATGTCATCAGTCCATCGTGCTTTCAGCCTTTTTCGCGGGCATTTGCGATCAAGCGGTATCCACCCCAGGATTGCCTTGGTCCATCTCTCGTCCCATCGTATCGCTATAAGGTCTGCCCATCTCCATTTCAATTGCTTTACTCTTCCAATGATGTCACACACTTTCGCTTGTTCCCTAATCCATAACTATGTTGAGCCTGCCAAATGCCTACCAGCCACATTTAACACGTTCCACCTTCCGGGCGGTATCCCCCTCCATTGAAATCCTTTGCCCAAGATATATAAAGTGGTTATTTTGCATCCAACCATTTCCAGCTCTTGTATGCTCTTTGCAGGTCCTCTGTATTGTAAAAGGTGTAAAAGGAGAACGATATCATCTGCAGATCTAAGATGATTTAAGTTTGCACCATTAATCTATACACCATCCTGTTCCCAATCCAGTTTACGGAATACTTCTTCAAGGGCAGCCGAGAGAAGAATAGGCGATATTGCGTCACCCTTCCGTACACCTCGTTCTACATTAATTCCCACTTCAATATCATCAAGGTGAATTGTCGCCATAGTGTCTCCATCAAATATCGATCCTAATAGATTTACATATGCTTTGTCTACCCTCTGGCTTAGCAATGCATCCACTATGGCCTGCTTTGAGATTTAGTATAATTCGTTTTCATAGTTGATAATAGCCAAGCACAGTGGCATGGTGTATTCTTTGTGAAGCTAGTTGTACAACCTGAATGTGATTCATTGTACTGAATCCACTTCTGAATCCTGCTTGTTCTCTTGGTTGTGCGTCATTCAGTTTTTTTTAATATTCTTTTATATATTATCTTAGTGACCGTAGTTCTTTAAATCCTACTGTGCTCCTTTTTTATGTAAATGGATCACTTCTGCATTTTTCCATAAATCAGGCACTTTTTGTTCTTTGAGGCATTTTGAGCATAATTTTGTCAGTGTTTTATGCAACGTCCGACTACCAGCTTTAAGCATTTCGACAGTTACACTGTCCTTTCCTGGGGTCTTGTCGTTTTTCATCGATTCTAGAGCATTTGATACTTCCCCCACTAAGATATCTGGTATTTGTTCTTCCGTGGGTATTGTTGTCTTTGATTGGATCTGATCTTCATATAACTGGGAATAAAATTTTCACACAACCTCTAACATTTGCGTACGCGCCATGCGCTCTGTGCCATCCTCACGCATTAAGGATAAATTTGCGTTCTTTTCTTACACTAGCTGCGTTGAACCTGCTCGTGTTCTCTCTGATATGGTTTGTTATAGTTTTGCAAAGCTCAACGTACTCGACCATGCTAAAAGGACTCTCTGCATTTCTCATTGTCTGTCGTTTAATTAATCAATGGTCTCTGGATTCAATCAATGGTCTCTGGAGATTTTTGTCTGTTTGAGACATATTTTTTCTGATGCTATGAATCTGCTCCGGATCTTCTAGCACAGCAAAGCGGTTCGACAAAGCAGTCTCAAAATCGTTAGTCCTCTCGAGCACTTTCCCAGAATCCACTTTGGCTTTCTTTGACATTACCATTATTTCGCGCTCTCTTCGACAGTTAATTTTAACTTTTGCTCGTACCATTCGGTGGTCACTTCCAACATTAAAATTGTTAAGGACAGTACACTTGTGAGCCCAGATGCACTTTTCCATGTCCATTTTCTGTTGATATTTTTCTTATAGAACGAATTCATAATATAAAGTTCTTGTCCTTCAGCAAAATCAATCTGTCGCCTCCATTGTTCCGCTCACCAGGTGCATATGGGCCAGTTGCATTTTCACCAGTTCGTGTTGTTCCAGTTCTGGCATTAAAATCACCCATCAGGATTTTGTACCCACATTTCTCCTTGTATAAAAGCTGGGCCATATCATCATAAAATTCCTCAATTTTCTCATCCTTATGGCTTATAGTTGGTGCATAAGATTGGACGATCATTTTTTTGCACTGAATGACGCATTGGGCTAGTCGGTCAGATAAACTTTCAAATTTTACTACACTGTCCTTCAGCTTTCGATTGATTAGGTTTAGATTGATTTTTTCGATTGATTGTATATATATATATATATATATATATATATATATATATATATATATATATATATATATATATATATATGAACATTTTTTTAAGGTGCTTGAGTGGGAACGAGCCCCACCCATAATTGGAGGGAACATGTTTCGCCTCTTGATGTTCAGACTCGTCAGGGTACCGACACATGCTCTCTTACATCCAATATTTTCACGGATTGTAAATTATTTATTCCGGGTGTCAATCCGTTGATTCTACTTGTGACTTTTCACAGAATCAACGGATCGACACCCGGAATGATTTAGAAACATATATATATATATATATATATATATATATATATATATATATATATATATATATATATATATATATATATATATATATATATATATTCTCTATACATCCTCTAAAGCGTGTATTATCTTCAATTGTAATTTTTTTTTATTGAATTAGAAGTAGCAATCTTCTTAACATATTTACCATATCCGTATGAATTTCCTACCCGGACATACAT
The DNA here is from genome assembly GCA_031761425.1 of Cosmopolites sordidus. NCBI lineage: Eukaryota > Metazoa > Arthropoda > Insecta > Coleoptera > Curculionidae > Cosmopolites > Cosmopolites sordidus. Next base: position 23,099 of record JARFXV010001231.1, on the reverse strand, counting down.
TGTTTAATTTACTAGTCGTTAATTGATTATTGTCATATTTCTCTATTAAAGAAAATCACGAAATACGTCTATTTTGAACAGGTTTTAAAATATAACTAAATTGAACTGAATGGAATGAAAACAAGTTTGATGACGCTCTCTATTTATCATGTTAGAAACTATATTGTCAGCCTACATATGTACGAGATAGGTAATTGTTTTCAACATATAATTGTTTTAATAATTTTTAATTTTATATCGAAGTACGTTAGCTCATTGGCTGGCGCAAGTGATTTTATTTCTAGAGGAGTTGGTTTCTCTTAGACAATATATCGGTATAATGACAATATGTTTAAAACGGAACTAGACGTTCTGCAATATCATTAACGAAACCTGAAGAAAGCACGAGCGATACTTATGAATCAAAATAATGATTTTTTTTTTAAAACTTAAAATAGTTACAGAAATTCACAATTTTTATTTATAATACTAAGACAAACTTTATAATTATTAATACATTATTATTTATCTATAAAAAGGAAAGAATTGACTTTTGACGTTAATATTAATTCACGCGGTTCGACAAAAAGATGTGGTAACAGGGCATTTATTTTTATTATCAGTGTATATTGTGTATATATATGAGAATTTTGATGCTAAAAGATAGAAAATTTATATTACAAAAATAAGCATTTTAGATATAAAGGTAAATTCGGTAAGAAAAAAAAAATTCTAACCTTAGACTTAGAAATGTCATACATAGTAATCTTTCATTTTAGCTATAGCTCTATCTTTTTTTTCAGCTGATTGCGCTGCGTTGCTTGACCTTTACTCGAGTGTTTCGTTATTAGTAATCGAAAGTTGAAAAAAGGTTTGACTTCAATTATTTAAATAATTATACCAGTAACCCGATATTATTTATATATAATAACATTCTGCAAATATTAAACTTTATTATGTGATATTTTATATTCTATAAAGTTGGAAAATTAATAGTGAATAAAATAGAAAAATCGGTAGTGGAAATCATTCTATCATAAACGACATCTATCATGTTTATAAGAATGAAGAATGGTTGAAAATATCATTTTTCCAAAAAACTAGACGGTGAATAATTTTAAAATTTTGAGCATTATTCAATTACATATCATATCCTTTGTTACAATTTCAAGTCTTAGATTTGGAGACTTTTTTTCCATAAGTTTCGCTCGTACCTCTTTAATATGTTCGATATTAAATTTCTTCCCTACACTAAATTAAAGGCTTAATAGTTCTTACTTGGTAGAGAGAAATGAAAATGAGATTCAGCTAGACTGATCTACTAATCGACTAATCTACTAGGCTAATTCGCCGTAAGGTTAAGTAAGGTAAGGTAAGTTCGCGGAGAGATACCTATAGAGCAGTAAAAGAACTATATAATCTACTACATTAATTCATTCACAAACTAGTAGCTTAAAATAAACATATCAGTGTTATATTTTAAAATGGAAAATATTAAAAATCGTGCAGTGATCAAATCCTTTGTAAAAAAAGGTTTAAAAGCAATGGAATTCATAGTGAAATCGTAAATGTATTAGGGGAGTTTGGTCCTTCAAAAACAATGGTTTGTAAGTGGACAGGTGAGTTTCAGCGTACAAGCCTGGATGATGATCCTCATTCTGGACATCCAATAAGTGCAACTACTAAATAAATAATTAATTGTATACATGATATGGTTATGGTCTGTCAGACAGTTGACTTTGAGTGAATTTGCTAAGGCCATGGACATCTCAACTAAATGAGTGTTTTACATTTTGAAAAAGGAATTGGGCTTGAGAAGTTAAATTCTGATCAAAAACGCTTTCGAGTATAACTTTTTAACCAACATTGGGATCTTTTTCGAAAGAACTATGAATGAGACTTGATTTTACCAGTATGATCCTGAACTGCGACAACAAACCGCAGAGTGGACTGAGTCCGGTTGTTCATTTCCGATATAGCCAAAAGGTCATAATCAACCTAAAAGGTTATGTCATCAATTTTTTGGGATGCAAAAGGAATTTTGATAATTGATTATCTTCAAACCGGATAAAACTATAACAGGGCAGTATTACTCAAACCTTTTGTATCAATTGGATGAAAAAATTCGTGAGAAAAGACCGGCACATGCACCGGCTCACATAGGTGTTCTTTTAATGGACAAATTGAAGGAGTTACACTGCGAATTGTTGAAGCATACATCATATTCACCAGATCTGGCCCCCTCTGATTTTCATCTGTTTCCAAACCTCAAAAATTCCTACGTGGCAAACGTTTTTCATCAAATGAATACGTTATAACAGACGTAGATGGGTATTTTGAAGGACAGAAAATCACTTCAGAAATGGAATAAATGAATTGGGGAACCGCTGTAAAAATATATTGAGCTTAAGGGAGAATATACGGAAGAATAAAGTCCATTTCCATTCCGCGAATTTTTCAAATACCCTAGTAGTAACTAAAAATGCTATCGAAATTAACTTAAAAAAGTAAAAAAATAATTTAAAACAGTTTAAAGTTAAAAATCAAGCATATTGATTGAAAATACTACGGTGTAACAAAAGTCTTTACGTCTTTAGGATAGTTAGTTATTCAGTGTTTTAAAAATGTACACCTGGAGGTTATTCCCCGAATAATAAGCCATTGTTTTCGATGACCTCAACCCATTTTTGAGCTAGTAATCCTATTCCTCTTCGATACCATGATAAGTTTGGTCTTATAACGTCGACATCGAGACACCATGGACGACCTGATCTTTCCCTAAGTTCAAGAGTTGTTTCCTCCCATAACTGTATGATTGTGGGATTGAGCAGTGCGCATCTTACTACAGTACCTTATCCCCATGCTGTAAAATCTCACGATGGAAATCGTGTCGTTTTGAAACCTTTTTTTAAATAATATCTTAAAATTGCTCTAATTTCACGATTTATTTCACTCATTTTAACATTTTTGTTCAAAACCGTCGACTGAATAGTTCGCAGTGGAATCACTTTATAAATAATAATGCGATACTATTATTACCCGATTTTATTTCTGTAAATTTTTACCTTTAATATATATATTATTATTATATATTATTATATATTATTTATTACCCTTATTTAGAGTCATGAAACATATTCTTAAATATCCCAAGTGCACCGCTGATTTTCTCTCGTTTTTCTTATTCATTTTTCACCCGAACCGGTTGTTTCCTTTTTCGTGTAGCTATAGCTACTAAAAATTCAGCCAACCACGCATAGTAACCGATTAAAACTAATCAAAATGTTAAATTGTGTAAAGTGCCTAATAAATCTGTCTTTGGTGCCAAGGGACTTATCGATTATTCGATCCATATTAGCCGTTATCTTCTGTTTTCTTATTTGTATAAAGTTTTGGCAATTCTCTATAGGAATGAATAAAAATAAACGACAATCATAATACGAATAAAGATAATATTTATATAAACATGAGAGTGTTGCCAGTTGCTATTAGTTATTTTATTGGTTGATATTCATTGATATATTTGGAAGTTTTTAATATTTTTTTTCTACTGGAAAAACGCGAAAAACTTTTGAGAACTTACCAAGATTTGTATTCAATTTTTTTTTATTGTATTCATTTTATTTGTATTCAATTTTCTCGTTTATCATAACATAATGATTTGAATATTATTGAATCTCATATGCAGTCAACAAGTGATTTGGAACATTGTGGACAAATTTGAGATATGTATATGTTTCAATTCCTCAATTAATTGAAATAAATTTATTAATGTATTTAAGAAATATTTATGTTTTAAAATATAATATTCTTTGCCGGTTGAGTTACAAGTTAAAATTAAAATTTTTTGTAAAGTTATTGCATTTTTTGAACATTATTAAAAATAGTTTTGAAAAAGATAAAATTTACTTGTTAGTGTATAGATTTATAACTTTATAAATTTTACTTAAACATATCCGAAATGACGATCTTTCATTCGAGAAATTATGTACCAGTGATTTCTTCGAGCCATGAACAATACCAAAACCTCACTTAGAGATATTTTGTTTCCTTCATAAATAGTTATTTTGTCTGCTTACGTATTCGTTTATATGAAAATGCGCTTCGCTTCATTATTAAATATAATTTTATTCAAGCAATAATAATACACGCTGTTCCGTACTTACGCGAAATATATATTTGATGATATGATACATTAGTTATAACAAAAATGTTTTTCTCTAAACAATTAATTTTTTCCAGATTCTCCTTTGGATCTTTCTATGTCTCTTTTATCGCGAGGTCTATCCGGATCACCACCTTCCGCCGAAGACGAAAGAAAATCAGTTTCAGGCGACTCGTCGGCAGCGTCGTCACAAGGAGACCTCCCAGAGACCACGGTTCCCACGCCTCGGGCACGCCCTCGTGAACGAACGCTACTTCCTTGCGGGGTGTGCAGTAAAGCCTTTGACCGACCGTCATTGTTGAAAAGGCACATGAGAACCCATACAGGTAATGTTTTACCATTTTTTGTAGAAAAATGTAATGGTGATATGAGATTACTCTGAATCATTTAAAACCTTAATAATAGTGTATAAAGTGTAGCAATAGTGTGATACATTTGCGTTTCATATGAATTAAACCATTTAAAACTTATAATATAGGGTGGTTTTTTTTAGTGCGTCCGAACTTTCAATTAAAATAAAACAACAACCAAATTAGATGCTTTGAAACTATTTATTTTATGTAAAATAACATTCAATTACATTAATGTTGAAAACAATTTCGGACAAATCTCTGCCGCGGCTACTTCTGAAAAAGCTCATTCTGTTAATCCAATTTCCGACCACTTTTTCAAACAATTGGGGTCTTATGTCCGCAATTGTTCGAGTAATGTTGCCTCCAAGGCGTGAATAGTTGCTGGTTTATCGGCATAGAGCAAACATTTAACATAACTGCAAAGAAAATAATCTAAAGGCGTAAAATCACATGGCCCTGGTGGCCAATTAACAGATTCCTTCCTCGAAATAATGTTCTTACCGAATTGTTCCTTTAATAAATCGATTGTTGCATTGACTGTACGACAATATCATTCAAATTCGGAATTGAGTAACCCACGCAGTCGAATAACATAGTACAACTTACTACGAACGGCGCCGAATTGATAAATTTGGATCTTCATCAACACTACCAGCAACAGCGGCGATATTTTCTTCGGAATGCACAGTTTTTTGCCTTATTTTTGTTTTAATTCTCATTCGGCGAATAAGTCGCTCGGTTGAGCGATTATGTGCACCATAAAATTCACGTGCTCTATAAGTTTGGGACACAGAACACTGATTTTGATAGTAAATTTCGACAATTTGCAAGCGTTGCTCTAAGGTTAAACATTCCATGATGATTTGTTGGACTATACTGAAAAATTTTAATACTAGAGGCGTGCAAACTCACAGTTCGTTTGATAGCGACCGCTATCGGAAGTTCGGACACCCTAAAAAGTTACCGCCGATCGCGTTGGTGCGGCGGTAAGAGCAGCGGCCCGCCGCTGCTATGCCGAATCCGCGCTGGAGCGATAGCTGGTTCGATTCCAGCGCTCGGATGGTTATTTTTCTTTCTTCTGTCCGTTTATCTTTCCTAAATGTTTGTGATTGTTTCTAGGCAAGAGTGTAAAATCCGACTACGAATTACCCCTCAGTCACGCCAGTTAAAGGCTGGGTAAGGCCGGATGGCCAGGTCACTCGCCAGTCGGTAGGTTTCCTGATAGACTTATGGGTAGGCACATAACCAAGGGTTTATAGCCCGGGGGGGGGGTGCTGGCCTGGGTTTGTCGAAAGCTGATGACCGTGGTTTCGACCCACGTTAAGCTGTAGGTCCAGTTGCTGATGCGCCTCTAACCCTAACACTTTACTTTTTTAAAAAGTCACCCGTTATAAAGATTCGTTATACAGTTTGACATAAATAAAAATTGTACATTTTGAAAATAGTAAAATTGCATGTGAATTTTGTTTTAAAGGAGATAAATTTATTAAGTTGTTTGGAAAATATTTGAATTATACATAAATTTATATTTATATTTTGTTGCAACTAAGAAAGCTCATTTCCAATAGTTTACATTTTATGTGTTCAAAATAATATTATTATTAATTTATATCCATACAACATAATTTACGTTTATAGATAAATTAAAGACAATTCAAAAATTGAAGAGTATGTTATATTTTGAAGCCTTACCTGTTTGATGGTGAGTGTACTTCTTGTAAAAAAGTGATTATAATTCAGACTGATCTGCCAGGGGTAGATGAAGATGAGACTAAAAAGTCAAAAAAATTTTTATTTAATTTTTCTTGTGATCGAAAATCGACTTATTTTTCAATGTAGTCTTCTTTTCGCCGGGTAAAACCGACTCTTTTGACTGTTGCTTCATTTTTGGTGTGTAGTGATGTATCCAAGTTTTGTCAAAAGTCACCAATGGCTGTTGGAACTCCTTCGGACTCCTTCATTCAATTCCGTTTTTGATCCGTAGTGAACAAAGGCGACACTTAACGCGTTGATAGCCTCATACCGAAAATTTTATTTAGGATTTTGCGTATGCATTCTTTGGGACGTTTATCATCTGAGCACTCCCTATAACTTACGCTCTGAGATTCGCCAAGACGATAATATAAGTTTTTTTTATCATTTCTTCAGTGGTGACCTCAGCCAGGTGCGGCGTCACTCGTACTGGTTCGAACTCATCGAAACTCAGTAAACCATGAAATATGAAGGTGCAGATTTTCCATAATTCTTTTTCAATTTTTATTCGTTTTGCACGATGGTTTTTCAACTCAAAAAATGGTGTTTAATCAACACACGAAATTCGCTTCGTTTCTTTTCCTTGCTAGCAAAAATATCGATTTTTTTTACATCAAGTTCGCTTGAAATGTATACAGCATTACTAAAAAGGACGCTCCTTCTCAGGAATGCAATCATCTCTCCGACTGCATCACCATTTGTCGGAGAGGTATTTGACTTTTCACTATATTCTTTTAGAGAAACTTTTTTTATCATTATAGCCACAGAAATGTATAAACTTCTCGAGATTTGTTTACATTTAAAAATCATCAGTCGAAACAATTATCTATTGCTATTTAACAATTCTTAATATATTTAAGATACATAATTACAAACAATAATTAATTGCGAGATTTAAAATATTAATAAAAATATTCTTTCTAGGGGAAAAGCCTCATGTTTGTATGGTTTGCGGTAAGGGATTCAGTACATCTTCGTCCTTGAACACGCATCGAAGAATTCACAGTGGTGAGAAGCCCCATCAGTGCCCGGTATGTTTGAAAAGGTTCACCGCTTCCAGTAACCTCTATTACCATCGCATGACACACATCAAGGTAAGAATACAATGGTTCTTTATAAAGATCGGAAGCTTTTGTTTTTATTATTTTGACATAAACATATACAGGATGCTCCGTTGGTTACAGGCATTTTAGTGTTCTTATTCAATTATTTTCTTCTTAAATTCAATTTTCTTATTTAAATTTAGCATTTTAGTTACTTATTCAATTTAATGAACGAAACGAAATGAAAACGTATAAAACATTAAAACAATGAGACTGATTTTTTAATAACTTTATTCAATTCTAATTACAATTCTACATTCTACGTACTAATTTGAAGTGCCACAGCAGCTTTAGAGCTTTAGAAACCATTTGACTCTTCATAGCAGCGTTGAAAATCGAATACTGCAATCGCTTTTAGTTGGTCGATATGACCTTTTGATTGTTTTCGAATATTCTTAAATGGTATTCTTTGAGGTGCATTGTCAACTAATAGAAAAGGAAAGAACTACAAAGACTCAATTCTGGCGAATAAGGGGCCACACTAATATTATTACTTGCCGAAAACTTGTCAGTTGAAATCAGCACCCAGGTATTGAATATTGTGTTGATGTTCAGTCTCACACGAATGGTATTTTTTCTCCAAGAATTTCTTGGAAGCACAACTTTGAAGGCATAAATTTCTTTTTTCTTTTATAGTTTTGGTGTCGTCGTGTTATCTTTTTGTTGAAAGTATAAAATTATATTTTAAATAAAAATTCTACATCATGTAGAATTTTTGTTTAAAATATAATGACCTATGCGAAAGGTTTTTCGAAACCGTTTTCATGCAAATTCTCTTGATTCCCAATTTATTGGGTAAAAATCTGATGAACGGTTATGTGGGTCAAATTCAAGTATCCACTGATATTTTGACGGTCAATTGACGATTAGGATGTGCAACCCCGGATTCTGTGGATATTTTCACTACTTTTTAGAGCTGAAGGTCTTTCGATGTTTGGCTCATCTTCAATCCAGGACCGGTTTTTCGGGAATGCCTTAAACCAAGTGAAAACCTGGGATGTTCAGAAAACAGTTTCCATTGGCTTGTTGAAATTTTACAAAAATTTCCGTCGCACAGCACAGTCTGAAACAAAATTTAATAGCGCACTGCAGCCAGAAGTCAAGTGGTGGCACTGGTGGTCACAGAAGTCAAGTGGTGGCACTGGTGGTCACAGAAGACAATATATTCAGGACGCATTAGAAAAATACGGTTTGCAAAAAGTACTGGTATGAACCACAAAGTGACTCTAGGGAGTTAAAATTCATACAAAAAGCGCATCAGATGTTGCCCACCTCCCCCTTCAAAGGGGAAGCCAACAGTGATGCCATATCGAACTCTACGTCACCATTTATTGGTAAATAAATTTTGATAAAAAAATAAGTTAAGATAAATTGATGATAAGAAGTCGGTGAGGTGGATTTGCTGGGAATGGCATCAGAAGTCGTAAAATTAGTCCATTCTAAGGAGAACTGCAGTCATTAATATTGTAAAGTTAATAAAATAACATTAAAAAAGTCCCTGCTTCATTTTTTAAAATCCAAATTATCTAAAAAAATCTGCAAAATAATCTGTTTCAATACCCCATTTTGTGGGTATATATATATATATATATATATATATATATATATATATATATATATATATATATATATATATATATATATATATATATATATATATATATATATATATATTATTAGGTGCGTATAGACCCGGTTGAATCAGGCAAAGCATTCTGACTCATTTTCGAGTGTTCTCTCTCGTCCTTTCTCCATGGATTCTCTTTCATTCCTCTGTCCACTTTGTTCCCGATCTCCTCGAAACTTCGCTCTCTGATGCAACGTTCCACATATGTATTTTTTTTTCTGTACGTTCTTCTATCCTCAATCTCTGTCGGACCCATTTGAGCTTTTTTCAGATCAGCTCTGACTTGTGTGATCCATAGTACTGTTGACTTGACTCCTTGTCTGTATGTATGAATTCTGTTGGTGAGTCTTGTCGGTGGGAGTCTACTGATATGTCCAATTTCAACCTTCTTTTTCTTATGTCCGCCGCTACGTTGGACATTCTCTCTGTGAACTTTCGAGAATGTTCATTCTTTCGAGAATAAACATTTCAGTTTTTTATTGATATTACAATTTTCTTTTACGTAATCATCGTTTTATTATAACTTTTACTGATACCAAATGAAACTCAACAGCAAATGACCAATGTGTGTAAAATTGATTGGAGTCAATCAATTCATTGGAGTCATGGAGTCAGTATTGTTTTGGAGTCAAAAAATTACAATGTACCAATTGCGTTCAAAAGTAATTTAAAAATAAAAAGAACAACCTTCAATAAAACCAGTAAGAAGTACTTTCTCCATGGGCATGTATGCATGCATGTAAGCAATTTGGCATGTTGTTGATTAAATGATCTATTTCGGCTTGTGGAATTATTTCCCATTCTGCACGAGCAGCATCTTTTAGTTCCAGCAGGATAAGAGGAACATTATTTCATTTCTTGATGCGTGTTTACAGAATGTCTCAAGCATGTTCAATGACATTCAAGAAAAATTTTCTTTCTCTCCCCTTTTCCTTCTTCAAAATCCTTCCTCTTCAAGGGCATTTTGTATTGCTGCTGTTCGATGAAGGGGTGCGTTGTCATCCATGAAAACAAATCTGTCACCCACTGCGCCTCGGAACAGGCGCACAACAGAATTTAAACCGAATGAACAGAATTTAAACAACAGAATTACTTTCTTCATGTATACAGCACCAGTGACTCTTCTCTCCAGGACCAGTAGAGGTGTCCGTGTACTCCTCACCACCCCAGAATATCACGCTCCCACCTTCAAATGGGATAGATGGTTAAGCTTTTTCTAGTCGGGCTTGTCGACCTGGAACTCTCCAAACTAATGTTCTCCGTTAATCAGAAACTAAGCCAATTCTCCTCTCATCGGATAATATCACGTTCTTCCCGTTAGATCTATGATCCAACATTTCTCGAGCCTATAGCAACCTTACATTTTTTGTTAAAGGGTTAGTTTGGGAACACGTAAAGATCTTCTGCGATGCAAATTTACCGCTTTCAATATTGTGTTAGCAATTCCGAAAGCTTTAGTTCAGCGTGTTAATGTTTGTCGTTAAACATTTACCCTTTCCAGCCTAACAAGTTCCCTTGATATACCACTTGTAGATTCCAGTCGATTTCTTCTAGTTATCATTTATATCTGCCGGTCTTATGCAGCTGTTGTACATCATTTTCTACCACTTCCGGGTCGATAATTTACGTCATTTGTATCTTGGAATTTTTTATGAATTTTCGAGACCGCACTTTGGGAAACACCTACAATTTCCGCGATATCACTTTGATTAAAGCCCTGTCGAAACAGAGCAATTACTATTGTCTATGAGATATCACGTTTCTATGCATTTTTAAACAGATTGATTGAAAATTGAAAAAACTGAATAATGTGTTCCCAAGGAACAAATTAGAAAGCGGAGGAACAATTTACATGAGCAAGAGCTAAATATTAGTATACGCAGACGACGTAGTACTCATGACAAGAACAACAACTTAGCTAGCAAGAATTTTCAGACTGTTTGAAGAAAAAGCACAATAACATGGCCTGCACATTAATGAAAATATGACAAAATTTCTTGAGATGGGAGAGGACGTGGATGATAGAGAACAAGTTATGATTAAAACGGAACAAAATAAACATTGTTAATTTAAGAGTTAAAGAATTTGGGTATTTGGGAATTACCATAAACAGCGAAGGTGATGAAATAAAGGAAATTGAAAAAAGGATGGCAAGGGGAAGCAAAGCTGAGGTAGCATTACACAACATGCTTATATAAAATAAATAACATGGTCAGCAAAATTGAGGTTATAAAGAACAGTTATTCAACCCACTGTAATATATGGTTGTAATTGTTGGGTAATTAGCAAAAAAGAAGAAAACAACTTGAATGTCTGGAAGCGAAGAGTACTTAGGAAGATATATATCTGTTTCCTTTTTTGAAATTCTGAAATATTTAATTCCTTAGTGCTACTGGACTAGAAAATTTCACAGCAGGATTTTAAAATTTGTGCAATTACATTTTAATGTTATTATATAATAATATAATTATATTACGTAATTTAAATTGTTATGGTGCTTAGCTTTTATATATTTCGTTGATCTCTTTGGGTTTGTTGTATATTTATAGTTAAATACCATAACATAGATAACTATAGTATGAATCAAATCCACCATGGAATATGATTTTCAGTTCATTGTGTCAAATTGTGTCAAATCCAGACATTGTGTCAAATTTTAGTTACTGAATTATTTTAATAATCAAGAAAAAATATGCGACATCATTGAATTCAATAAGTATCACGGTAACAACATCTAAATTGAATAAATTGAAAGTTTTTTATAATAACACCATCAATCATTTCGAGGACCTGTTGGTTTACTATTTTGTACTATTAGTTTATTGCAGGAATACATACACATTATGTCGAGAAAATAACGGGACTTTTTAAATAAAAAAAAAACAATTTCGTATTTTGCCAAAATTATTTCTTTTTAATCAAAATTCACCCCTTCTACATCAATACACCGTTGGGCACGTTCAGGCAATGCTAGCATATATTTTTTATGACGTTTTACGGAATTGCTTTAATAACCCTCGTCACAGCTACTTGGGCTTGGTATAACTCTGTCATAAAACGTTCCTTTCATGGTCAGTTTAAGATTCAGGCCCAGCACACAGAATTGTTTTTTCGCCAAAAATTCACGAACAGCGACAAGGCGTGAGGAACAAATCGAGCACAAACTTTCTATCTATTTAAATCCTTCCCCAAAATTTCGTGAATCATATCTTTAGTCGTATTTAATTCCTCCGCTATCTATTTTACAGTTGAATTCGCATCTTAGGCGATCATTTCGCGTACTTTTTCCATCAACTCATCACGATTTTTGTTTTTTTTTCGGCAAATTTGCCCCCGGGATAAGCAATCATTACCATACAATTTTTTCATTAATTCAAATTTAATGTTATCTATTTGTTCCATCTTGTTTTGTGACGAGATGACAAAAGGTACTTTAAACGCTATAATTTGACAGTCCGTTGATCGATTCTAATGATGGCAGTCTTGTTGTATAGAGGAGAGATTAGCTTTCAAATTATATATTGTTTCAATGGATGGCGCTAGTAGTTTTCTTTAAATTTATAAAGTTCCATTAGTGATCTGACATACTGTGTATAATAAAAGTTTACATTTATTAGCCGAAACGAAAGGATTTTCTAGAGGAAACTGTAAGCAATACCAATAAAAAATGGAATTCTTTAATCTACTTTTAGGTTGGGTTTGTAAATATTATGTCATCTATTAATCGACAACTGAGTTTTATTTCACGTTATTTTCTTAGCTATACTTAATTTTTAATACCTACTATCATAATATTTTGATAATTAGTAGGTATTATAATTTTATTTTCGATTTGCAATTTATTACATATGGGGTGTAATTTCTTTCATAGTATGAATTAAAATGTATGAAAACATGTAGGTTATTTATTATAAAAATCTAAAGAAATATTAAATCATTATTATTATACCATTAGCTTCTTTTATATTGTTTTATTATTATATATAGTATAATGATAAAAAGTGTATCGATGCAACCACTTTTTTTTTTCTATTTGGTAGGATTGTAATTGACATCTGAGAGAAATTTCATATCATTTTGCTAGTTCAGCTAGAAATTATACAGTCTTTCATAATTGTTAAAAAACTTGTGGACGATTTTATAAAAAGTATAAATTTATGAAGAAGCTACACCACTAGCGAAACACGTCAAACAGTAATAATAAAGTGGACATGTTTACATAAAAAATCTTTTTTTTAAACAGTTATTAGTTTCCATCCAGTAGAAGCCAACACAATCCAAAATATTTATTTAATAGTGAACTGAAATTATTGGAACAAAACTGTTTCGATTTCAAGATGCAATTAAAGAAAATGTATTGTAGAGAATAACACGATATGCAAATTAGAATTAAATTATAAAATTTCACTTCACGCCGGTAAAGCACTGTAGAAACGACTTTTAATTAACTTGTAGCTAACTAAATGGGCTTCCAGGACTGCGCGCTCCGTACGAGATTTCATCAAATTGGTAACGCCTACTTGGTCGGCAAAAAATAATTAAAAAACGATGCCCCGTAGAAATTAATTATGTTGGTTTTGTTTCTAGCTCCCAAAGAGAAAATTAGTTCCGCCCTACCGGTACAGGCCCAAGGCATCTGATTTTAATCATGAGCGTTGACGGGCTTTTCGGGTTTCTTTCCTAAGGGTAAAAATAGTGGTCGTAATGAGATAATACTCTGTTTAATAACAACAACTTCATATCTTTCTCCATGCACTCGTATATCATTCTGTATCTTATAAGGCAATAAGAAAATTACCTGTTCTAATGTCAACTTGAAAAACAGAGTAGTCATGATATGACGCGACATTTGATGCTGCATATTATTAATTACATAGAATTAATAATGAGATAATATATTAAACAGAAAAATAGGGTATTTTACTACCACAAATGGATTTTCGGGGATATAAAATTAAGCAGAAAGTAAAAAAAAGTATGTAAAATAAAAATACAATTTATGAATCTACAGGACTTTAACCTTCCAGTGGTCGTGCTAAGTTTTGGAACATCAGTGGTTGCTGCGGACTCCTAGTCCGCCTTTAGAGAATGCCGAACGTAAACAATCATATAATAAAAAGACACATATTAAACTTAAACTATTGTATTACGTACTTATTTAAGAACATACAAATATATTCAATAGAATGTTTTTTAAAATAACATGCAAAACTTCTAATACATACATTTAAGAACTATAATAAAACAGAACAATTAAGTTTCACCACGCTCTATTTCAAAACACTCTGGACTAATTATTAGAGCGTGTTCCAAACATACAAAAGTGTGACATTTTTAGTTCAAGAATCTCCCTAAACCTTAGTTTTATCGATATTGGTATATTCGATACAGTAGAGCGAATTCCTATGTAATCACCTATTAATTGAAAAGATAGTTTCCGCAAAAATGCTCGCCATATTTTTTTTATCTACGTCATTCGCCTTATAAATAACTAGAGTATTTATATCTGCAACGTTTAATATTGAGTAAAAGATTACCATTGGCCACCTTCGAGTGGCACTTGTACAATTATAAGCAGTGCAAAGTTTGTCCACCATATCTACTCCTCCTATAGTTTGATTGTAAGTACCTATTATGTCTGGCTTATTTGTTTCACTATCAATAGTGTCATCATGATGTAAACTTGACATAAGAAAAACATTTTTACCTTTTTTTGGAACATAAGATAAGAGTGAGCAGTTCTCGTGAAAGGCAAACAGTGACGACTTTTCAGGTCAATATACTGGACGAGTAAATTCAACAGGAAGCTTTGCTTTATTTTTCCTAATCTTTCCTACGAGACTCATCCTGAAATTCTTCTTTAGGTTTTCTATCAACTTAACACTGGTAAACCAATTATCAGTAGTTACGGTCCTTCCACTTTCTCTTATTTATTTACACATCCTTTCCACAACAGCATCTGGGGAATTATTTATCTCCTAAGAACCCGCAGGTTGTTTGCCAACATATACGCCCAAGTTACAATTATAAAAAAACTTTAGGGTCACAAAGAGCATACATTTTTATTCTATATTTGTTCGGTTTAATGATTATGTATTGACGGAAAATACATCTACCCCTAAATGTTTCTAATTTTTCGTCAACTGTTACGTAATGAAATAGTGTAAGTACAGTTTTCCATTTTTCTACAAAGATCTGAAAAATACCTCGAATAGCTGCCAATCTATCAACAGGCTTTCTAGCTTCGCCAGTTTCAAGATCGTCATACAGGGAATGTCGCAGCGAGAATCAAAATCTTTGTAGATACATAGTAAACCGAAATATCTCGATACCAGTGCCACCTACCCCAGCCAAATACAACAGCCCAAACAATGCTTGAATTTCTATGTCAGTTGTTTTGGCATCACGTTCTCGAGAATATCGATCTTAAGCAGCTTGGATATGTTTATTTGTATTATCTACAATAATTTGTAGTACATTTTCTGGAAAGGAATACAGCCATATTGACAAAGAAGTTTGTAAACGTTTTAACAATTCTCTTGGGACCGGGTAAATGGATAACTAAATCTTCTGATCAGATTCTCACATTTTTTGGAGGATATTGTTTCCTCCATTTGGTAAATTGATTTTTACCCATGAAAAATGGACCAACAGCTTCTTGCAAAACCCACGATTCATTATCTGAAATATTCTGTTCACTATCTGTTTCATGTATACCCAAGTCAATGGCGTATTTTTGCTCTTCATCATATTCATCAACGGGTAATTCCTCTTTATCAGAGGGCTAGAAATATTGTACCATTAATTTATGTAGCCGCTCTTGTTCTTTTTCATAGGACGCTATTCTAAAAACGTATATATGTAACAGTGACAACAAAAAATAACGAAAAGAACATACCTTATCAAACGAACACAAACATAAAAAAATAACCATATCTACTCCTCCTATAGTTTGATTGTAAATACCTATTATGGCTGGCTTATTTGTTTCACTATCAATAATGTCATCATGATTTAAACTTGACATAAGAAAAACATTGTTACCTTTTTTGGAACATAAGATAAGAGTGAGCAGTTCTCGTGAAAGGCAAACAGTGACGACTTTTCAGGTCGATTTACTGGACGAGTAAATTCAACAGGAAGCTTTGCTTTATTTTTCCTAACCGTTCCTACGAGAGTCATTCTGAAATTCTTCTTTAGATTTTCTATCAACTTAACACTGGTAAACCAATTATCAGTAGTTATGATCGTTCCACTTCCTCTTATGGATTTACACATCCTTTCCACAACAGCATCTGGGGAATTATTTATCTCCTAAGAACCCGCAGGTTGTTTGCCAACATATACGCCCAAGTTACAATTATAAAAAACTTTAGGGTCACAAAGAGCATACATTTTTATTCTATATTTGTTCGGTTTATTGATTATGTATTGACGGAAAATACATCTACCCCTAAATGTTTCTAATTTTTCGTCAACTGTTACGTAATGAAATAGTGTAAGTACAGTTTTCCATTTTTCTACAAAGATCTGAAAAATACCTCGAATAGCTGCCAATCTATCAACAGGCTTTCTAGCTTCGCCAGTTTCAAGATCGTCATACAGGGAATGTCTCAGCGAGAATCAAAATCTTTGTAGATACATAGTAAGCCGAAATATCTCGATACCAGTGCCACCTACCCCAGCCAAATACAACAGCCCAAACAATGCTTGAATTTCTATGTCAGTTGTTTTGGCATCACGTTCTCGAAAATATCGATCTTAAGCAGCTTGGATATGTTTATTTGTATTATCTACAATAATTTGTAGTACATTTTCTGGAAAGGAATACAGCCATATTGACAAAGAAGTTTGTAAACGTTTTAACAATTCTCTTTGGACCGGGTAAATGGGTAACTAAATCATCTGATCAGATTCTCACATTTTTTGGAGGATATTGTTTCCTCCATTTGGTAAATTGATTTTTACCCATGAAAACTGGACCAACAGCTTCTTGCAAAACCCACGATTCATTATCTGAAATATTCTGTTCACTATCTGTTTCATGTATACCCAATTCAATGGCGTATTTTTGCTCTTCATCATATTCATCAACGGATAATTCCTCTTTATCAGAGGGTTAGAAATATTGAAATTTATGTAGCCGCTCTTGTTCTTTTTCATAGGACGCCATTCTAAAAACGTATATGTGTAACAGTGACAACAAAAAATTTCGAAAAGAACATAACTTATCAAGAGAGCATAAACACAAAAAAATAAACGAAATAAAAGAAAAATGTCGAACGCAAATACTAAAGTATAACAAAAGTATTTGCTTTTTTGTTAGTTCATAAGGGATGATTCGGCACCTCTTTGGAACCCTTCCTATGCTTTGCAAATGCTGGTTAATCGTAGGGTGGGATACTCATAATTCCCTTAAAAGTTTTCTAGTGTTTATCTACGATCTGCATCCAGAGCTGCTCTTAAAATGTCGGCATCGAGAAACCATGGACCAGTAGACTCATGTCTCCCACCTGGAACTTTTTGAAGCTGAGCTGAGCAGCGCGAGTTGACGGGAATTTTAAAAACTTTAAAACCTTTTTAAAATAATATTGAAAAATTGTCCAAATTTCGCCGCTTATCTCTCACTCATTTTAACGTCTTAAAAGTAGTTGACTGAATATCTCCCAGTTGAATCACTTTAATAGTGAAGAATAATGTTTATTTGTCAGAGCAAAAAGTTGAAGTTGGATTAAGCTTCTGAGGAATGAAGTATAATAATTTATTAATGAGCAAAAAAACCATTACAAACAAATATGTTCTCCAACTCTTCGTATGGAGGATATAATAAATTATGCATGTCGACATGATTTTTGTAACACTGATGTGAAGACACCTTTTTACCTTTCAAGAAACAGTCTTCTTTATATCATGACATCATTGCAATTGTTTGTATCTGACTTTGGAGTACAAAGGTAAGGAGTATTTTGGTACAAATTATTGTTGTTTTTTTTTCTATCTATGGGACAGTAGGGCGACAAAAGAACATTACAGTAAGAAATGTTGGCCTAATAGAACTTCTTTTGAACCTGGTACTTCAAACATAATAAGTCGGAAAAATAACCGAATGTTTTAAATAAAAGAATAGATATTTTGCCAAAGATATTTGTTTTTATTTAAAATACATCACTTCCGCATCAATGCATCACCGCTGGCTATGTTTAAGCGATGCTAACATAGATTTTTTTGTCGTTTTTTGGAATCGTCTCAGTGACCTTCATCATGTCTTTTTGGACTTAGGTAACACTGTCATAAAACGTTCCTTTCATGACCAGATTGAGTTTAGAGAACAGGAAATAGTTACACGGAGTTCAATCAGGCAAATACCGGGGACATTGAAGCACATAGGCTTGTTTTTTTTCATCAGAAATTTACGAACTGCAACACAAACAAGAATTCGCGCACATACTTTCCGTTTGTTTAAATCCTTTGTGAAAATTTCGTGAATCATGTCTTTGGTCGTATTTAATTCCTCCGTTATTCATCTCACACTCAAATTCGCATTGTAGACGATCATTTCACGCACTTTTTCCACCAAGTCATGGCAATTTTTATTTTTTGGACGGACTGGTTTTGGATCCTCTTCCAAAACATCACTACCGTTCTTGAATGGCTTATACCACTCGAATACACGAGTACGGGATAAACAATCATCACTATAAACTTTTTCATCAATTCAAATTCAAATCAATTCAAATGTTTTTTTTAAGTTTTACTGAGCTTGAAACAAGTTCCTTCGTGTTTTTGTGAGGAGGTGAGAAAAGGTACCGTCATTTTAAGCGCTATTACTTGACAATTCGTTGATCGATTCTCATGATGGTGGTCTCGTTCCCGACCAAGTCATCGTGATTTTTATTTTTTTGGCCGGACTGGCTTTGGGTCCTCTTCCAAGACATCAACGATCGTTCTTGAATTGCTTATACCACTCGAATACAAGTGTACGGATAAGCAATCATCACTATAAACTTTCTTCATCAATTCTAATGTTTCTGTAAACGTTTTACTGAGCTCGAAACATCATTTAATATTAGGTCTTTGTTTGATCGTGTTTTTGTGATGAGGTGGCAAGAGGTACCGTCACTTTAAGCGCTATAACTTGACAATCTGTTCATTGATTCTAATGATGGCGGTCTTATTTTGTAAAGGAGATATATACGGTTTTCCTATTATATATTTTCAATAGACGGCGGTATTAGTTTTTTTTAAACATAAAAAGGTCTATTATTTTTCCGACATACTGTATACATCTCGAACAATTAATCTCCCTTAATAAATAATATCAAGAGGCGGAAATCAATAGAAGAATAAAAACGGTAGATTGAGGAATATAATGAACACGAGAATTTTTATGAAATAGTAAACCCAAATCTTCAATGAATTTATCCTCCCTGTAATAACAAACGGTTTAGAAACATACACACCCAATAAAAAGACAATAAACAAACTTCGAGTATACCAGAGAGCTATTGAACAACTGAGACTAATGCTAAAAGATCGAAGAAACGAACCAATGGATACGGGAAGAAACGAGGGTGGAAGATGTGAAAAGTACAAGCACATTATAAAATGGGCGGGACATGCACGACATCTAGAACAATGGAGTGGTAAAATCACTAGATTGAGACTTTAGAGAAAGCTAAGAAGAGTGGGAAGACCACCACAACACTGGTATGATGAACTAGAAGAAGAGCTCAAGTAGAGCAGAATAGATGCGCAGAGAAATATGGAAGAATATAAAAGAGACTTATATCGTCTTTACGATAGAATAAAGCTAAAATTACTCATTCAGGATTACTCAGAGCCAGTGGCGGTTCGTAAGTTTGAAATATGGGGGTTCAGCATAGCACCAGACCATTTATAAAATATATTTAACAAACCAAAATTGAAAATAAGTGATATAAACTTACCATATTTAGAATGCAAGTAAAAATTGTCTACAATTAAATATCAAATATCACGAAATATATGTAATTTTATATATAATTTTTGGGGGGGGGGGGCTCTATAGCTCTATAGCTCTTATAGGGGCAGCTCTATAGCTCTTATATACAAGCCGCTACTGCTCAGAGCAATATCCTTGATTTTAGCAACGTTGTCATCATCGGCTGACGAGGAAAGTTTTCTTGAACGAGATTAATCTTTAGCTGCTCCTCTACAATCGCTAAAATCCTTGAACTATTTGTAAACATGTTTTTTACATAGCTTTATTGGCGTAGCACGTTCTTACATGATTAATGTGATTAATGCATCAGAATAAGAAATTTCGTTTTCTAGACAAGAATGTTTAACAATTCAAAATACGCTATAATTTGTTACTTAACAAGCGAAATTAAATGAAACTTCTATCAGATGTAAGGGACAATCATATCAACTTAAAAATCCAAATGGTTGTACCGATACGTGAAGTGCACAGATTTTTTAAACAAACATTACCTTACATTTTGATCAAAGTTGTATACTGGATATTTCTATATTCTCGGTAGTCAGTATATAACATATGAATCATTAAATATACATTATTTTGGTAAATTTACTGGATGCACCTGAATGTGAACTCTAAAATGCAGCATGACGTGCAACTATTCAAAGTACAAGATCGACCGCTGTCCGTCTCTGTTCCGCGTCCGGTCAGCTACCGTATCGGCGGCGTTCATCTCGCCCGACCAGTGTGATTGATCATAAATAGCCGCCGGCACCTAGTCCCGTCCATTTAAAACGTCCATCAGGTGTCAATCCGCGTCCGCGAAATCTGCCCGCTACCGCTGTGTCTGGTCTCTTCTTTTTGCCGCCCGTTTCCTTCTTTTTTTTTCTCTCCCTCGTCGATTTTACGTCACTCATTCCGTCACCTGTCACTCCCGGCTGCCAGTTCGAGACAAATGCAGTGGCTGGATGAAGGCGTCCGTTTGGAGAATAGAGAAATGTTGGATCGATGGTTTGCATTTTACTTGATGGAATCTCTCTTAATCCTCATAATGCATCTGCATATAAAACGATGCTTGATATAAAAGAATCAGTATCGTGCGTATCACAGTATAATTCTATAATATTTGCACATGATTATATATATATAATATATATATATATATATATATATATATATATATATATATATATATATATATATATAGGGTGTCCAGAAATAACGTCGAAATATTTTGGGAAGTGACTCTAAGGATTAAAATATATAACAAAATTCTTATAAACATACCCCAAAAATTGCTTCTCAAAGGGGCTAAAGCCGCCCTCTAAAAGGGGGGTACTCTGAAAATGTTTTTTTTTCTCAATATTTTCGAAATGGTTTACGCTAAAGTCGTGAACCTCGGTATACTTCAATAAGTTGGAAATGGAAAAACTTTTTTTGTGTTAATAATTGAATATTCTAGTCAAGGGCGTCACATACAGAGGCGTCTCCTTGGTAAATACTGACATAACTTTTTTGTATGTAATATTTTTTAATTTTTTAAATCAAATTATTGAATCGTAAAGATTTTTAGTTAAAAAACTCCTCTTATTTCATCTCGTTAGAATAGACCGTTTTCCAGAAAATTAACTTTTTCTATATCGATGCACGATTACAACTAAGTAGGCTACTGTCACTGTTAGTCTTTGTCTTTGACGTTTCTTAAAACTGGATCGTATACGCAATAAAGCCTAGATTTTTAATTTTTAAGGCGAATGGGAAAGCGTGAGAAGCTAGAAGATTGTATGCAGAGGCTTTTCCCGGAAGAGTGCATAGAAGAGAGTGCACAAACTGCATAGAAGAGTATATGAAAAGGGTTTCGTGCCTTCCAAGCATGACTGTGGGAAAAGCCGAACCACCAGAACTATAGAAAATGAAGAACGAGTTTTAGAAAATGTAACTGAAAAACCAGGAATAAGTGTCAGACGAATTGCTGTTCAAGAAGGCATTCCTAAAAGTATCGTGTGGGAAATTGTTAGAGAGCAAGCGGTTTATCCATATCATTTGAAAACATATCAAGCCTTAAAGCCTGATGACCTGCAACTTATAATCCAGTTTTGCCAATGGTTAAGGGAGCAATGGTTTATAAATGAAAATTTTGTACAGAACATTCTCTTTACAAACGAACAAATGTGTGGGTCGAAGAACATCCACATGAATTTTCAAATCGGAGCATTAGGACAAATTTTCTATCAATATCTGGGCAAGGATACTAGGGAATTTTTAATTTGACCGTTTGTGCTTCCCAACCGTTTAAATGGACAACAGTATTTGAACTTCTTGGAAAAGCATTTGCTGGACCTAATGGAAGATGTACCATATCAGTTCAGATAAGCCATGTTTTTTTTTGCACGATGGGGCTCCGCCTCATTTCACTGTAAATATAAGAGCGCATTTAGATCGGTTATATCCAGGATGATGAATAGGACGTGGTGGACTAGTGCATTGGCCACCACGTTCCCCAGATTTAAATCCTCTTGATTACTTTCTGTGGGGATATTTCAAAACATTGGTCTATGCTATCCCGATTAATACTGTAGAGGAATTGCAGCAACGTGTATTTACTGCTTGTGATTATATCAAAAATAAACCTGGTATTTTCGGCGGGGTAGTCTTCTATGAAGAAATAAATAAGAGGGTGATTGAGATGAACGGAGGTCATTTGCAACATTTGTTGTTAATAAGTGCTAAATCCTTAATAGCAATTAGTGTTATTATTGTTGACTACTAAATAAATATTTTCATACAAGGGTGCCTACTTAATTATTAAAATTATGATTTTAATGCTTAACTATTAAATTATGATTTAATGATTTTAATATGCATTTCGATATTCATGTAATCTTGCATCGATTTAAAAAACAGTTTTCTAAAAAACGGCCAGTCCTAACGATATGAAATAAGAGGACTTTTTTTTAACCTTTTATTCTTTTATCGCAAATAAATTTATCTTTGCGATCCAATAATTTGATTAAAAAAATTAAAAAATATTACAAACCAAAAAGTTGGCAGCATTTACCAAATAGATGCTTCTATGTGACGCCCCTGACTAAAATATTCAATTAATAACACAAAAAAACAGTTTTCCATTCAAACTTATTGTAGTATACCGAATTTCACG
>JARFXV010001230.1:0-173192 GCA_031761425.1 Cosmopolites sordidus | reverse complement strand
TTATAGCAAAAGGGCTCTGGAAACAATTCGCGATTTGGGCTCTGGATTTTGATCGCATTTGGTGTATTCTGCAGACTGGGCCCCTTCAAATTTTCATCTGTTCCGATCTCTGCAACATTACCTGGAAGACAAAAAAACACAATAACTTTATGACATCAGTTTTTTTCGATCTCAGATTCAACATTCTAATGTGGAGAAAGTGTGGTAGACTAAGTTTGTATTACTTTTTCAATAATAAATGTCAAAAGTAGTCAAAAAAGGCCGTGTAGTAAAAAATGTCAAAATAATTAAGTTTGGTTTGGAGAACCCAGTAATTTTCAAAATATAAAATACTAAATATAAAATACAAAATATAATATAACTGTTAAATATCTATACTAAACTAGAAAAATATGTGGTTAAAAGCGTGTAAATAATTGCAGTTTATTAAAAATAGATTATTAGAATGACTTCCAAGTAATCAGTACATATTTCTGTACTTTAAACCCGACATCAAGAAAAATTAGTAGAACACGTGGCAATAGCAGACTTACGAAGCTAAAACAACAAAACATTATTCAGAATTATATATTCAAGTAAATCTAAATTAATATTAGTATTATTATTATTATTAGTGTCAATCACTTATAAAACAAATTGCGTGTTAGTATGATGGTATCTGCTTGGAATAACCATTTTGATGCGATTTTTTAGTTGTCTCTCTAATAAATATGTGTGTGTACCCACTGTATAGATTTACAATCCATCTTTATCATGTCCAAATTTATGTAAGACCTTTTTTCTGAATGTATTTATTTTAAAACAGATTGTTAATGATTATTTAAGCGAAACTAATTAATTGATGTGTTTGTGACAATTTAATTATATATAAATAGCGTTTTCTAAAAATTTAAAAGCTATTTATAATTTGAAGCATGTTTACAACTGTTATCGTAAAACGTTAAAAAGTTACAATGTGCAGAAATTAAATTTGCACAAAGTATTGTGGAATAAACACCAAAGTTATCTTCCATGGGAGATGCATTGTTGACGGAATGGCGAAGGTACTATTAAAAATATATATATATATAAATAATAAACCTAATACGGATTTTTTTAAATAGTTTATATATATATATATATATATATATATATATATATATATATATATATATATATATATATAATCGTTAATCATGAACAAAAATTATTCAACTTTTGCTCTAAAAATGGGGCTAGTTCATACCCCATTTAGTTGTAATAAACAAAACTGAATTTTATGATCGTTATTTCATTTTCAAACCCCCTCTGATGAGCCACTTCGTCAATTCCACAATACATTCCGGAAAAATCAAATGCCAAACATCAGAACTGACAAATAATAGTGGTATCTTGTTTCAACAAGACCAGATCTCATTTCCCTGATGATTAGCTAGAAACTGTTACAGCTTGGTACATGCTGCCGCCTCCACGTTCACCTGATTTGACGCACTTATATTCCCAATTATTTTGTTTTTGTAAACACAATTTAGCCAAGTCATAGTAGATATCTGTGAATGTCGATGTCAAGAGAAATGGCAAGATATACAGAAAGGAAAATCTATAATTTAAAAATATTACCATTTAAATAAATAAAGATTAATATCTAAAAATTTTCACTATATTTAAAATTGTATGTATGACAATTGTTTCGACACACAGTGCCTTTTTCAAGTACAAATTATACTAAACTGTATATATCAGTTTAGTATAGTATGTAATGTCTGAATGATTGTAGCGTGTTCATATAGTTTTTTTTAATTATTTGGGTTTTTCGCCACGATCTAAAACTTAAAAATATCAGAATATCTGTTCTTATGTAAATAAAGAATCACTGGGTAAAAACAAAAAACCAAACGCAGACAAATTTCTCAGTGATTCTTTTTTGTAATAAATTTGCTTAACGAACAAAATTTTAAAAATATAAAAATGTTCTAAAAAAATTTACAAACTTTTAACGTTAACGTAAAAATAAGGTATATTCATTTCTATAAATTATGAAAAGATAGAAAGTAAATAGATTTTTTGTGTTTGTCAATGATACTTACATTGACAATTAGTTTTTAATGACAGTGACATACTACCAAAAGAAATGTATATAGATGAGGTTTACCGTGTGATTATAATTGTTTATTGAAATTATTAATGTTTTTAATTGTATTTTTTAGAATCGGGAACCATATTCAATTTAAATCTACCGAAGGCATAGTAATACATTTATTATGTCAACTGTTTTTAAATAAGAAAAAAACAATTATTTTGTCATTTTTTTTATTCAAAATACATCCCTTCCACATCAATACACCGCTGAACACCTTTAACCAATGCTAGCATAGATGTATTTATGGCGTTTTTCGAGATCACCTTAATGATCCTCGTCAAGGCTTCTTGGACTTGTGTAACACTGTCACTAGACATTATTTTTATGGTCAGTTTGACTTTCAGGAACAGAAAAAAGTCTCATTATCAGTTACCATCGATTCCAGGAATGTGCAGTTCCGTCTAGCGGTTTTAATAAGGTCATTGCAATGTTTAACAGGGGCAATTTCTTGGTCCCATTTAAGGCATGAGGAACAAGACCTCAGACTTTCCATTTGTTTAAATCCCTTGTCAAAATTTCGTGAATCATGTTTTTGGTCATATTAAATTCCTCCGCTATCCATCTCACAATCGAATTCGAATTATTATCGATCAATCGAATTATTTTAATAGATGGCACTAGTAGTTTTCCTTAAATTAAAAAAGTTTCGTTAATATTATTTTTCCGACATACTATGTATATGAAAGATGACAAAGCAGCTGATAAAGTCAATATACTGGTAGAGGTATTTGAAAATCCCGTTCTATATTTTTGTGGACCATTTAATAAATATATACAGTAAAAAAATAATATTGGATCGAATTGATACTCTAATGGTTGATCTAATGATGAGACAAAGGTCACCACCAGATAATAATCAAACTAAAAATGAAGTGAAGAACAGTTGTGAGAGTGTATAAGAGAATGCCGAGTATAACATAATAGTCGTCATAAATAATCGCAAGACCTATAAATGGATCAGAGAAACAAGAAAGCTGAAACCAAAAACTATGTTACCTCAGATGAGATAGAACATTGTTCTAAAAGAAAAAATAACCACTTTGAACCATGAGTATAGATAAATAAAAATAGGACTTATATCAAGATAGTTAAAAGCAGTAATAGGAGAAGAAAAGGCTGAAATATCATTTTGAAGATGTGTTTGACAAGAATCAGTTCTTTTGTGGTAAATTTTTGTGTAATAGACCAAAATATGTCGAGAAAAATGCTTTCAAGCAATTATTTTCATTATTTTCAACATCCTGTAACATGGTTGTTCTATCCTATAGAGAAAGGAGAACAGACAGAAAGCATCATATACAAGGTCATATTGTTCAGTGCTTTAAAGTTTTTATAGGTATTCTCCTCTTTTTTCTGCTTCATAAATTATCATTGTTAAAAGTTGACGGTTGCCTTATCTTAGGTGGTAACATCTTTCTAAAATGCATCAGCCTTAAATGAGCTGATCCCAAATGTTTCATTCTATGTGGATTAATTCAAGGTATTTTCATTACGGTGAATAAACTATTTCAGTTACTGATCTGCGTTTAAATACTCGCGTGCGCAGAGGGTATAAATAAACACAATTGAAAAGTAGTAAATATTAAAAAGCTGTCTCGCAAATATCCGCTGGTCGAAAAATATTTTTGTATTCAACAAGACGAAACTTCAAGTATTTCCTTTGCGAAATCCGTAACCGACTATTTGAATTTTATTTTATAAGTGTTTGTCCTTGATGTTGATAATATTTTACGTTATCAAGCAGGGAGTTGGCGTCATTCAGGTTTTTGAACTACTAACTACAAGAAGAATGTGTGCGAACGATGGCCTTGTTGACGTTATCAAGATAAACAGTGATTTAAAGTATAAACGTATAATAATTGTGTAAGTTTTTCACAGGCAAATTGAGCATATATATATATATATATATATATATATATATATATATATATATATATATATATATATATATACATATATATATATACATATATATATATATATATATATATATATATATATATATATATATATATATATATATATATATATATATATATATATATATATATACATATATATATATATATATATATATATATATATATATATATATATATATATATATATATATATATATATATATATATATACATATATATACTGGGTTCAATTTTATCAATTGTTGTCGGTATCGATCGCCAGTAATCATTTCACTAGGTTTCAGCAGTTCGTAATACACAGCTCCCTTATTATCCCACTAAATACACAGCAAGGCCTCCTTCTTCCCATGTATATTGCGCACTGGTTGCTATCTTTAAGGCTATCCTGGGTCTACTCATGATTTTTTGCATTTTGGATTGTTAAAATAGATTCACTTTTCATCGCTTGTCATAACTGGAGGCAAAAAATCTGGTCTTTTCTATCTGTCAAGCAAAATTTCATAAGTGGTTTTTCACCTTTCAATGTATCTTTCCTTCAATTCATATGGAACCCATTTTCCTTCCTTCAGGATCTCGGAAATAGTGGACTGGGCAGCATTCAATCCTTCTGCCAATTGTTTCAAAGTATGACTTGAGTCTTCATCCAATAATGCTTGCAAATTTGCATTTTCAAACTTTTTCGGTTGTCCTGGACGCTTATCGTCTTTTATATCAAAATCACACTTTTAAAGCGAGTACACCATCGTTCATAAGTTTTTAGGTTAGATCAGGTTCATC
This sequence comes from Cosmopolites sordidus, assembly GCA_031761425.1. Classification (NCBI taxonomy): domain Eukaryota; kingdom Metazoa; phylum Arthropoda; class Insecta; order Coleoptera; family Curculionidae; genus Cosmopolites; species Cosmopolites sordidus. The sequence goes on along the minus strand of JARFXV010001230.1, from coordinate 168,374 downwards.
ATAAGCTCCAACCAACAATCGATAACTTCGATTGTTCGTCGTTTCGTCGTTTTCTTCAAATGAAAAAAGGTTATTAAACTTCTACGTAAACGTCTTTTGCTAGTACATAAGTCGATATATTCAAAGCTACGAAAAACTGTTTTTTACACAATGATAATTAATAACGAACTGGTTTTTGATGGCGTATGTTTACCCTTCAAAAGGCCATAGACTTTATTAGTCTATACCAACAAATGTATTAGTAACGCCATCGCTTTGCAAAATCCACATTATTAACCGAAACACCTATTAGAAATTGTAGAATCAGGTATAGCTTTGAATTGAAGTAATCATATAAATATTTGATTGTAGCATACATGGCTAGATGTTAGAAAGCCAAATGCTAAGGAGAATCATTGAGGGGTAAATAGGGTACAATAGAAAGACACGTTGACCAAAGACTTGGTGGCGGGGACAATGTATTAAGAAATGCTGAAAAAAGATCGAGAGGATGGAAGCAAATGTTGCAGAGGGTTAAGGCTCACTAATGGGCTGTAGCATCACAGAATATATTTTAAAAATTCAAAACACTGAGCAATACAATGACCTGTTTTTTTAGCTACAAAAAAACCCTTTATGTTGAAGCCGAAAATTACTCATTGGTAAAATTTTTTATGAAGATTTCAATTCCTGATATAAAGAAAATTAAAAAATACAGTTCCCTATAGGATAATTCCCTAATATATATATATATATATATATATATATATATATATATATATATATATATATATATATATATATATATATATATATATATATATATATATATATCTCATCATCAGCCCGTATCGATCCACTGCAGGATGAAGGCCTCTTCAGCATGCTTCCAACCTTCACGGTCCTGGGCTTTCCTCTGCCACTCGGGTCCAATATACTTAACGATGTCATCAGTCCATCGTGCTTTCGGTCTTCTTCGCGGACGTTTGCGATCAAGCGGTATCCACTCCAGGATTGCCTTGGTCCATCTGTCGTCCCATCGCCTCGCTATATGGCTTGCCCATCTCCATTTCAACTGTTTTACTCTTCCAATGATGTCACAGACTTTTGTTTGTTCCCTGATCCATGCGCAGGACTTTCTGTCTCGTCTTGTAATGCCAAGCATACATCTTTCCATTCCCCTCTGTGCCACCCGAAGTTTTTGAATTGATTGCGATGTGAGTGTCCAGGTTTCACTTCCGTATGTCATAACGGGTAGAACGCACTGATCGAATACTTTTCTTTTCAGGCAAAGTGGGAGTCTGCTCTTAAACACTATGTTGAGCCTACCAAATGCCTGCCAGCCACATTTAACACGCCGTTCCACCTCCCGGGCGGCACTCCCCTCCATGGAAATCCTCTGCCCAAGATATACAAAGCTGTCCACAATCTCTAAATCCCTTCCTAAAACTGAAATTCCTCCGTCCTGAGCAAAGTTATTGAACATAACCTGACTCTTTTTCAGGTTTATTTTCAAGCCAAATGGTTCGCCAGCCCTTTGCAGTTCTTGTATGCGTATTTGCAGCTCCTCTGGGTCTTGTGAAATGAGAATAATATCATCTGCAAATCTAAGATGGTTTAAGTTTGCACCATTGATCTTTACCCCATCCTGTTCCCAATCCAGTTTACGGAATACTTCTTCAAGGCCAGCCGAGAAAAGAATAGGCGATATTGCGTCACCCTGCCGTACCCCTCGTTCTATATTAATTCCCACTTCAAGATCATCAAGGTGAATTGTGGCTGTAGCTCCATCATATATCGATTCTAATAGGTTTACATAGGCTCTCTCTACACCTTGGCTAAGCAGTGCATCCATTATCGCATGCTTTGAGATGGAATCAAATGCTTTTTCGTAGTCGATAAAAGTCAAGCACAGTGGCATGGTGTATTCGTTGTGCCTTTCTATGACCTGCTGTACAACCTGGATGTGATCCATTGTACTGAATCCACTTCTGAATCCTGCTTGTTCTCTTGGTTGTGCGTCATTCAGTTTTTTTAATATTGTTTTAGAAATTATCTTAGTGAAAACTTTGTACATCACTGATAGGAGGCTTATTGGACGGTAGTTCTTTAAATCTTCCTGTGCTCCTTTTTTATGTAAATATATATATATATATGTAATATATGTAATATATTTATGTAATATATTTATGTAAATATATATATATATATATATATATATATATATATATATATATATATATATATATATATATATATATATATATATATATATGATCCTTTTAGTGCAGAAGTGATCCTTTTACATAAAAAAGGAGCACAGGAAGATTTAAAGAACTACCGTCCAATAAGCCTCCTATCAGTGATGTACAAAGTTTTCACTAAGATAATTTCTAAAACAATATTAAAAAAACTGAATGACGCACAACCAAGAGAACAAGCAGGATTCAGAAGTGGATTCAGTACAATGGATCACATCCAGGTTGTACAGCAGGTCATAGAAAGGCACAACGAATACACCATGCCACTGTGCTTGACTTTTATCGACTACGAAAAAGCATTTGATTCCATCTCAAAGCATGCGATAATGGATGCACTGCTTAGCCAAGGTGTAGAGAGAGCCTATGTAAACCTATTAGAATCGATATATGATGGAGCTACAGCCACAATTCACCTTGATGATCTTGAAGTGGGAATTAATATAGAACGAGGGGTACGGCAGGGTGACGCAATATCGCCTATTCTTTTCTCGGCTGGCCTTGAAGAAGTATTCCGTAAACTGGATTGGGAACAGGATGGGGTAAAGATCAATGGTGCAAACTTAAACCATCTTAGATTTGCAGATGATATTATTCTCATTTCACAAGACCCAGAGGAGCTGCAAAGACGCATACAAGAACTGCAAAGGGCTGGCGAACCATTTGGCTTGAAAATAAACCTGAAAAAGAGTCAGGTTATGTTCAATAACTTTGCTCAGGACGGAGGAATTTCAGTTTTAGGAAGGGATTTAGAGATTGTGGACAGCTTTGTATATCTTGGGCAGAGGATTTCCATGGAGGGGAGTGCCGCCCGGGAGGTGGAACGGCGTGTTAAATGTGGCTGGCAGGCATTTGGTAGGCTCAACATAGTGTTTAAGAGCAGACTCCCACTTTGCCTGAAAAGAAAAGTATTCGATCAGTGCGTTCTACCCGTTATGACATACGGAAGTGAAACCTGGACACTCACATCGCAATCAATTCAAAAACTTCGGGTGGCACAGAGGGGAATGGAAAGATGTATGCTTGGCATTACAAGACGAGACAGAAAGTCCTGCGCATGGATCAGGGAACAAACAAAAGTCTGTGACATCATTGGAAGAGTAAAACAGTTGAAATGGAGATGGGCAAGCCATATAGCGAGGCGATGGGACGACAGATGGACCAAGGCAATCCTGGAGTGGATACCGCTTGATCGCAAACGTCCGCGAAGAAGACCGAAAGCACGATGGACTGATGACATCGTTAAGTATATTGGACCCGAGTGGCAGAGGAAAGCCCAGGACCGTGAAGGTTGGAAGCATGCTGAAGAGGCCTTCATCCTGCAGTGGATCGATACGGGCTGATGATGATATATATATATATATATATATATATATATATATATATATATATATATATATATATATATATATATATATATATATATATATATATATATATATATATATTAGGGAATTATCCTATAGGGAACTGTATTTTTTAATTTTCTTTATATCAGGAATTGAAATCTTCATAAAAAATTTTACCAATGAGTAATTTTCGGCTTCAACATAAAGGGTTTTTTTGTAGCTAAAAAAACAGGTCATTGTATTGCTCAGTGTTTTGAATTTTTAAAATATATTCTGTGATGCTACAGCCCATTAGTGAGCCTTAACCCTCTGCAACATTTGCTTCCATCCTCTCGATCTTTTTTCAGCATTTCTTAATACATTGTCCCCGCCACCAAGTCTTTGGTCAACGTGTCTTTCTATTGTACCCTATTTACCCCTCAATGATTCTCCTTAGCATTTGGCTTTCTAACATCTAGCCATGTATGCTACAATCAAATATTTATATGATTACTTCAATTCAAAGCTATACCTGATTCTACAATTTCTAATAGGTGTTTCGGTTAATAATGTGGATTTTGCAAAGCGATGGCGTTACTAATACATTTGTTGGTATAGACTAATAAAGTCTATGGCCTTTTGAAGGGTAAACATACGCCATCAAAAACCAGTTCGTTATTAATTATCATTGTGTAAAAAACAGTTTTTCGTAGCTTTGAATATATCGACTTATGTACTAGCAAAAGACGTTTACGTAGAAGTTTAATAACCTTTTTTCATTTGAAGAAAACGACGAAACGACGAACAATCGAAGTTATCGATTGTTGGTTGGAGCTTATGATGAACCTGATCTAACCTAAAAACTTATGAACGATGGTGTACTCGCTTTAAAAGTGTGATTTTGATATAAAAGACGATAAGCGTCCAGGACAACCGAAAAAGTTTGAAAATGCAAATTTGCAAGCATTATTGGATGAAGACTCAAGTCATACTTTGAAACAATTGGCAGAAGGATTGAATGCTGCCCAGTCCACTATTTCCGAGATCCTGAAGGAAGGAAAATGGGTTCCATATGAATTGAAGGAAAGATACATTGAAAGGTGAAAAACCACTTATGAAATTTTGCTTGACAGATAGAAAAGACCAGATTTTTTGCCTCCAGTTATGACAAGCGATGAAAAGTGAATCTATTTTAACAATCCAAAATGCAAAAAATCATGAGTAGACCCAGGATAGCCTTAAAGATAGCAACCAGTGCGCAATATACATGGGAAGAAGGAGGCCTTGCTGTGTATTTAGTGGGATAATAAGGGAGCTGTGTATTACGAACTGCTGAAACCTAGTGAAATGATTACTGGCGATCGATACCGACAACAATTGATAAAATTGAACCCAGTGTTGAAGGAAAAACGATCAGATTACTCCCAGACACGATAAAGTAGTTTTTCAACATAACAATGCTCGGCCTCATGTTGCAAAAATTTAAAAAACTATTTGGAAAACGTTAAATGGGATGTCCTACCCTACCCGCCGTATTCACCGGACTAAGCCCCTTCGGATAACTATCTATTTCGATCGATGCAGCACGAACTATCAGAACAACACTTACATTCTTACGAAGAAGTGACCATTTGGATTGATGTATGCTTGTCCTCAAAAATCCAAAAGTTCTTTTGGCGCGAAATCCATTCTTTGACAGAAAGATGTGGAAAAAATTATTATTAAGGTAATTTATTTTGTTATGGAAATAAATGTTCAAATTTTGCAAAAAAAAATCAACTTTATTCACCGAAACACCCGTTATTATCATCCAAAGCACCAAAAATTCTCATCTCGTAGCCTTAAGCGACTACTGACCGAATAAGTGTGTTATAAATCGTAACTTTCCTGTTCGTTTCTATAAGTTTAGATCTTTGGACAACCTGCAGAGAGTAAGCAGCTTTGTTGTCGGTCATAATACGATTTCTGATATCTCTTCAGTGGCGGCTTGTCCATAAGGGCACATGGAAACGTGCCCCACTTAAGAAATTAAAAAATGAAATGAAAATTTGATGTCTGACAGTTACACTCATATTTCTACACAGCAAAGTGTGTGTATGATACTAAGAAATGTAAAATTTTTGGTTGCAACGCATTTCCCTATTCCCATTTGAAAATTTGGTTATACGTGCCTCACCTATTTTTCCCCCCACAAACCGCCGCTGTATCTCTTGATCTAACTGAGACCCAAAATCTTGTTCGTTCAAGAAGTAGTTCTTATTTATAAAGAGCAAAGTTTTCTCAATTTGGCATAGCACAAAGGTAGATACAACCTTTGTATCTGCCAGCCGAATTTGCTGAGTTCTACAAATATTCATAACCGCGCATCGAATTTAAGTTTAATGGATCAAAAATCCCTTCTAAACACTTATTAGAATCAATAGTTAAGTATGATGGCATCAACTTGAAGTATACGGTATCCTTTTAATTTAACACTAATTTTTTTTCATTCGTCTACTCTGGATCACCTTACATCTTGACCATTATATTTATCGACTAACGTTATTGTACATTATCCGCTTTTCATCACCACTGATGAGTTATTCTGGGATATGCTGGTCCTCATTGCATATCGAATCACAAATAAAAATACGGTCTGGTAAATAACATCGCTCAGTTTATGCGTCTCCAATTATTTTACAGAAAATTAATAAAACTGGCTTCCAAACTCGAGGAGATCTACCACCAATCTCCATATCATTTTTTTTAGTTCTCGAAAAGCATTTTGTTAAGCATCATCAGAATATTATTCAAACACCAAAACCAAACCACGCTCTATTTACCAGGTGTGTAAATATGAAACTGGCATTTTTGTACCGGAACCGGAAGTATTGCCCATCGCTAGCTATACATTTTTCCCTATTGTCTGACAATTTGTGGGTGCCACGCCAAAAAAACTGTTACTCTTTTGAGGCAAACCAGTCATCGAGCCATTTTCGTAAGAAATGAAGCGCTGCTCAGCAAGTGCGTAGTAAGTAGTAATCGGATGGAGCCAAGCCTGGTGAATAAGCTGCATGCGAAAGTATTTCCCAACTAAACGCCTCAATCGTTTCCTTAACCAGTTTTAAGCAAAATCACTTTGTGTTGCCTTTGATATTCTGGTCGTTTTCCACTCGAAGTTTGATTCATATTGATCATTTGTTGTCGGTAGCGTAGAGTATTAACGTATTCGCCAGGTTTTAGCAGCTTATAATAAATCACACCCTTCTGATCCCACCAAACACAGAGCATTGTCTTCCGTCCGTTCGTAGCGTTTTGGCCTTGCAGTCGATGGTTCGCCTGGAGTTACCCATGGTCTTTTACGCTTAAAATTCTCAAAATGTATCTACTTTTCATCGCTGGTCACAATTGGATGGATAAATGACTTTTTTTGTACCTGGCGAGGCTGTATTTAGCAAATGGTTTTCTGTTTTCCTGCTCTCTTTCATTCAGTTCATGCGGAACCCATTTTCCCATCTTGTAGATCTTTCCCATGGCTTTCAAACATATAGAGACAGCTTTTTGTGTCACATTTAATTGATTCGCGAATCGTTGTTGCGTTTGAGCATCATCCTCATTCAATATTGCTTGCAATTCGCCGTCTTCAAACTTTTTCGGTGATGTTCAACGTTCTTCGTTTCTCACGTCAAAATAGTCAGTTTTGAATATTTTAAACGACTTAAAGTACTATGATTTACTAAAAGCATACGCACCGTAAGCTTCGACAAACATTCGATACGATTCAGCAGCAGTTTTCTTCATATGGTAATAGAAAATCAATGCTCCCCGCAAATCTTAGTTTCCAGACTCAAACTTCGACATGTTCAATGCTATTACAAACTATGCTGTTATATGAAACTTGTATTGTTGTGAGTTAAAAATCTGTCAGATGTCAACAAGAAAATTGCGCCAATGACGCGGTTTGACGGTAAATGAATTGACACCTAGGGCCATCTATGGAAAAATTCCGGTTTCATATTAACAGACCTGGTATATGGCAATTGTACCCAGTGCGTGCAAAAATCCTGAATCGTGAAGTTAACCAAGCGTTACATTAGTAATTCAAAAAGTAGGCTCAATGAAATAATAAGTCCTTTATATTTTTTTTCCTTTATTTGGGTTTTTCGCCACTATCTAAAAATATAATAAAAAATAAAGGAAAAAATATATGAACACGCCACAATCGTTCAGACATTAATAAGTCCTTTATCCCGGTTTATGTGTTTCTTACATTTTACATTACATTAGAAAGCTATATCAAGTCTTAAAGTTACTAATATGTATGTTATTTATATTATGATCATGCCCCAGTGGCAGCCCCGGTTTTAGCTGGCCAAACATAATATCTTCGACTTACAACTAATTTCGTAAATCCCCGATCATTTCTCATTTGGATTACCCAGGACATTTAAGCTGTGTCCACACCAATAAAATTTGTGTGTGTTGAATTTACTGGAACAATTTGTTTGAATTATCTGGTGGACAACAGATGGTTCGTGTGCGTACTGTGCGGCGACAATGTTTGTGTGTGACTTTGTGTGTCAGAGCGTCTACATTGATGTGCAGGCACATCACAGTCAACATATGCAGCCTGCACAACGCGAATTTGTATTGATTTGGATGGAGCTTTATATGGTTTGTGGCTTCTTTAATGTCCACTTTTTTCAAAAACTTGTCTAACCTTCGTGTTAACGATTTAGGAATGATTTCTATCAACTAAAAGTCAAATTATTGTTAACGAATGATGATTATTCTTGATGACGTCAGGCTGGTTTTAAACGTGATAATAAAATTTCCTTAATTGTACTGAAATAGACTTTTATGAAATCTAACGACTAACGTTATCATGTAACACCAAACGTTTTTAGAACACGATATAAATGATGAATCTTGTTTTCGGAGATAAGAAAAATTGTTTGATTTTAAATCCAAGTTGATGTTTTCTTACGTAACACGAATGGACTGTTATCGCACTACAGTTAATTCAAAAAAGAAAAGTTATACGTTATTTTAATTTTGAAGTTGGTACTTTTTTTGGTATGGTTACTAATTTTCTGCATGTTATTAGGTTGCTGATGAAGAAATGATTAATCTATTTGGAATGAAGAGGATAGATATCAACAGTACACACGTGAGTTTGAAAATACCTAGTATAGAATAAGAAACATTTTAAATTTTTTACGGTAACGTGGAACTCTCGAAAAACATTTTTTTCACCTTGGTTGTTGAAGAACGTGTGGTATGACAGAACTGTGTCACATAATTCATTCAAGTTTTACAATATAGTTTTATTTGTATTAGAAGTGGCTACACGTTGTTGTACACGAGGACCAACCTTTTTTATACACATACGTCCAAAAGTTTGGAATATTTACAAATAGGATATCTACGCCTATGCTACTCTTAAAATTGTGATGGATATTTATTTTAGACCATTTTAAAATGAAGACAAAAGCATTGATTTTCTGTTAACATTTTTGCACATTTCGTTAATACTGATATTTACACATTATTTCAATTCTTTTTCGATATTCAATCAATCGGTTTAAAAATACCTAGAAACATGATATCTCATTTTAACAGATCAAGGGTAGTTGCTTTGTTATAACAGGGCTTTAATCAAAGTGATATCGCGGAAATTGTAGATGTTTCCCAAATTTCTGTATCAAAGATTTATAAAAAATACAAGAAACAAAGGATTGCCCTAGAAGTGATGGAAAACGATTTATAACTGCTGCACAAGACCGGCATATGTCAATGATTGCTCAAAAAATCGTCTGTAATCAACAAGTGGTATATCACCGGGGCTTGGTAGGCTTGAAGGAGAAAATGTTTCACGACAAACGATAACACGCCGCTGAAAGCGGTAAATTTGCATCGGAGAAGACCGTTACGTTTTCCCAAACTAATCCTTCAGCAAAAAAATGTAATATTGCACTGGGCTCGAACAATGGTGGATTATAGCTCTAATTGGAATAACGTGATGTTCTCCGATGAGCTCAACCGTGATGCTTCAGTAATATGAGTGGTATATTTACACCTCTACTGGTCCTGGAGAGAAGAGTTACTGGTGCTGTATACATCGAGGAAGTTTTAAATCCTTCTGTTCATCTGTTGACATGCAAACAGTACAAAACATGAACAGCAGCAGTACAAAATTTTCTTGAAGAGAGTTAAGGTGGCCAGCAAATTCCCCTGACATGAATGTCATTGAACCTGTCATTGTAAAACACGCATCAAGAAACGAAACAATCCTCCTCTTACCTTGCGAGAGCTAAAAGATGCTGCTCGTGAAGAATGTAAGAGAATTTTACAAACCTAAATTCATCATTTAATCGACAGCATGTCAAATCGCCTACAGGCATGCATACAGACCCATGGAACTACTGCTTACCAGTTTTATTGAAAGTTGTTCCTTTTATTTTTAAATTACATTTGCAAAGGCAATTGATACATTGTAATTTTTTGACTCCAAAATAATAAATCAATTTTATACACATTGGTCATTGATATATCAAACCTTTATTTGTCTTTCATCTATCCGTCAACCAACAGTTTTCGTCTGCTTTTACTTTATTGTCTATATCAATAGGCTTGCCGAATGCCCGAAAGTGAAGCCGAGACACGTTGAAATTCAGTTTTATGAACAAAAAACTATACTACTATATCATATTTAGGCACTAAATATGAAAAATTTAGAATAGATTGTTAAAACACAATCACTTCCTTCCTTCGTCCTTCGAAATGAATTGTTTGATATTTTTTTTGATATTAATATTATTGCGAAATAATATCAATCAAATTTAAAACGATCGTTTCAGCATTATCGTCTTAAAAGTTTGGCAAACAGCTTCAGGAGATTTTCCGCAAAAAAAAACGCTACATTTTGCAGCAGTTGTTTAAATATTGAATTTGTATATATCTGACTAGATTAGACTGTCTTTTTTATTTTATCGTTCAAACTTTTAATTTCACTATAAGATTTGTGGCAGTGCAAGTAAAGCAGTATCAGTTTTTCTCACATCAACATTTTTTTTTCTATTTCAGAAAAATGATCTAATACAAGAAAATAAATTAATTGCTTTGAAAAAGCAGGCAGTGGATATAATATTATCTATGGAAAGGTAGGGATTATTTTCCTTTGTCAACAATATTGTTAAAGTTTTTCAAAAATATGATAGCACAACATATATCGTCTTGTATCAAGAACATATTTTTTGGCAGCTCATTTAGAACATTTTTGACTGAACTTTGTTGAACTCTTGTTTTATGACCGTAGTCATAGATTTTAGTTTTTTTTAACGGTATCACTCTTCTAGCATCAGAAGATATATTGTTTACATCTTTATCTTCTTAGCTCACTGTTGATTAACTATCTTCTTATTTTTCTTATTCTTCTTTTTATTATTTTTTTTCTTTTTCTCGTTCTTGTTTTTCTTATTCTTCTTTTTATTATTCTTCTTTTTCTTATTCTTCTTTTTATTATTCTTCTTTTTCATATTCTTCTTCTATTTCTTCTCCGTTTTTTACCTTACATAAGGTGTCGGTATTAATTCTAGATAATGTATTTTTTCTGATACATTTTGTCTACTCCCTCATCCATTATTTTTTTATTTTCTAATTTCTTTCAAGTTCAGTTCATCAGTTCCCTTTTTCTATATAATTCCACAATTCTTTCTATCCACATTTTGTAAAGGTCTATCCTCATTTACTTACGCTATACTCATCAGTTTTCTCATTATTCTATTGAATTTTATAATTCTCAAACCAATTTGTTTATTTGGTTATAATCTAAAGTAAATTTAGGTTATAACTTATAATTATTTGCTTATTTGCTTTTCTGTTTATGGCTCTGCTATTAGGCAATTCACAAGCTGATTTAATTATAGAAATTATGAAATGCAAATGAATGGGCAACAAACACAAACATCCAACACCGAAACAAACATCCATGCCTGCACCAGGATTTGAACCCGGAACCCTTCGATTGCCAAGCGAGTAACTAACCCACTAGTAATGTTTAAATGGTTGAGCCGTGTTCATATATATTTTTTCTTTTTTAGGATTCTCGCCACGAACTAAAACTCAAAAAAAAATATCAAGAATATCTGTTCTTATGTAAATAAAAGAATCACTGGGTAAAAAAACAAAACGAAGACAAATTTCTCAGTGATTCTTTTTCCGTAATAAATTTGCTTTTTGAGGTCTTCTTTGTTTCGGGCGGTCTTCTCTTCCCGTTTTCAAAACGAATCTAAAAATAATTTATATTAATTTCTATATAATACTCTAAAATATAGTAAACAAATATATTTTGTATATGTCAATGATACTTATATTGACAATAGTATTTTTTTACTGACAGTGACATACTTTATTACAGAAAAATAATCACTGAAAAATTTGTCTCCTGGCTATCAATCAGGTGATGTAGCAGAGATATGAAGAGATGAAAATCTTATGGGACCAAGTCTGGAGAATACGCAGGGTGCAAAAAATATCCTAGCCCAACTCGGTGATGGCTTCCAGTGGTCTTTTTGATGTGGGCCTGAAGCAAAATAACTTATCCTGCCAATATAATAACTTTTGCTTTCCAGAACAGCACTAACATCAATCAGTTGTTACTGATAACGGTCAGTAGTAACAATTTGATCATATTGTAGCAACTGGTAATGCAAAACGATCCCATCAACCTTTTTGGCATAGATGGATATAGTGGTTTACAGGAGAGTTAGTATTTTTTTCCAATAAGGTAATCTGTAAAAATTTTAAAATGCATTAAAAGCAAAAGCAAATCCTATTTACTATTTAACCTTCTCCTTAAATTTAAAACCATCACGACGCGATCACGAACCATCACGACCTAGTGAAGGAAAAAGCTCACATGGAGCCTTGCAACGTCAATACGCATTTTTTGAAATGGTTATTTCTAAATGTTTACTTACGGGAAAAATTATTGTTTAAGTAATAGGGTATATTGTGTTGCAAATTCTATCAAAAGTTGGAAGATATTCATGGTGCACCACTGAATCATAAAATATCTTTACGTATCAAACTTATTTAAAAATAATATTAAAAGAAGTAATAATTTGTTTTCGTTATCGTCGGTCGTAGTTTCATTTTCATTGGATATCAGATTATCAGCAGCGGAAGTTGTTAAGCAGCCCGTTCTGATCCGGACCGTGGAGTTTATTGCGGCAAATATTTATTTCTCATTATTCGATATCAAGCCGTCTTAATACTTTCAGGAATAAATAAAATTCTCGTTAACACGTCAACGAATCAAACTGACTTTCGTTATCGCTGTATACCTTCAGGTCTGGCGTCTACACAAATTTTAAATTGAATTATGTTCATTTGAAATAATTGGTTGGCGCCTACGGCGAAAAAAAAACAATCGCCAACTGGTATTTACATATATTTGACGTCATTTCGCGTATGCATTGTTACTATACGATTGTATCGGTGTTTTTTTTTTAATGTTTTTCGCGTTATTGATATTTATATTGTACGATTCTGTTTTTTGTTTTCTTGTTACAGATCTGAACACAATGACGTCGCCGCCGATATCACACTTAAACGAAACTGGTTTTCACAGTGATTTGACAGATATTTTTCATTCTGAGATCATTGTGAAAGCTGATTTTGTTGAGTTTTCGTCAGGAGCTCGTTTGGACGCTTCATGGAAATACTTGAATATTGTTTGTTATAATATTGTACATAATTTTTGTATATATTTAAAACATAATAAAACCAATTTTAAAAACTATCTAATTTACCCTTAATATTCACCCTTGAAAAATATTCATACTTAGAGCCGGTTCTACAAGAGAGCAATATAGTAACCCCCCTTGAGGCATGGATAGTGAGAGTATGGGAACCCTCCGTGCAATAAAGAAGGTGAAACTTCGCGAAAGGTATTTCGATGAAATGAGAAACCTGGGGGACTTCCGGGATTTTTCCTGTACATGGAACCATTTTTATTTTTATTGGTGCATTTTAACCTGCATGCGCCCACTGTTTAAACTGCAGCTTCATTTCTGGCATGTGATGATAGTTTAGAATGGAATATTTTAATTCTTGCAGCTCTATTTGAGGTTCCTCTAATCGAAACCCAAGAGGTTCGTTAGTCCAAAACTTTCCACCCAATTCGCTTTTTCCTCATTCCTATAGTGTTTTGGACATACTTTTGGAATAAATCGCGCAAGTTTCAAGGAACATCCAAACCAATCCGACATATAAAAGGCTTTTCGATCTCGAATCAAAATGGTTACAATATCAGCAAGCTTGGATATTATGAATCTATGATCATTTAATACATTGTGAATTTTTGTCACGATTTTGTCAGTTATAGCGATTTTAAGACGTGCCAAGCATTCATCATCTTCAATAGATTGCACGACTACGTTTAAATCCAGCAGTTCACTTTTTACGATCGAAAACAAAACAAAATACCCCTAAGTCAAATCTAATTCTTTGTATATGTTCGTCGAGGTTAAACCCCCTAAAATAAACTATTTTATAACAGCCTGAACTTCAGTTTTACCTATACATCTATAAAATATTCATGTTAAAATTGACAATATAAAAAATAGCCTATATATCATCTTCAGTCTGTAATCATTTGATACCACATTGTGACGATTTCAAGGGTTTATCATCTTCAATAAGTATACAATCGTATTAAAATTTAACAGGTCACTTTTTACCAGTATTATGGTCATTTAAACAAAGTCCTTTATAAATTGGTCTATTGGAACCTTTGGTGTGAAACACTAAACTCGAAGAGATTTTGCCACTTAATGCCAAATCGCTTTTTTAATCTTCTCGACGAACATTTCGCTAACCATGTGAATATCATCAGGAGATGATCCAATCTCATAAAGATAATTCAATCCCCTGACTATGATTTGCTCTCCTGAAGATGATTTAATCTCCTGAAGATGATTCAATCTCCTGAAGATAATTCAATCTCCTGAAGATGATTCAATCTCCTGAAGATTGAATTATCTCCTGAGAATACTAACATGGTTAGCGAAACGCTGGTCGAGAAATTAAAAACTTAGAAAAAAAAAGTAAATTGGTGTTTAATGGTAAATCTCTTTGAGTTTAAATCATCATCAGGATATGATTCAACCTCATAAAGATGATTCAATCCCCTGAATATGATTCAATCTCCTTAAGATGATTCAATCCCCTGAAGATGATTCAATCTCCTGAAGATGATTCAAACTGCTGAAGATTGAATTATCTGAATGGTTAGCGAAACGCTGGTCGAGAAATTAAAAACTTAGAAATAAAAAGTATATTGGTGTTTAATGGTAAATCACTTTGAGTATAAATCATCATCAGGAGATGATTTAACCTCATAAAGATGATTCGATCCCCTGAATATGACTCAATCTCCTGAAGATGATTCAATCTCCTGAATATGATTCAATTTCCTAAATATGATTCAAATTCCTGAAGATTATTCAATCTGCTGAAGATGGTTCAATCTCCTGAGGATTGAATTATTTGCTGATAATGCCAACATGGTTAGCGAAACGCTCGTTGAGAAATTAAAAACTTGGAAAAAAAAATAAGTCAATCGGTGTTTAATGATAAATATCTTTGAGTTTATATAATTCTTGACAAATCATAGTAACTTGACTATACTTTCGCAATTTCTGTATCGAGAGATTTTTGAACGATTCTCTTATTTTGAAATATCTAGAGGTTTTGGAACGAGGACTTACATATAAATCTAAACTAAAGTTGAAATTCGTAAAATATGATAGATCTCCTAGAACTAGACTTTTCTACTTCGATTTTCGAGAGACAGTTTGCGGGCTCCGCAGACAAACTATATGAGTGATTTAACAAATTGTAAGGCCTAGATAGGTCAATTTTGGCAACCAAGGAATCGAGATTTTGTCCATCAGCCTGTCTGGTGAAGATTATCGTCTGGATTCTATACAATTGGAAGATTTGAAGAGTTGACCTACAGACGTCCGAATTTCATCCATTTGCGTTAATTGCAGTTTTGAGTTGCCTCAGAAGTACATTTTACGAAATAATGTGGCGAATACAAAGAAATATTACTACAGTTATTCATTATTTAAAGAGAATAGCATAACATAAAAAAGAGCAGATTTTGTGGACGATCAAGAAAAACTATAGGCTATGAAAATATAATAATGTGGTTACGTACTGTTAGGAGCCGAGAGGTACCTCAAAATCGGTGGGGAAGGCCAAACAATAACAATGTTTGTCACATTCACTCTATTCAAATCTTTGACTGTATTTCCTCCTCTCATCCAGAATTAATACTGTTTCTCACCAATGCAAGAGTGGAATGATGCAAGTTACGTGAGTGAAAAAGAGTAATTTTCGCTAGTAGATTAGACGCAGATTTTTTGAAATTTGTTGTAGAACAGATTGCAGATTGAAAATTTATGGTGAACTTAAAAAATGCAGCATAATAATTCTGATTTAGTCTAATACTTCTAAGAGTTCTGAAATCAGATGAGCATACATTCAAAATCTGAACAATGCAACAAGACAACTTTTCTCTGTAACAGGTTTAAACATTTCAATGGAATCTTTGAAGATTACGTAACATCAACAAGTTTATTTGTAACTGATCGGCTCTTTTCTATTACTTGAATATCTGTGTTGACGGATATAGTTATATCTAGTTCTAAATATTATTGATCAGTAACAGGTATAATTATGATTTAAATGATTTATCAAATAAAGACAGTTACATATATACCTGAGAACAAATTAAACTCTAGCAGTTATTGTCGTGTTCTTATATGAGAGTTGTTCGAAAAGTTCTCGATCTGACAAATGGTGCAAATATGACCAAATGACTATGATATTTGTCAGGTATGATTCGTAAGGTTGCGTGTTCCGAAGTTTCAGATGGCTGCGTAAAACACTTCTTGGCATTTTCTGAAAAATGGTTAACATTAACATCGTACAGAATTGAGAATGATAAAGGCTTATGATGTCTAAAAACCACTACGGCCGACAAAATCTTTATGAACATTTATAATTCTGTATGAAATGATTATCTCGATGGACTACAAGACCATTACATTTTACACGATACTTTGAATATGAAAAAAAAATCCAGCTGTGTTTGTTAACAGTTGATCAATGAGGCATATGTGTTATTCTTCTCAGTTTGTTAGACGTTTTATAACAGTAGGTAAAATGTGGATTCACCATTATACGCCAAAAGCGAAATAACATTCCAAATCTTAGGTATGAGCAATTAAAAGTGCGCCAAAGAAAGCAAAAGTTGATCTATCTGTAGGAAAATTCCATTTCTGCGATTTTCGTTGTGTGGTGCTTATGACTATCTTATCTGGTGAAGATCATCATTGAGGAGTATACACTATCAATTAAAGGGTGTTATTCAGGCTAAAAGTTCACTTCGGACCAAAAAGAAAATGCTCTTTCACAATAATATTACGCCTGTATACAAGTCTCGTGTTGTTGCTGCAAAACTCCACGATCTAGGCATCAGATATACTTCCACATGCACAATATTCTTCGGATTTGGCTCCCAGCGATTACTTTCACTCCCCAATCTTGAAAAAATGGGCCTTGGGGTGACAACTCACTTCAAATCACGAAGTCAAAATTGCGGAAGTGCAAAATTGAATTAATCGCATTATATTGAATGTATTAATAAGTTGGAACATGTTGGTAAAAATTTTTTGAATTGTAAGGTAACTACCTAAAACATTAAAAATCGTTTCTTTTTCAGACAAAAAACGAAGAACTTTTTGAACAACCCTCGTATTACATTTGATGAACTCGAGAGTCACCGATTTTTAACATAAGGCAATATAAACAAGGGATGGATAATTTAATGGCTTAGTGATATCGTTTTTTTTTATATTTAAAACATAAATAGAAACAACTCAATTTTCCAATGAAATTTACAAAAATAAATATATTATTTTGTTTCATTCAACATTTAAAACCTTTAAAGAGGTTCTCTAGTTCAAATTTATTTTCAATTAATCCTGTTAATGTTAATGTCCTGCTGTTAATGAAAGAATTGGAGATTTTGTATTGTATGTATGTTTTTTGACATTTTAAAATGAGAATTATCATAGGATATTAGAACTATAATAATTTAAATGTTTTATATTAGTTTTATCACTTAGTTTTTGTATTATAATTTTATCACTCACCATTATAACAAAAATATATACCTTCGCCATTCTGTCAAATTTAATATTCATCAAAAAATTGATATGTATTATGTTTTATATTTAATACAGTTTTTAAGTACAATTTTAAAGTTATAAATATTATTTTCAATAAGGCATCCAATTATTATTTTTGTGATATATTATTAAGATAGTTTCAAATACTGTCCAACACATATTTCTACACTCATTTTTAATAACTCACCTGAAAATGTGTTTTAATATGAGCAATTTTCCTTATTCATAAACTACGTAATTAGAAGAGAAAATATAGGTCAAGAGATATAATTAAATTAGTTATTAGTTAAAAGCTTTTTAGACAATATGTGCTTTTCCTGCTAATTAGTTTAGTAAAAATATTTTGTAATGCAACAAAAATCACTTAGCACCGAATTAGAGTAATTAAAAAACCTTAAATAAAGATTTTCTTGTGCAGAAATGGGCCAAAAGAATATCTGTATATAGAGAAATTATCTGTACAGAGAAGAACTTGTGTCTATTACATATTCTTAAAAACCCTATCTATATATTTGTTAAAAGGTAAACTTCATCTAAAAGGCAAGAAAAACCATTTAAATAGTTTGTTATTTAAATAGTTACAGTTAAATTTAGGAAATTAAGCGGATATGAGCATAGGCTTATACTGGATATATTTTGGATTTTACAAGAATTTATTTTGAATGGATATAGTATGTCACAAAAGTCCAAAGAATGATTTTTTTTATAAAATGGGGCATACTCCCCCATCAACAAAATGTATTACCTACCAATGGCATAATCCCTAAATATGCACATGACCTAAATTTATTAAAACGATCGAAAATATCATAAAGACAAACATAAAGGTGAAAGCCAAAAGAGGCACTCTAGAAATAATTATAGACAAAACAGAGCTCATGGAAATGAGAACTAATCGAATAAGAAAGCAGAACTAGATAATCGGCGATTACAACATTGAAGTTGAATCAGAATTTACTTATCTGGAGAACAACCTAGATGAAAACAACATCAGGGGATATCAGAAATTATATTATGAAGGGTACCAAAACTTAAGCTCGGGAAGATACGTTAGCAGAACAATGTATGAAGAACTACTAAAAATTAAAAACTGGCAAGGGAGTACCAGAGATCGATCCGGGTGGGGGCGAAGGTTTAAGGAGCTCAAGACTCACAGACGGGCTGTAGCGCCACATAAATAATGGATTGATGATACTAACATGGTTAGCGAAACACTCATCGAGAAGTTTATAAAAATTATTTGGTATTTAGTTGTAGACAAATCTCTTTGAGTTTAAAAAGAAAAAAATCCTTAATTAAAAATACCTTAAATAGATTGCAGAACAGAGTTGTAAGCAGGAATGATATAATTTTTTTATTCGGCTGTTAAATGTTGTTTCAAACTTGATAGATGTGCAACAGAAACCTATAAAATGATGAAAATTGTATTTGAGGATAATGCACGACCATGTACAGTAATATTTGACTGATTTGAATCTGTTCCGGCCTCGCGACCATTCTCAAAGAGATTTATGTATAAACTAAACAAAAGTTTCAAAATTCTGTTTAATGGAGGCCGTATTTTTTTGTCTCGTTAAATTTATTATGACAGTTTCAATAATTGGGGTATTTTCGAAGTCTAGCTGGATGTTTGTTAGGTTTTTACCGTCGTATATGGCTTTTTTAATGTCGGAAATTTCCAAGTAATTTAACACATTGCTTTTATTGCAGCTATGTATTAATTTGGCATTATTGGTGTTAAAAAAATAGTTCTGGTCTATACAATGTTCGGCAAAGTCAGTCTTTCTTTGATTATGTAAAATCGACATTTATGTTCTTTTAGCCTATCATTCTAATTCTGCCCATTTGGCCTATACAGTGTATTTTTTTTTAATCTGACGGCCTAACTTTTTTATTTGAAGTGATAGACTAGTACTTCCTAATGCAAAGTTCTTCTTCAGTAGCTACTAAAACATTTTTTTTATTGCAACACAGTATTTTTTAAAGATAATTTGAGAACACGAAGTTCTTTTTCATAGCTGTTTATTTTAAGTGGAATCGTTAGAAGTCTGGGTGTCATACTTTGAAAGATGGACATTTTTATATTGAATGACTGATTTGAACTTGTGTGAATACTTGTTTCGGCTTACGAGGGTTTTCTAAATATTTTGAATTCTAATTTATTCGGTGTTTATATTATTTTTAAATCTAAGAAATTTAATAAATTATCCGTCTCTATTTCTATTGTGAACTGGATTTTTGTATTTACACTATTTAACTATTCAAGAAATTGACTCAATAGTCTTTCGCTATCCGTCCATATACAAATAATATCATCGACATACCTGGCCCAAAAATGTAGGTGTCTTGTTTAATTTATGTCGTTAAATAAATTGTTTTCAAAATTAACCATGTAAATTTCTGCCAGATGGGGGCTTAGGGGGCCAGAAGGGGGATTTATTTAGAAGTTTTGAAACAACTTTTGATGCAAATTGTATTTTGTAATTGTACGTTTGAAAGTCATGGAAAAGATCCAAAAGATGGAAAATGGGTTCCAGATGAACTGAATTAAAGACAGCAGGAAAACTGAAAACACACTTGCGAAATGCTGCTCGCCATGTACAAAAGAAAGTCATTTTTCCACGAAATTGTGACAGGCGATGAAAAGTGGATATATTTTGAGAATCCTAAGCGTAAAAGATCATGGCTAACTCCAGGCGAACCATCGACATCGACTCCAAGGCCAAATCGCTATGGGTGGTTATGAGCTACTAAAACCTGGCGAAACCATTAATACTAAATACTGCAGACAACAAATGATCGATTTGATTCAAGCTTTACGTAAAAAATAACCAGAATATCAAAAAAGGTAACACAAAGTAATTTTGTTTCACGATAATGCACCATCACACACAGCAAAATTGGCCAAGGAAACAATTAAGGCGTTTAGCTGGGAAATACTTTCGAATGCGGCTTACTCGCCAGACTTACTACTTAATTGCATCGATGAGACACGCACTCGCTAGGCAGCGCTTTACTTGTTACGAAAATGGCTTGATGACGGGTTTGCCTTAAAAGAGCAACAGTTTTTTTGGCATGGCATCCACAAATTGTCAGACAGGTGGGATAAATGTATACCTAGCGATAAACAATACTTCGAATAAAACATTTTTTATTATTTTCATATAATAAACATGTATTTTCTATACAAAAATTTCGGTTTCCTATTTACATACCTGGTGTATAATTATTCTCTCTTATTCCTCGAAAAATAGGCCGTTATTTGCGATGAGCTCAACCCATCTTGGAACTAGTAACTATTTCCTCTTCAGTACCATGATGAGTCTTATCGTATACGAAAAAATTGAAACAGATTATCTTTACCTCTTCTTCAACCTTGAAACAAAAGTCTTTTGTTATACCCTAGTGATAGATTTTTGTAGGCTGAAGATAAAAATAACGGAGACAACATCACCTCACAATAGTAACGAAAGTCAATATCCGGTCGGTTAGGTACAATTCGGAAGTTATACCGAAATTTTCTTTCGCGCTCTTTCCGAGAATCGGAGTCTCGGGCAAATAAAACAATTTATCGATCTTGGTCATTGTTCTATAGGTTTAATCTATAATATAAAATGAAATGGTTTAGGTGTCTTCTCTTATTTGGGAAATCGTTGGGAATCTGAGTGGTCATGCATTAGAGTTAGTTAGCAGCCAGATTTATTTATATTTGCAAATATTATTAAATCAAGAGTCTAATGTAGTGGCTTGTAAAACATATACGACGAAAAATCACCATCGTTTTAAAAATATTGAAAACCTTAATTAAAACAGTAATGTAGTATGGGTGGATTTTTTTTTTAATATTGTTAATAGAGTTTAGTGTGTGGTGGTTTGAAGAATCGGTGTGGTTTTAAAAGTATTGCAAACGTCAATTAAAGCAATCAATCTATTATGCAGTCAAACAAATATGTATATAATTTTAGGTAGTGATTGATTTTATTCTGAATTGATTATTAATGTAGTTTACATATTATAATCTATTGTAATATATTATCCATATTATCCTAGCTGGGGGAAGTTTTATTATGAATATTTAACAGTGTATTTTTTATTGAAATAAAATTAGTGATTTAAACAGTATGTGTTTTGTTTCTCTAATTATGACTTATATTGTATTTTAAAAGCATTATGTGTATATTATAAGCTTTACTTCGATTTTTATGTCCTAGACATATACGCCCTTTTACCATGCAAACACCATTTTTGCGGTTAAGTTGAACAAAACCTATGCCTTGTCACCGTAACTTTCTCGTTACATCCTACAAATAGTTTAATTATATATTAAATAGAAATATTTTGTTTCTTATTTATATTTACATTATTATTATTTTTTAAAAACTCACATTGATGCTTTAGCACCTCGAACTTCAGCAGAATTGAACCAAATGTCATTTTTGCGAAAATCTGTGACCATAAAAATATCTACAGCAGGTATATTATCAGAATTAGCTTTATTACATTATTACACATTATTTATTTTAATGATTCGTAAACTCAAAGCTAATATCCATTCAGTTTGACCTCTTCATGAACACTATCTACATTTACTAGGCGTTACGGTTAGTAATTCTTATTCTCCCACTTTTTCGCTGTGTGGTGGCGTTGGTGTAATACAGAATCAATTTTCCGTGTCTTGTAGCCCATTCTGGCCGCTTTTCGATCAATACATGGTGTAAATTGACGGTAGCCAACGGTATTAAGTGTTTCACCCGCTTTCAGAACCTCATGGTACACGACACCCTTCTAATCCTACCAAATGCAGCATTATCTTCTAAAGTGATTCGGTATTGCGCTCGATGTTGATGGTTGTCCTGAGTCAACCCATGGACCCCAACCCCAAATATCTCCATTTTTCGTCTTCAGTCACGATCTGATATAAAAAAGTAAGTTCGATATAACAAGTAAAGTTCTTTCATGCCGAAAAAGCAAAATTTCGCACACCGTCGTCGTTCAATTGACGAAACTGGTATCCATTTTTCTGCCTTCTGGATCTTTCTCTTGGCATAAAGTCAACATTTAACCTATTTGCCCCTTTGCCATTGTGTTGAGTTTGCATATCATCATCTTCCAGAAATGCTTGCAATTCGGCATCTTCAATTTTTTGTTGTTGACCTAGGCATAGTCTTTCAAATCAAAATCACTATTTTTAAATCGTCTAAATCAACGCCTATAAACGTCTTGCATTAGAACATGGTCTTCGTAAGTTTCCACAAGTATACGACGGCTTTCACTTGCGTTTTTTTTTTTGTTGAACAAAAAAAAGCAGTACGTGCTGCAAATGATCTATATTTGGCCCGAAACTCAACATGTTTACCACATGAAAAATTATGACGCTAACTCAAAATCGTTTAAACATCATGGCGGTTTGAAAGATATTGTCGTAGCAACAAAGTTACTTAACGTTACTTCAGATTAGACCGTGAACCGATCTCTGTTTCCAGCGACATCTCTTTAAAAAAATTAGAATTATTAACACCTGGTAATATCAAAATTTCCTGCTAAAGAACACTAGAGCAAACTCAAAATTGTAATAATTCATGTGCTTTACAAAGAACTATTGGAAATGAAGCAGAATAAAATTTAAAGTTTCCCTTTCAATCAACGACAGAAAAAACATAAAAATTAAACGGTCGAACAGGCGACGTTCGACAAGTAAAATTCATTTTATGGGAGACGATTTACGTGTTCTGACTTCCTCAGATTACCGTCTATAGGAACAGTTTCGAATAAACACTATCCAGACCTTATTATCAGTAAGCAATTAAAATGATTTTACAACGTTGTAAAAATCTATTTGTTTATATGATGCGGTGCTGCAGTGGGAAAACGCCCTTAAGGTAATATAAAAAATGCAATTCAACGTCTATCTAAAATGCATAAACGTGCTGCCAGTATACTTTCCGATAAATGTTTATTATAAGATTGGATTGGAAGTTTTAAGCGACACCGTTTCGTTTATTTTTTAGATAAGTATTACTAATATTATAAATGAGAAAGTGTTTGGAAGTTTGTTCAGTCACGCTCGAACGGATGGAAGGAATCTAATGAAATTTGGCATTGTCGATTATGTCGTGGAATAGGACATAAGATATTTTTTATAACGCTGAATAACGAACGCTTTATAACGATGAACCTCCGGCAACGGTTTACTTCGATACGTAATATATATATATATATATATATATATATATATATATATATATATATATATATATATATATATATATATATATGTATATATGTATATATATATATATATATATATATATATATATATATATATATATTAGGTAAACATGGTAGGTAGTGTTAGGTAAACATGCGGCAAAAATGCAAGGGGTTATTCCTTGTCCTATTCTAAGAATATTTTGTCCTAAGACATTCTAAGATGATTTTTGAAAAACCCCTTTGTTTCAAAGATAGAGGGCGAACAAAATTTGGGACAGCCATATTCGATATTTGTTGAAATTATTAATGTAAATAAAAATAGGGTGTACGTCAATGGGTTTATCAAGTACAAAACATTTTTTTTTCGATCGCGATCACTTAGAACGGCTGTTTTATCTAGTAAGTGGATTTCATCGGTCACATTTGTTTACATAGATTGAGTGACATTTGGCTCTTTGACGTGTCTTAAATAGTGAGTCAAGTCCTCTATCATAATATATACAAACGCCGAGATGACTGACATGCATTTCATGTATGGACTTATTGATACCAATCCATTACAAGCTAGGCAATTGTACAGTGAACGATTTTCCGCCCGTAATGTCTCTGACCCAAAAATCTTCGAAAACATTCATCGACGTCTTCGTGAAACAGGCACATTGAAACGAACTGAAGGGTCAGGAAGATCGCTGACTGTAAGAAAGGTACAATTGGAACAGAATGTCCTGGACATGATAGCGGAAGAGCCTGGTAGTTCTACACGAAAAATTGCAAATACTTTGAATGTGAGTCACTGGACATCCATACCACATTCAACGCGTTCAGGCACTACTACCTGTTGATTTTCCTCCACGTATTGCATTATGTCAATAGATATTGCAAACTTTACTTCGCATCCCTCTATTCCTGACACAAATTCTTTTCACCGATGAAGCCACTTTCGCAAGAAACGCTATAAGGAATTTTCATAATAACCATGTGTGGGCAGATGAAAATCCGAATGAGGTATGCGAAGATAGTTTTCAACATCAGTTCTCGTTGAATGTTTGGGTTGGAATTGTAGGTGACTATCTAATTGGACCGGTATTTCTTTCACAAGGACTTACTGTCGAGGTGTATCGCAACTTTTTGGAAGCAACGCTGCCTGAGTTTCCGGAAGATATACTATTGGCAACAAGGCATGAAATGTGGTTTATGCACGATGGTGCACCACCACATTTCAGTTTGATTGCTCGTGATTTTTTAACAGCAACATCCGGATATCGCTGGATTGGTCGAAGTGGGCTACACGCATGCCCTGCTCGATCCCCGGACTTAAACCCCCTAGATTATATCTTCTGGGGATATCTGAAGTCATAAGTTTACGCTACTCCATTGAAGAATTTGGATGATTTGCGAAATCGGATAATTGCTGGGTGTAACTCAATTAGAAACGAACCTGGTGTGTGAAAGAGTTCGGCAGTCAATGACGAGAAGATATATACTTACATATACATATATTACAGAAATCTTTCACCCTTTCAACACGTGATGCCACCGATCGCGGGTCGTAATAGCACACAACTCATGCCATCATACGGCGAATGCTCGCAGCTGGCAGGTCAGACATTCTGCCTGAAACCTGGGGTATAGTACCAGGTATGCCCACAAGATAGCTTAACGGAACTGTGGAGGGAAATATTACAGAAATCTTTCTCCATTTCTTCACTTGGTGCCACCGATCGCCTTCGCCCAACTGCCACCATGCGACATCACGTATCTCTCGGAACCGGCTTCTAGCCTTTCAGCCGTCATCAGCCGAGCTCCAGATGAACGCAAGGAAAGCAGTTGGGAGAGACGATCGGGCCTAGGCCATCTCAACTAGCCATTTTGATGGTCCGGTCCCGAGAGATACGTGTCGCATGATGGCGCATGATGGCAGTTAGGCGAAGGCGATCCGTGATACCATGTGGAGAAAGGGTGAAAGATTTCAGTAATATTTCCCTCCACGGCTCCGTTAAGCTATCTTGTGGGCATCGTTTGTGTCCCGTTTGTTGGGAACGTGCAGACGTTTCGCCAAGGTCACACTTGGCATTCTCAATGCTTCAGACAAGCATTGAGAATGCCAAGTGTGACCTTGACGTTCTCAACAAACGGGACACAAACGATCGAATGTACTCCCGGACTAATAGTCTAGCATATATATACATATAAATATTTATAAAGGATGTTACAATGTTAAAATAAGAGCGCAGGTATTGAAGAAATTATTGATTTAAATATAGATATTTGAAACTTATGTATAGAACAACACATGCAGTAAATGGTCGCCACGACTTTGGTGGCACAGGCGTACTCGTTTGGCGTAATTTTCAATAACGGTTTTGCATAAATGTCGCTGTATTTCGTTGATCCAACGTTTAATTTCGCCCTTCAGTGCTTGAGTGGTCGTGGGCTTATTGGCCTTAACCTGAGACTTCAGAAAACCCCACAAAAAAAGTCCATTGATGTAAAAAAGTCGAAAGGTTTGAGTGGTCGTGGGCCTGTTGGCCTAAATCTGAGACTTCTGAAAACCCCACAAAAAAGGCCATAGGTGTTACATCGCAAGATCGTAGCGGTCAATTGTGGTCACCAAAACGGGAGATGACACTCTCTTCCCTGTTTATGGTCTTTTGACGGAAGTTGTCGAGTCATTTGGACTTTGTAAGCATGTAGATGCAAATTTTTACTGAGAAGAGAGTGAAGAGGGGTTGTTGAAATGTCCAGTCCACCACACCAATGTTTTTACTGTCAAATTGTTTATTCATTACGTGCAAATTTTTTATAGGAGTAAGATTTGCTAGCTCGTATTCCTTATGTATGAAAATTTTCCATAAGTAAGAAAAGTACATTTTTTCATCGGTGGAAGAAGATGGATATAACATTTGTACCATAGTTTCTGTCTCTTTTATAGTCCTGAATGAATTTCGAACATATCTTGCATAAGGAAAAATTTTCATGTCATTTTAAAATGGCTACAATGTACGTAAGGTGGGAACTGTCCCAACTTATGTACGAGGCACCTATGTTGGGACACTAAGTGTTCTCATATTTTCTGGAATCTTCTAGAATATTCCATTAAATTATATCGAATTTTCTAGAATTATCTCGAATGGTCTAGAATATTTGTGATTTTGGCGCATTGCTTTGAGCGTTGAAAGACATCAAAATCGAAAAAAAAAAGGTATCACAAAAAGGTTGGGACAAATGTAGTTTGTCGCGCTATATCGCAAAATTAGATAAAGAAGTTTTAGACATTTCAAATATGTCATATAAAGAGTTGATGCCTGATGGGCGCCGTGTTCAACATTCAACAACAAGTTCATTGCATCGTGTTCAACGCCAAAAATGTCACGACATTTTTTTATTTATTTTAATCTCAAATGTTTAATATTTTTGTTATTTGATTCCATAGGTGTCCAATTACGTACAGGAAGAAGCTTTGGTCGAATATATTGTGCAATGCTGTCATCTCTACTGCGGCTTAAGCATAACCGAATTGAAACAATTAGCCTACGAATTTGCGCGCAACTTAATATCGAATATCCAGCATCATTGGATACTGATCAAATTGCTGGAAAATCTTGGTGCTGCGGCACAAAAGACTTTTTTTTTCGCACACCTAAACAGACAATTTAAGTGTGCTTTTCGATTTGTACCATTTTGATATACAATCCATATGGAATATGGACGAGTCTGGTTTTTCGACAGTTCCAACGAAAATCGGAAGTCATCTTGTTAAAAGGCACGAAAAAAGTAAGCACAAGAACGTGGCACTATGGTAGCTATTGCACTTGCCGTAAATGCCGCCGGAAATTCTATATCGCCTTTCTTTATTTTCCCGAGAAAGAATATGCAAAGCTGTTTCATGGATAATATCTCATCAGGAACTGATGCCGCTTGTAATAATATAATTGGATGCAGCAAAAAGAATTTGTCAAATATATGAAGCATTTTATCAAACGCAGCCACTCATCGACAGCTAAACCGACACTGCTTCTTCTTGATAATCATACGTGTCTTACTTATCTATTGAAGCAATTGACTTGGCTATGGAAAACGGCGTTTATATGCTTTCTTTTCCATCTCATTGTTCTCACAAAATGCAACCATTAGATATTTCAGTTTATGATCCAGCCAAGGCATACTATACGACCGAATGTAGCGGTTGCAAAAATCTAATGTTGGAAAGGGACACACATCCCTGAACTCGTTTGTAAAACTCTTTGACTCCAAAGAACATCAACTCTGGTTTTTCGAAATCGGGCATCTTTCCGTTCAATCAAAACGTTTTCTCTGAATCGGATTTTGTTCAGGCCGAAATAACTAATCTAGTGCAATTTCTACTACGGTTCAAAACAACTTGAACGAATAAGAGCAGCGGCGCATTATTTTAATGGATGTTGCTGTACGTGAAAGTTAAGAGCCATCAATATCAAGTACAACGCTACGATCATTGTCACGTTCGTCAAGTCTTTCCTCAGTTTTGTCTAGAGTTAGACCAGTTAAATCAGCAATACCTTTAAAAAAGTCCGAAAAGTCCGGCGTAAGCCAATGAAAAGTACCATTCTCACTTCACCAGAAAATGTTGCCGTGCTCACAGAAAAGCGTAAAAAGAAGGAAAACAGTGCAAAGAAGCGAGGGCAATCAACATCGCTTCTTTACACCCGTCTTTGATGTCGTCGTCGTCAGATGTTGATTTTTTATATGATTTGCATGAAAAATTTGCCGACCAAATTAACTTGCGACAATTCCGTTGAATGTAATCATTTAATATGAAGTGTGTAAATATGACTGGTAGCTACTATACCTGCTAAAATTGCGACTGTGACGAAGACTGGCATGTATTTGAGTTTCTTTATTCTGTTTAAATGTTTAAATGTATAATTGTTCAAAATCTTGCGTCATTATTTGGTTTGTTTGAGCCCTTTTGTGCATTTCTATATCTGTCCCAACCTACGGACCAAAAATTTTTTTGCCAAAAATTCACGTGTTCAAAAAATTGACAATAATTTGTTTATTTTCGAAGCTAGGAAAAAGTGTAGCTAAGAACATTACGTTTCCAACGGTATATACTAGTAGAAGTCGAGACGAGAAAACGAGAAAAATGTATGTAATCGAATGCTTTCGCCAAAAAACAAAACCAGTCCCAATCTACGGACGTCTCCCTTCTTTGAAACTATAAAACCTACAAGCTTAAAATCTGGCAGGAATGTTCTTCATGCATCGTAGATGTTCGCTAAACAGAAGGGTTCATAAAAATTAACTCCTAAGGCGGATTCCGGGAGCGTAGAAGCTAAATATACTCCCGTTTTTGAACTTCAAGTCCTATTTACGCCCAGCGAAGCTGGTGGGTAACAATTTCAACGCAATGTTCAGGAATCAATTGTAAATTGTGTCCTGAGGTAGCGTGAATTTTGTTTATTGACAAATCCATTTACGTGAAAATAAATCTCATCTCTCAAAATCAGATATCGACAAATTCTCGAAAAAATATTCATATGCCTCTGAAAAAAAAAGAAGGGTCGACTGGAGACAGGAGGGTTAAGCTCTGTACTAACTGGATTTTGTATGGGTGCATATGGATATCGTGTTTTAAAATACGCTAATGGTCGTTTCATTCCCGTCGAGCAGAGCATCGCCAGATTGATATTCCTGGAACTTCTTGAACACTTTCCTTTACACGTTGGATGTTTTCAGCTGATTTTGCAATTAGTGATCTGCCTTGTCTTCTAGCGTTATCCACAGACACAATCCAAAAATCTGGCTATCAATTTGTGTATTTTATTATATATTTTATAATTAGAAGGATTTCTGATATTAAAAGTTTATCGAAATTGATGTTGACTTGAAATTACATATTTTTCATTGTAACAATTGGTATTCATTCTGCAAGTGAATACCGCTTCATTTATAAAACATCTACATTTTAATCTATTCTAAAATAAAAAATGAAAAAAAAAGTTAAACCAAAAATAAGATATTTTAATTTAAAATAGGAAACCTTCTTTTGCTCTACCCTGTAATTCTATAATTATTTATACTTGTAATTATTTTTATACAAAGCCTCCATTTAATCCCGAAACCCACGTGACCTATAAATGTGGACAACCAACATGACAAGTTGGTAATGATTAATACGAAATCACTTTTTTTAAACTACCTCATACGTTTATTAATTTTTATCAGGTTTTATAAATAATGGTTTTCTTTGAATTCTATTCACACGTTAGCACTAATAGAACATTTAATCAGTCCTACATTATTTTGAAGTTTGAAGAAGAAAAAAAATGTTAAAATAACACCATTTGCGCAAATGGCATGGAAGAAAAAATGAAAACGAGAAGCGCACGTCATAGATTCGTTATGGAAAATATTGTTCATTGATTTTTAGAAGGTGCTTTTAAAACATTGTTTATTAAAAATCTCGAATAACAAATCTCGATGACAGATCTAGGGGGAAATTTTGGTAAAAGGTGGTATATTATATTTGGTGTAGATAATAAGAGATGGTGTTACTAATATATTTGTTAGTATAGACTAATGACATTTATTGCGTTTTAGAAGGTAAACATAGATCATCAAAAGCCAGTTTGTTATTAATTGTCATTGTGCAAAAAACATAGCTTTGAATATGTCGAATTATGTATCAGAAAAAGAGGTTTTGTGAAAAAGTTTAATAACATTCTTTAATTTGAAAAAAACGGCTGCTGTAAGTTATCGATTATTGGTTACAGCTTATGATGAACCAAAAAACTTGTGAACGACGATTTAAACGCTTTAAAAGTTGTGATTTTGATATAAAAGACAAGGAGCGTCCAGGGCAGTCGAAAAAGTTTGAAGATTCAGATTTGAAAGCATTATTGGATGAAGACTCAACTCATACGTTGAAACAATTGGCACAAGCATTGAATGTTGCCTAATCCACCATATCCGAATGTCTACAAGCATTGGGAAAGATGCAGAAGCAAGGAAAATTGATTCCATATGAATCGAAGGAAAGAGACATTGAAAAGCGAAAAACCACTTGTGAAATTTTACTTCCCAGACAAAAAAGAAAAGGTTTTTTGCATCGATTTGTGACAGGTGATGAAAAGTGGATCTATTTTGACAACTCAAGGCGCAAAAACTCATGTATTGGCCCAAGCCAACCGTCAACATCACAACCAGTGTGCAATATACATGGAAAGAAAACTTAGCTGGGTATTTGATAGGCTAGTAAGGGAGCTGTGTATTACGAACCGCTGAAACCTGGTGAAACTATTACTAGCGATCGATACCGTCAACAATTAATAAAACTAAACCGAATATTGAAGGAAATACGACTATAATACGTCTAAAGACTTGATAAAGTCATTTTTCAACATGACAATGCAAGACCCCATATTGCAAAATGAGTAAAAAACTATTTGGAAAATATTAAATGGGACGTCCTACCGCGCCCGCCATATTCATCGGACTTAGTCCCTTCGGATTACTACTTATTTCGATCGATACAGCACGGACTTTCAGAACAACACTTACATTCTTACGAAGACTTAAAAATTCGATTTGATGTATGTTTTGCCTCAAAAACCAAAAGTTTTTTTGGCGCAGGATCCATTCTTTAACAGAAAGACGGAAAAAAGTAATAACTAACGATGGCCAATGCTTTGATTATTAAGATAATTTATTTTCTTATGGAAATAAACGCTGAAATTTTGCCAAAAAACGACATTATTAACACAAACACCTATTAATATTTATAGTAATAAATTATATCATCTTTAAATAACTCAACATAAAAAAATTAAAGTTTCTAAGTTTAAACAAATCACTAATCACATGGTTTATAGGATTAAATAAACGCTCTGTATTTTATATCAATAATAACTATCTAAAATACTCATCATCGAAACACCCTAGACTAAATATTAAATAAAACGAAACAAAAATCAGAAAAACGAAAAAATAAAGTTTGTTTCCTGTTAATTCGACACCAGATATCGGTGTATAGTTAAAGATGGACATCGGTCTTTTCAACTAAAGCGGCACTTTATGAAATCGGATCCACCTTAATCCGTTTATATTATACAGACAGCCCATAAGTGTTTCCTGAGTTTAAGAGATTTTACAAAAAAAATAAAAAAACATAATCTGGAAATCAACAATTTTTGGTTGAAAGAACACACGTCCATATGGAACGTGTCATAAGCAACCGTGAATAGGAACAAACGTTTTTTTTTGCTGTACACAGTCTGTCCGATGGAAAAGGTATGTGATAAAATGTTCGCGTAAACATCAGCGCCCTCTTTAAATGAATACGCGCATTATTACATGATACGTTTTAGCTTTCACCTCAGTCGATTTTTTTTATTACAGTATTAAATAAACCGAAACTTAAGAACGTTTTTAAATAATCTCCAGAATTTCGTCATACCAGATAAACCATTGAAGACAAGCTACGACCTGGTTCTTCTCTAGCAGTTCGAAGACGTCCAAAAAAACCCTCAGGATCACTTGATTTCGCCTTCTGCGACGTTTTGATATTTCTAAAACTGAAACTATCGATTAAATGAAAGCTCATAGACCACAGTTTGGGAGATAATTTCAAAAAATGAGTATATGGGGGCTTCAAAACAGTTTTTCGGTCACTTCCAGCGTATTTTTCACAGCAAAAATGATTATGAAAATTATCTTCTAGTTCGGCTAGGAGACTTTTACATCCTTTGTTCTCCAGACTTGGTCCCTTCTGATTTTTATCTCCTTTGATCCCTGCAACATCACCTGATTGATAACCGCTTCACATATCCCGAAGAAGTCGAAAAAAGTCTCAATGATTACATCCAAACCACCAAATTTTATTCGATATGGGATTCGATAGTCGCCTGAAAGGTGGCGAAAAAACGGCGGGTGGTAGACAAAACGGCGACAATTAAATTGCGAATATAACCATTTAGACCAACTATATTTCAACTTTTTAATATCTTAGTATAATACGATTTTTCCACGTCTGCATAATAAATAGTTGTCACTGCTTTGACCTCATCAATTGGAGGATTTTTGAATATTAGAAATCAGCCATACATCAGACAAAAAATCGAGGTTACAACGTAATATCGTAGTTCTACTAGTATCGCCTAATAGAGATGATTACCTCGTATTTGTCAACAAATATTATTTTGGTGTGTGTATTTTAATTGAATTTAAAACCAAAATTGTATTCTATGCGCGAATATAACGATATGCTGCTTATTTACGGAGAAGCAACAACCACAAACAAATTAAAACGTGCTATGGTGTTATGATGTGAAAAATTAGAGATTTTAGTAAGAACTAGTAATTCTACTTTGACATTAAACAACATTAATGTATAAATTTTCGTTTTTCTTTTTCTGTAAAAAATACAACCTAAATTTATACTGAAACGTATGGAATAAATGGCTATAAAAATATTACATTTTATTTAAGAAAACAATTTTATCATTAAAGTTATATTATTAAAATATTTATTTAAGAGAACAATGAAACAATAAAACCGAATTTTCCTAACAATTATTCATAGAAAAATTAAATTGTGTTTTTCGCCGATATGGTTGTATTTTGAATACATGTTTTAGCGAAACTTTTTGTTCAAAATAGGTTATAGGTTTTTGACTCCGGTTGTAAGTAAACTTTTTTCTTTAAAATGAGGTGAAAAATAGTTGGTTATATTTTTAAAAGTGTGTATATATAGGGTGTTTCCCAAGTTGATTTTTTTAATAGCGACTAAAACTCGATAAAATATATTTTTTTTAATACCATTTTTCAAAAAACTGAAAGAAAAAAACCATATCAATTTTGAAATTAACATTTATTCCGGCCCTGCGCCTTGTACTTAAAGAGAAGGTTTAAAGTGGTGGCCGATCGGTTCTACGTAAATTTGGGCGCGT
Source organism: Cosmopolites sordidus (assembly GCA_031761425.1). NCBI lineage: Eukaryota > Metazoa > Arthropoda > Insecta > Coleoptera > Curculionidae > Cosmopolites > Cosmopolites sordidus. The sequence continues at coordinate 134,424 of JARFXV010001230.1, read as the reverse complement.
AATAGTGATAAACGCCTTCCCCTAATATTTTCATCAGCCTGTTCTATGAGATCAATAAATTCTTCCCTTACATTAACTGCTGATTTAAAAAGTATGTCTTTTATGTAACCCCATAAAAAGAAATCACTAGGGTTAAGATCTGGTGACCTAGGCAGCTACGTAACTGACCCTTCACGACCTACCCACTTAGTAGAAAAATTTATGTCGGAGAACCCCCGTATTTCACGCCAAAAATTGGCTGGCGCTTCATCGAGTAACAAGCACATGTTCTGCCTGAGATTCAAAGGCACATTTTCTTGTGCAAGACCGGAAAGATGATTTTGTAAAAATTCGAGATTGTTTTCTCTCGTTAAACGATCCGGCAAGATATAAGGTCTAATAAGTATACATATTGGCCGAAAATCTACCGGTTGAAAATTTGCTTGCCTAGAAGCACGAGGATTATCAATCGACTCAAAAGGGGTATTGTGGGAATTGTAAATTGCATTTCGGGTAAATAAAGCCTCGTTCCCAACCAAAATGTTTTTGATGAAGTTTTGATTCGTCTCATGTTGGTATAAAAGCCACTCGCAGGTCTTGTGACTCTAAAGCTCGAACTCGTTGCACAAGAAATGGATACAACTGATTTTGCCGCAAATGTAAAAACTTTTTTTTGGCTCAGTTCACGACGACATTCAAAATTTGTTCCTCCCGTTGCACGTTTTCAGGTATTCTTAGTCTTCCCCCGTTCCCTCCATGATGATCCCTCAAATCACCTTAATCACGGTGTCTCTGGCTCTTTGCATAATCCGAATAAATGATTTCGGCAATCGGTGAACACGAAAAAGAAAACGTTTAGCATATAGCTGTGATGCAGCATTGGTATTTTGAAAGCACTCCCCATAAATTAATAGAATATCAAGTGATTTACTATTTCCATACACGTGGCTCATTTTATCATTTAAAAATCACGGTAGGAATCCACGTTAAAACTGACAAAATAAAATAAAAGATTTACAAAAAAAAAACGATAAACATTGGTTGTCTTTTGTTCGTATTGAATTTGCGGGCGATCGATTAAATTTGTTTAATAAATTATTTTTATAAAATTAAATATAATCATTTTACAAATTTTAAAAATTGTTTATTTAAATTATAAGGGCCGGGCTTGAATTTTTTAAAGCGGTCTACTTTTAGAGGTATTTAAAAAATCGAATTAGAAAAAAAGGTATTTTTTTAAAGAGTTTTATACGCTATTAAAAAAACCTTCAACTTAGAAATCACCCTATATATATATATATATATATATATATATATATATATATATATATATATATATATATATATATATATACATATATATATATATATATATATATATATATATATATATATATATATATATATATATATATATATATATATATATATGCCGAGACAAGTACCTCCCAGGACCGGTTTCTAGCCTCACAGCCGTCATCAGCTTGGCTCGAGCTCAACGCAGTGAGACAGCCGAAACGAAACGAACAGAGCAAGACCAAGTCAACTGGTCATATATATATGTATATATATATATATATATATATATATATATATATATATATATATATATATAATGAAGCACCCTAATACAATATCTCAATAGTGCTATATTAACTACTATATTTTCGAAAAATCACGTTATTTTCCTAAAGTAACCACTCAAACCGAAACTACGGCACTCGACCACGTCGAGAATATTTTTATTCGCATTTGTCGATTTAGCGAAAGCCCCGAAACAAGGCCAGGACTCTTAAAACCGTTTCGAACGTCACGAGGACTCTTAAAACCCCCGAGCCTCAACATCCAATCCGATACTTTCTTGAAAAGGAATCGCAAGTCATTTTGCTGAAAGTTGGTATAATGCGAGTGCATACGTTATGTCATATTTCATTAAACTTAATCAATCCGATTCGTTTTGGTACTCGATTCCTTTGTGATTACATTACGATTTTCATTAATTGATGCTTTGAAGGACACGTCTAAATATTTGCCCGTCATAATGTATAATTATATATCCTTTTGTTGGTCGGAACGCATTAGCATATTTGGTAATAAATAATGTTAAAATAATATCTGACGTATGTCGAACGAAATACTTTACGAACTATCGCTAAACTACAATAAAGCAAATTTAATATTTAAATCAAGTTTTTACAATTGAATTATATGTACGCTCTAATATCTTTTGGAATAACGCAAAATATTCCTAACAGCTGGAAGGACAAGCTGATTGTGACGCTGCTAAAGAAAAGCAACCTGACTTGGCAGCAAGTGCAAAGCACAGTACACAAAAAAAACGCCAACTGCCAAATGCATATTCACCCTATGGCTTTAAACAATTTACGAGCATTGCTAATACGGAAAATAATTATTGTTATGCCTGTTATGTAAGAGTTTATAATGCTATTTCATATTTCGCGCTTGTAGTAAACGCCAGTTAATGTAGGAAGGTTAAGAAAAAAAGAAGAAAAAGGTTTTTGTAAATTAGCTGTTTGCTAATTAGCATAATTGTAAATTAGCATAAGCTTTTTGTAAATTAGTTTTTTTTTAATTTATGAAGCTATCCGTCCAACTTCACAAGTGGGATTAGGGATTTATTTAGGAGTTAACGTGAAAAAATCGTCCTTATTTTATTATGAAAAGTGAAAGTTAAAATTTTTAGGTTAGAGATCCACTCTATTATTCAAAAAATGGCTTTTGAAGACGATGCCGCTCAAAGGAAAGGTGTGATTAGTGAGGAAAACTTTGTGAACTCTACTGCTAATGGTGGTGCCAGTCGAAATCCTCAATTTATGTATTTTGTAAACACGCTGTTCCAACAAAATACACAGTTGCTGTAGATGGTTCAGCTTCAACAAAACTTTTTTTGACTGTTTAACCTTCAATTGAGAAACTATTGTATGATTTATGATATCTCTTCTTTAAGAAACTCTTGTCTTACATTATTAATTATGTACCTACTATGGCTATTGCTTATGTTAATTATGTCTGATGTCTAGTTATTAGATTTGTGGGAGGTATTATGGGAACTTATTTTATGCAAGAAATTACGACTTTATGCTGTAAACATAATTTGTTTAAGTAGATATTTATGTTACGTGTGGTTAAAAGTCAGTCTCGGCTCGTTGGGGCGCCGTCTCGCGCCATATTTTATTTCTGTTCAGTTTCTTTTCTTTAACTACTATTAATTTAAGTATTAACTATTTTCTTGATTCACTTCCTGTACGAATTGCAATAGCACGAAAAGTAAAATGGAGGAAGGGGAAAGCAAAAAAAATCTTCAGCAGCATTATTTTCTTCTACGTCTTCCCACTTTAAAATCCCACGAACCGCCACTGTTAAGACTGTATACTTTTATTTAGACTGTGTTGAACGAGGACGCTCTGGGAAGAATGGCCGAGTTGTAAGAGTTTATAATAAACTCAAAGAGATTTACCACTAAACACCAAATCACTTTGTTAAAGCTCTCGACTCACGTTTCGCTTACCATGTTAGCATCATCAGGAAATTATTTAATCAAATTCTAAAACTAAACTATGTTCTATTTATTTGATAACTCTAATTACTAACGTACTACCTAGGAAGCGTACTACCTGCCTAATGAAGCGTGTAAAAAAGGGATGAAAAGAAAGAAAAAAGAAAAAGAAAAGAAAAAATTAATCCTTACATTTAAAAAAAAAAGCCCTATTATTATGTACACTTTTAACCAGTCTTAAATTACTAATGTCTATATTGTGGTCATGTTCGATTGCATGTTGGGCAACACTAGATTTTTCCTTTTCCATATCAAATGTGGACACTGTGTTCTTTATATCTCGTTAATATGGATCTTTTTGTTTGTCCAATATACCTTCGATCATAATCTTGACAGCTAATTTCGTAAATCCCCGACTTTTCATGTTGATGTACTTTATCCTTTATCCTATTATCCAGGACTTCTCTTATTTTATTATATGGTTTGTACACATCCTTAATGTACACTTTTTTCAAAATTTTTGTCTAGCCCTCGTATTAATTGGGCGTCAAATGGTATTACCATGAATTAATTTTTGTTCTGATCTTTTTAAAAAGTCGAAGATTCAATAATTTTCTAAATTTTTTTAATTAATTTATCTACAATATTCTTATTATAATCGTTTATTTCGGATACCTCTCTAATTCTCTAATTAATTTTAATTCTTTGTTATAATTATCTTTGTTTAAAGGAAAATTGATTAATCTATTTACCATAACATTTAAACTAGCCATCTTATTTTGGAAACTATGATTCGAATCGTTAGGAATATATCTGGAATTGTTGGTTTTTTTCTAAAAATATCAAAATCTAACCTATTTTTATTGTTTCTACTGAGTAAAATAACCAGAAATTGTAAGCTATCGTTGTTTTCGAGTTCATGCGTGAATACTATGTTTTCGAATTTATAATTAAAGTTCTTAATAAAATCATCTAAGTTTTCATTTTTTGAATCGAAAATTACAAAAACGTAATCCGCTTACCTTAACCATACCTTCGGAAAGTAACTGAATTTATCTTTCTTATTATTACATAAAATAATGAATTTATTTTTGAATGGTAAACTAATCTTAAAATGTTGAAGGATTTTTTCAGTATGAATCATTTAGTCGAATTCCACTTTATTATCGGCCGATTTCAAATATTCTAAGTATGCGCACTGGCATACGCCTTCATAGTAATTAAAAGACCTACAAAACAGTGTGTACAAATGTTAGCGTAATTTTTCCGGGTGTTAATCCATTCGTTTGAAAAATTTTTCATTCTTGACGACGTTTCGTAAAAATTCCATTTGGTATTTTCAGGTCTTTTCTCGCTTGGTAGATAGATTCGAAATGATCAGTTGTATTTAATACTAAGTTTTAAAGGTTGAAAGGTGGATACGGCCAATCAAGATATTTACAATACAACGTCAATATATTCGCGTATCTTCAGTCGGCGATCATTTATTAGGAAATTGTACATTTTTGTTAAGATTCTGTAAATCGTAAGATATCGTCTCATAGTTCGAATAGAGTTTTATTAATTTTTTAATAAAATTAATTATTTGGTTTAAAAATGAACTATCACTAAGTAACGGACAAATCAATCAATAATTCGAAGAAGTGATGACAGAATATCTTTGAGCTGTCTTGGTCTACCAAAATGTATTTGCCCTGAATTCATAAATGTGAATATAAATATTGTTGTCTTTCAATAAGAGTTGTCACACATCTCGCCAGTCATTCGATTTATTACAAAAAAAGTTTCCTGAAGGATTCCAAATATTTTGCAAAATGTTAATGTCAACTGGCGACCAAGATCATGCAGTCTCACGCCTTTGGATTATTTTTGTGTGATTATGTTAAATTTCTAATTTGCAGAAATAGAGCCCGAACAATTCTTAACCTTAAACGAAACATTCAGGTCACCATTGAAATATCGCGCGTAAAAGTATAATCGGAAATTGAGTCTCCAAAATGCATTTCACCAAACGAAGCCAAGGGAAACATTTAAATGACATTATTTTCAAAACAAAATGCTATTACTTGTTCTTCAAAATAAAAGAAAAATTCCCGGATTAACACTTGTAGTTATCACTGAGCCTCATTTTAAAGTTCTGACACTCTTATTGGACAACCGTTTACTTGTGCCATTTACTTGTCAGGTACTGAACTTTTCCAACAATCCTCGTATATTAATCATATCTTTTTCTTCATGGTAGAAAATTGTTACAAATAAATATTGAAAAAAATGATTAACCATTAATAACATTATATGTTTAATATATTGATGCTGACATAACAATTAATACAAAAAAACGATTATATTATATCTTCTACCGCAACATTGACTTATTAAAATCCGGTTAAAATGAATGTTGTGTTAACGTTTGATTCATTAACATTGACTAACCCATATATGTGCTCATTTTCTGGTTACCGTTTTCTAAAAATTAAATACACCTTTAAAGTATTAATTGTTCACGTTTCTATAAACGTAAACATTCTTATACAAAAAATAATCCAAATCAACCTAATTTAAATTCGAAACCTTATGCAATCATATGGAAATTTTTATTCTACATGACTAATTTTTTATTATTTAATTAAATGTTTATTCATACAAATATATACAAGTACTTTAGAAAGGAACTGGGAAAGAAATCTTTACTCTCCATCAAAATATCGATAATAAGAAGATTGTAACAACTTGCGGCTTTTCAAGGCGAATTTTCCATGAAGATCTTCCATGAAGATCCATGAAGATCAGTTTATGCAAGAACTAAGGCTTGCGGATCACTGAAAGTTTAGATTCACCGATTAAGTCTTGGAAAAGCAGGCAACCCATGATAATATTTTTGAAGAAAATCATCGTCATTGATGAGGAGACCTCAGTGGATACGTTAATAAAAAAACACAGTCGTATTTATGGCAAGGAAAACCAACAAGTAATTCAAGAGGTCGTTATGTCCAACGTTTACTGTTTGGTGCCTTTTTTGGGCTAAAAAGTTCATCGAGCTATACCTCTTGGAAAACTATAAAGGAGCAACCGTTACAATCAATGACGTCCGCTGGGGACAAATGCTCACTGAATTCTTGTAGCTAGAATTAGAAAATTTTTACATGATAGACATTTGGTTTATCTGACCACGAAAATCGCATGACTTGACATAATTAGACCTTTTGTTTGGAGTTAAATATTTATATCAACAACCACCATAGACGAGAAACATTTTTCGCATAAGTAAGAAGTAGCGGAGAGAATCAATGTTTTCAAAGCTTCCGTTCCTAAGCTCCCGTATTGACAATGTCGTGCAAGCCAAACCTTATCTAAATCATAAGTTAAAAATTCTAGTTGTAGAGTTTTGTCCACCGATATTTCAATAAGTTCGTTGTGAATCTCAATAGGTAATTCAGCAGCTGCAACAACATTTTCATCAAACGAATTGAGAACCCATCTTTTCGACAAATTATCGTTGCTATCTGGGAAATATTCCAGTAATTAAATTTTCAATTATCGTAAATGCGTTTTCATGATCTCCAACACGCGATCAAAAACATAATTTTCTAAATCCATATTAATATAATCCGAAGTTAAAGCGAATCCATCAAAATTGCTTTTTTCAAGACGTATAATAAAAATACCAAACTTCTTGATGAAGGTATTGACTTTTTCTGTCATTAGTAAAATGTTTTTGTTATGGACTTGTAATCTCGTGTTCAAGTCATTCAAATGTCAAAACATATCACTCAAGTAAGCCAACAGTAATAAGGTTTCTTCATCTTGCAAAAACTCTGAAAATGAGCTATTTTTACCTGTAAAAACATTTTCAATTTATCTCGCAATTCAAAAAGGTTCTTCGTTAGAACTTTTCTCGCGACAACCACCTGACTTCAGTATGGAAAAATGAAGTGAATCGTATTTGGCACCTATTTCTTCGCACAATGCATCGGCTTTTAATAAAATTAATAATTTTTTCGGGTTCTGACAGAACAATTTGGAAATTATCTGGCATCTTTTTTGTAGCAAGCGTATTATGTGAAGAAAGCAGTGCGTTCATTCCATATGTGGCATAATGTCTTTTAATTTTACTATCATACCACTGTTCTTCCCCGTTATCGCTTTCGTGCCATCAGTACAAATCGCAATGCATTTATTAAAGTTCAAGATTTCGTTTCGCGTTGCGTCAATAAAAGCTTTAAAATAGCATATTTTCTTTAACTGACCTCTCACATTCCTATAGGACAAAACACAAAATTTGTGCCAAGTTCGATACGTCTGTTGTCTCGTCGAACTGAATAGCAAAAAAATCAATAATTTATCATCATTGACATATGAAAGTGGTATAGTTTTCAATTTTTTGCTGCTTCCCGACTTATCATATTGACGATATCAATGGCAACGGGTAATATGAGTCTTTCCGTAATAGTGTGGGGACTTAGACTCCCTGGCCACTTTTAATTCTGCTAAATAGCGTTTGCTGCGGTATCATTACCCTTTAATTTGTTGATTTTTTAAGACCAGTGATTTATGCTCAAAAAATGCTAATGGTTTGTTTTATAAATACTGCTCTTGTGTTTTCAGATGCGGGACTAATTTTGAAAGCTTCATGCTTTCCACGGACAGAACATGATAACAAACAAGATATTGCGGCGTGTCATCCAAGGCAATGAAATCATATATTATATATGTTTCATTGTACAATCTGGTCTTTTTCTTTACAGTATCACCAGATGTTGACGATGCATTTTGTTTGGTCACAAATTTGTCCATTTTATTTATTAATATTAATATATATCATTACCACGCTGTTATTCATTTATTTAGCACTGAGTGAGAGAAGAAATCGTAGTATTTATCACTGAGTGAGAAAAGAAATCGTAGTACTTGTTTTCGTAAAAACGTAGTTGTCAATGAAACTCTCGTCTCGTTCTTTTGTTCTACATGCTCGGAGTGAATGTTCCGATACGCATGCCCGGGCGAGTGGCGCGGTGGCGGATCATTTTAAGTGGGTGCAAGTGCAGGACACAGGTTCGAACTGGTAAAAGTAATATAAGAACAAGGGGTTACATAAATCTTGTAATTCTGTATTTGTGGCTGTATGTGGTATTTCAGTATAAGTGTAACGGTCCATTCACACATATATCCGTAATTGACGATTCGTCAGTTAATACAAATACAAATAGACTATTCGTTTATTTCACGATTCGTAAGCGCATGAACACGCACGTAGGAAACCATAAGCCTTTTAAAAATAAAAATGATTCTTCATAAATCACTATACTTAAATAAAGGACAAATCGTCGCTGTGTTAACCGGCCGATATAAAACATTGATAAACGTTATTAAAGTTGATAGTCTTTTAAAATATTACATTGCTGCAATGTAAGCTTATTTCGCTTAAACTCAAGAAGATTTACCACAAAACACCAAATCACCATCCCATTTATAGACATGAGAGAAATAAAAAATCTTGTGATGCCCAAAATACCCTCCACCATGATTAAAACATAAATATTTATCACTAAAGACTTGTGTGTGTAAAGTGTAAATAATAAAAGGGCTTTCTTCTGTTGGTACCTTCGTAAAAAACTAAATGCGAAGAGATTTAGATTTGGAGATAGAGATTAGATTGAATCAGCTCCCGAAGATACCAACATGGTTAGGGAAACACACATAGAGGAGTTTAAAAAGTGATTTAGTGTTTAGTGGTAAATCTCTTCAAGTTCAGTGTTTCAGACCGAAGGTTCCGATTGCAGAATTTATTTCAAATACATTAATGTATTTAAAAATATAGTTTTTTATCTTTTTCCACTTAGAGATCCTAAATAATTTTAGGACTTCTTTTTAACAAACCAGATTATATGTAATAAATATTCAATTTGGTCAGTTCTCCTTAACAGCAATAAAAATATACTTAACTGTTAATTGTTAGCTTATTTATCCATAAACGTAAACATATCCTCTAACAAAAAAAAAAAGTTTCCCAATTTGAATTTGAAACCTTACGCGGTCGTATAGGAATTTTTATGTCATACTCGAGTTTACTGCATTTTTAGTTTAATAACGGACGAGATTTATGACTACTCTCTTTTTTTATTACCTTTTGCGATTATTAACTTTAAAACAACTACCTCAACACAAATTAATTTTATAGCACTGGATAAGATTACATTAAAATGTACCAAACGGTAGTCAAGTGCGAGCTTTTGAACTTTTAAGTTCGTTTTCAAGATGTGTTTAATGAAATTTACCACCCATGTCGTTCTAACGTTTCTGACGTGGTTGATTTAAACCATTTTCTTGGCACAGATGTGATTGATACACTCTAAATTTTTTTTTAACATCGCAAATGTATATCGCGATTATTAATCTGGTTAATAATTTATAAAGGGTGTTCTAATAAGAACGCCGGTTTTGAGTTTTAAATAAAACATATATGTGGCATAAGTTTGAAACATTTATTGAATAATGAAGTATACATCATGAGGTTATGAATGGAATAAGACATCGGACAAATGACCGCCTTGGCTTTGCTGGCACAGACGTGCTCTTTTCATAAATTTTTCAAGGACTGTTGGGCATACATTTTGCGGTATATCAGTGATATAGCATTGAATTTCGTCTTTTAAGGCTTCAATCGTTGTGGGTTTGTTCACATAAACTTGTAACTTTAAAAAAAAACCAAAGAAAAAAGTCCAAAGGCGTTAAATCGCATGATATGGGCGGCCAATGCCGATCTCCAAAGCGACTAACATATACACAATAGGAAACAATAGAAATAACACGATTAGGAAATGACTTGTGCAGTAATTCAACAGTTTCTCTGGCTGTATGGCATGTTGCACCGTCCTGTTGAAACCACATGCTATTGAGATGCATATTTTGCAATTTTGGTACAAAAAAGTTAGTTCACATTTTACGATGAGGAACACCATTCACGGTTAATGCTTGACCAACTGCATTTTCGAAGAAAAATGACCCGATGATGCTTCCAGCCCAAAATGCACACCAAAGAGTGACTCTTTTTGGATGCATCTGTTTCTCAACAATGGCTCGTGGATTTTCGGAACCCCAAATGCGACAATGTCGATTAACGATGAAAAGATGAAAATGGGCCTCGTCACTAAAGATGATTTTCGTTGAAAATCACCATGCAATAGTTGTTCCAAAATCCAATCAACAAACGCTCTTCATTGCCCATAGTCTTCGGGCTTTAGCTCTTGAGTCAATTGAACTTTGTACGCATGAAGTTTCATATCTTTTGTTAAAATTCGATGCATAGTGGTTGTGGAAATACCAATTTCCAGAGTTCTATACCGAATTGATTGAGTGGGCTTTCCTCAACATTTACACGCACTGTTGCGATATTTTCAGTCGAGCGACCAAGACGAACGCGTGCTTCAAGTTAATAACAGAAAGAGAAGGAGTGAGCGAATGCCAAGCAGGGTGTAGAAATGGACTCCCATCAAATCAAATAATGAAGAAAGCAACATAATTTGATTCTTCTTTATTTCATATGTTCATAGACTTTAAATAGACATACGACCGCGTACAAGGGCCAGTAGTATACGAGGTCATGGAAGAAATAGAAATACCAGCTAATCTCATTAGATTAATCCGGATTTCGATGCTTATCTCTAAGACAGTAATAATAATCTAAAATTTTAGATGGGAGGAGATTCGCAAAAGGAGGCATCAGCCTGTTCTGATTGACATGGGAGTGAAAAAAATCATCAAAGAAGTAGACATATACGTAAATGGAAGATAAAAGAAGAAGTAAAACAAAATAATAAAGAAATAAAGAAAAACACGAAAAACATACGATCGAAAATATCATTTATAATTTCAGAAGCCAAATCAAACCTATTATGAAGTAAAATTGAAAGTTAAAAGAGACGGCAAATGTAGTGGAAAAGAAACTCAATCCAAAAAGAATACCGACTGGATAAACGGCGATGATTATATTGAAGTTGTGAGAGAATTTACTTATCTGGGATCTAAACCAAATCAACATCACAGGGAAAATCAGAAATCGTGTTATGAAAGGTAACAAATCTACTTACTCCTTGCAACCTGTCCTATAGAGCTACTCTTCCATAAAGGAATATGAAAGACTTATTCAGCCAGCAGTCCGTTATAGTTGTACAGTTTGAAAGAAGAGTACTCAAGCATTTTTGGTGCTGTGAATGATAATAGAAATTGGTGGCTCGAACGAAGCAGTTATACAAAAATTGGTATATTGTAGACTCTGTGAGGGTCAGGGAAGAGACAAGTGGCTAGAATGTCAAAAAGCGGAACACCAAACAGAATTATGGTGGGATGAATAGGGGGTAAAGGATAAGTAGACCAAAGATAAGATCGCAGGACAAAGCACGTTAACTGGTAAGGGGCTGCTAGAGATCGATCTGGTTAGAGACGAAAATTGAAAGAGGTCAATGCTTACAGACAAACTGTATCACCACAGGAAGGAAAAGAAATAAAATAGAGTTTTATATGATTCCACTATATTTCCAACAGATATTCTATACAATTTTTTCAACGCCTTATAACATATAGCTGAAAGCGTTAAGTTATTCAACATGATGAACACCCAGTATACACATTTGAATCCGACTGAAAATATACTCACTGTACAGCAGATCTGCAACAGAAAAACTGAAAGATATTTTGCTTGTTTCCTTTTATGCGATTACAAAAAAAAACAAAACCCTTCTAATAATCTTGAATCATTAGTTGATGGAGGATCTCAATTATTAACGATAACAATGTTCTTGTCCTCCATGAAGTACCTAAAGCCATGGAGAATGACGAAATGTCATGTCTAAATGATGAAATCGACATAAAACATCCAACTACATTTACTTGCTATGGGAATGCATGCTCTTCATCCTTATTAGGTATGTCCACTATTGTTCCACTTTTGGTCGTCAAGACGCATGCATCTGTTGAAAGGTTAGACGCAAATAAATATCATAACGCACGACGAGGTGCAAAGGGAGCGCACCGACTCCCACCCATGTTGGGTATTTTGCGCTTCGCTTCGCTTTCAATTCCTCGATAAAATCTGCAAATTTTTACAATAGTTTACAAATTTAATTTAAAGTAAATTATAATTTTATTAAATTAAATAAATATATTATATTATATGTTTAAGAACAAAAAATAAATATATAATTTTAAAAGTATACATTTTTTTTGCAATCTCCAGGGCAAGACGAAGTCACAACATAAATGCTGAAATATATGGGAGAAATAGCAAACGAAGAATTTTTGTCACTACTAAACGATATCATAATAGAATAGAAAGTACCAACAGACTGGAATATGGATCTAATATTGCCCTTGTTAAAAAAGGAGATATCAAAGAATGTAAAACCATTTCATTAACCTGAAAGATAAATTTGATAGAGTAAAAAGAAGGGATGTCTGGAAAAGTCTAAAGAGAAGAGGACTAGAAGACAGAGTAATAGAAATTATCAGGGCATTTTACAACAACAAATATAAAGTAAAAATGCATAACGTGAATCCACAGAATTTGAGACAGATATAGGCCTAAGACCCCTGTCTTCCCTCTGCGTAGAGAATTCACTGTTGTTTTCAGTAGTTAATGATCGTCATTAACTTTGCTTTGCTATTTTTTACATTGGTAAAAAATAGCAAAGCAAATTGCAAGAATACAAAAATAGGTTTTAGAAAAATGAAAACAGTGACAACACAAAAATTACTGTTCGCTGATAATATGGTTCTAATGGCAGATTCTGAAGAAAAACTACAACATAACTTAGCGATATGTAAAGAAGGAAAAGTCAAAATGGCAATAAATATCAATAAAGGCGAAACAATGCTAATTGCAGGTACAAAAATAAAACATAAAATTGTACTCGATGGGAAGGTAATGGAGCAAGTCAAAAACTATAAGTATTTATGCATAATATTAAAAGATAATGGACGGTAAAAGAACGAAAAAATGGGAAAAGTAGGCAAACTATTCAACAGCTTAAAAACAATATTCCTAAGAAAAAGAGAGATACCGAAAGAGGTAAAAGTACAGGTGTATCAGAAAATAGTGAGCTCATCAATGATATTCGGTAGCAAATCTTGGACCTTAACAAAGAGAGTCAAAAGTAGAATTACAGCTGCAGAAATGAGATTTCTACGCAAAATATAGAGAATTACAAGAAGGGATAGAGTGAGAAATAAGACAGTAACGGAACAACTGGAAACGAAACCAATAAAAAGAGCTATTATAGAAGAAAGACAACTGCGCTGACCAAGACACATTCACAGAATAAATGAAGAGATATTAGCAAAACAAATCTATGAAGCGAAAACACGAGAAAAAAATAAAGTTTTACGTTCAAGACTGAGATGGGAAGAACAAGTTCGACAAGCGGCAGAAAAACGAGGAATTCATTGAAATGAGGCTAGAAAATTAGCACTGGACAGGAACACAGAGAGAGAACACACAGGAGAGTAAAAATTCATGAAATACCATCATGCTTGATGGTATTTGTAAACTGTCAGTCTTACTTAAGGAGAGTCTTATTCATAAGGAATATGTTTTTAGTATATATTTTCTTGTAGTAATTATTCTAAATATTCCTTTGCCCATACAGATGTTCTGTATTTTTCCTTTATTTTCCTTGCTCTCATCAACGCCAGCACAGCAGCACTTATACCGACTAACATGACAATGTTAGATGTATTCGTGAAACTAAAACTACACAGTTAACAGTAGGTACTTAAAACATAAAATGTTTTTAACGGTTTTTAAAAACCGTCTTTACTTTTAAGCAAGCATGCATCTTACCCTGCGCTAGCGCATGCAATAACGCAAGTTGAAAGGCACGTTGTAACGCATGTTAAACGGAAAAGTTGAACAGATGTGGACATACCAATTGGGTGCTTTCTTTTACAGCGCACCACAAGACACGTCGTTTAAAATGGAGCAAAGCGCGAATTGAATGATACCTTGAATTGAACTCCATTGCTTTCATGATGAGTCTAGATTTTGTTGAAATGGTCAATAACTCTCCAATTTAACGAATGGTATATTATATATAGTGGACCTAGTCATTATTAATTTATTTTTTAATCGGATATATTAGAAATTTCTTGATTAAATAATACTTTCATATTGCACATAAAAAATATAAAATTAATAAAATTTATTTTTCGTAGGGTTGCATTTTATTTTTGTTCTCAATAATATATTAAAAGCTGTTTCCAGTCTTATGTTGTTTATTGTAATCAGACAAAAACATTTTTATATACAACATAACATTTTTATAAACATATAAACAACGAAATTGACCTGAATTATCGAAGTTCAGAAAACGTAATGGTCACATTAGTGGGCGTTGACGAGAAACTTTTCAGATGTCAATTTCGTCAGGTCAACCTGGGCCGGGTCTATCAGCGGTACTCCAACCTATCGCTTCAAGAGTGCAGTAATTCCATTCGGTTGTTTCTCGTCGAATCCTGCATAAAAAATTAACAGCTCTCAAGAGAACCGACTTTATATACCCCGACTCATTGTCAATAAATATTTAGAAGTAAATAAATATTTTAATAAAATAGGAACAAAAGAGGATGGATATATAGAACGGTAAACTTTATATTTACACTGATTATTCAAAAACTACCTTAAATTTTATAGCCAAAACACAGCTCTATCAAAATTCATCAATTAATTACTGCATTCACTAGACCATAGCGAATTTCCTTTGGAATTAGATCTAGGATCTATTTGCTACTATGATTAAAAATTAAGGTGACTTTTGTTCTAAAAATTTGCGCGCTTTAGGTATCGATACAACTACTTGTTTTGTAAGTCGATATGCCATCTGAATCTTTGACATCTGACAGAAGTTTTATATTATTTCGTTTGTTAAGTTAGCAATCATAATGTCTTTTGTAATTGTTAAAAATGTTTGTCAGCAATTTTTAAAAATTAATACATTTATCGACCAAAGAATCTGCATAGAATGTCTCTAAAAAAAAACAAAATTTCTTGTCCTAATGCATTAAAATTGTCTAGAAAATCTAACGGCAGTGAAACCATATGAAAAAATCAATGCTTGCAAGTGATACGAGAACTTTAATAATGGTAAAGAAGCAGTTGTAGATAAACCACGTTCAGGAAGATCTTTCATATTAACTAATGAAGAAAACATTACCAAGGATCAAGGATCTTGAACTGAACATTCGCTGATTAAGCATTAGAGATTAAGTATTAGATTTGTGATCAATTCTTGTATTGGAACCTTTGGTGTGAAACACTAAACTTGAAGAGACCATAGGATTTGAAGACCGCATAGGGTCCCGAAATAGACTGGAACCTGACTGACCGATTGCTGTGCCAAGTGGCCCCGAAAAGAATATGGTTTCGGTAATGGTCGGGCTCTGAAATAAGTGGTCCTTCAATGGCCTGGTCTCTGGTTGATCGAATTATCTAATGCAGGGTCGTAAACCCTCTAAAAGAATATCAGAAAAAATAACCCTGAGCATAATTTGGCCAGCAAACCTACGTACCTCTATTGGAAGGGGTAAGGCGCGAAAACGTCCGCTCACCTGGAGATTTGAAGTTAGACTGTCCTTGGACTTGTCCTAACGATACAGGAGCTCTTTCAATTACAATTCGCCTGAAATAAACTTACCAGTAGCGATCAAGAATTTGTGAACGCTACAACAGTTTGCAGTACACGATGGTAATATCAATTTCACTCGTCAATGTCATCTGTTATCAAACACGGGTATTTATTGATCAGTCCTCGTATATCAACTTTTATATAAAAAATCGTTGCATATTATATATATATATATATATATATATATATATATATATATATATATATATATATATATATATATATATTTTTTTTTACTGATTCCTTAGTTAATATATCTGATTTTTTTGTAAATCTACTTGGTTATAACACAACATATTAGATTCTAACATAATTTTTGAAAAAATGTTACAGTCGTGCCTTTTTAAATAAAACACAAATTATTTATTTAGTCATTTACATTTATTTTGTCTCCGTTGAAGTAATACTCTCTCATTGTAATAAGCGTATTCCAACGTTTTCTCATGATGAATATAGTGCATGTGGAGCGGTTTTTGTTTGATTTTTAACAAAAAATTGTCGAATAATTATTGCGGTGTGCAAAGCCCTATCATTATTAACACTTTTAATTAGTCTTAAATTACTAATATTTATACTGTGGTCATGTTCGATTGCATGTTGGGTAACACAAGATTTTTCATTTCTCCCATATCTAATGTGGGCAATATGTTCTTTATATCTTGTCATTATGGATCTTTTTGTTTGCCCAATATACATTCGATCACAGTCTTGACAACTAATTTCGTAAATCCCCGACTTTTCCTGTTGCTCTACTTTATCCTTTGGATTGCCCAGAACTTCTCTTAATTAATTATATAGTTTGTACACAACCTTAATGTCCACATTATTCAGAATGTTGTCTGGTCCTCTTGTCAATTGGGCATCAAATGGTATTACCATGAATTTCTTTGTGTTCTGATCCTTTTGAAAAGTCGAAGATTCTTTCAATAATTTTCTGAACTTATGTTTTCTAATTAGTTTATCTACAATGTTCATATTATAACCATTCACTTCAGATACCTCCCTAATTAATTTTAATTCTTTGTTATAATTATCTTTATTTAAAGGAAAATTAATTAATCTATTTACCATAAAATTTAAAGTAGAAGGAATTAGGGAATTAGGGTCCCCGCATAGGGATACTGAATTGCCCGTAGTCGTACTCAGGGTTTTTAGACACCCAGTACGGGATAAGTAAGAAGCGGAACACTCAGGAAATAATGCCAGACAAATACACTTTTATTATATTTTCAGTTCAGATCTCAGTTAGCATTTTTAAATTATCTATTTGCCGTCTGATCCTATTTGATTACTCTTAAGTTATATTTTCTTTTTACTATTGTCTGAATAGAGTTAATAACCTCTAATTTAGTAGTTTAGAGCAATTTGTTTAGTTTTTAATTTTCAACGGTAAGGTTTAGCGAACCATCTTTCCTAAACCTTCCTGTGTCTATTATTTTATAGTTTTATTTTTTGTATATTTTAATGTGCTTTATGTCGTTATTTTTTTAGTGTGCGTATGTGAATTAAAAGTATAAAATCAGGTAAACAGTTTTTTTTAAAGATAGACTCCTTTCCGGTTCTAGGGTCTTTTCTAATATCAGATATATTAAGAACTGGGTGGCGCCCTTTTGTCGCGCAGCATCATCCTGTCCAGGACTTTCTTCCCGGTGCTCCCGGTGAACAGCTGCCGTCGCTGTGATCAGTATTTTTTATTTGTTCTCAAGCAAAAATATATATGGTCACACTGTTAGATGACTCCATGCTGAATTTCAGATAAATTCACAGGTTAGTTTTTTTTGACAGCCAGTTGTATCATTCGTGTTTTGTATTTTTCTATAAAATCGAAAAAGAGCAATATCGATCCGTAATTCCTTTTTTTATATGTGGATGGAAAAACATGGAGAAGTGTGGAGAAGAAATAAAAGTGAACTTGGATGCTGTCTATGGCGACCCTTCGCTATCTATGACAACCGTGAGATATTGCTTTAATGAGTTTAAGCGTGGTCGTACAACCGTTTTTGGTCGAAAAGGTCTATGACATGATTCTCGCTGATAGCCGAACGAAAGTGCGCGAAGGAGCTGAGTCCGTAGGTATCTCGTACGGAACGGCAATCAAGATTTCAAATGATAAGATAGGTGTGAGTAAAATGTCGGCCCGATGGGTCCCGCGATTGCTCACGATGGACAACAAGCGAGTACGACTAACAATGTCAAAGCAGTGTTTGGACCGCTTTAAGCGAAATTCGCATTACATTTTACGTCGAGCCGTCACCGTTGATAAAACCTGGATACATTATTACATGCCAGAGACAAACAGTCAAGACAATGGATTTTTTCGGGTGAATCTGCTCCGAAGAAGGCAAAAACGGTCCCATCAGCCGGAAAGGTTATGGCAGCAATTTTTTAGGATTCCAAAGGAATATTCATCATGGATGCCTCAGGGCAGTACTACAGTGAGTTGTTGGACAGATTCGATAAGAAATTGAAAACAACCCGGCCCTATTTGGCTAAGAAAAAAGTGCTCTTTCATCACGAAAACGCCCCGGCTCATTCATTTTTAATTGTCGCGGCCAAATTGCACGAACTGCGCTACGAATTGCTTCCACACCCACCTTACCCGCCCGGCCTAGCACCCAGCGACTTTTTTCTGTTCCCTAACTTAAAAACATGGCTCGCAGGAAAAAATTCAGCTCAAATAAAGAGGTTATCACCGAAACAGAAGCGTATTTTGGAGCGTTTGAAAAATCATATTTTTTAGACGGCTTAAAAAGTTTGGAGACACGCTGGGAAAAGTGTATAGATCTAAAAGGAGACTACGTTGAAAAATAAAAATAAATTTGTGAAAAAAAAATACTCGTACAGTAAATGCTGGTACAGTAAATATATATATATATATATATATATATATATATATATATATATATATATATATATATATATATATATATATATATATATATATATAAATATATATAAAATTTATTTTAGACCGTTTTTAAATGAAAATAACAAAACCATTGTTTTGCTAATAACACAGATTTTTTCGATGTTTGCCCATTCCGTTGATACTGGTATTTACACATTTTTACGTATCCCCAACTACGAATACTTTACGTATTCCCAAACTAACCCTTCAGCAAAAAAATCTAAGATTGTAATGGGCTCAAGAAATGGTTGGATCATAGTTCTAACTGGAATAACATGATGTTCTGCAATGAGACGAGAATTGGCTTGGTTTCTAATTCACAAAGAATATTAGTTTGAAGAGCTCCAGGTCAACAAGCCAGACCAGAAACAGGTCAACCACGTATCACATTTGAAGGTGGAACCGTGATGTTTTGGGGTGGTATTATGAGGGGTACACGGACGCATCTGCTTGTGCTGGAGAGAAAAGTCACTGATGCTGTGTGCATCGAGGAATTTTTAGATCCTGTTGTACATCTGTTCCGAGGCGCAGTGGGTGACGGATTTGTTTTCATAGATGACAACGCATCGCCTCATCGAACAACAGCAGTATAAAAATAACCAAATTAGATATTTTGAAAACGCATGAAGAAATGAAACAATCCTCATCTTACCATGCGATAACTAAAATATGCTACTCATGAAGAATGGGAGAGAATTCTACAAGCCCAAATTGACCATTTAATCGACAGCATGCCAAATCGATCCATGGAGGAATTACTGCTTATTAGTTTTATTGAAAGTTGTTCTTTTTATTTTTTAAATTACTTTTGAAGGCAATTGGTACATTGTAATTTTTTGACTCCAAAATAATAAATGAATTTTACACAAATTGGATATTTGGTGTGGAGTTATATGTGGACCAGAAAGAGTTG
This sequence comes from Cosmopolites sordidus, assembly GCA_031761425.1. Lineage (NCBI taxonomy): Eukaryota > Metazoa > Arthropoda > Insecta > Coleoptera > Curculionidae > Cosmopolites > Cosmopolites sordidus. The sequence continues at coordinate 114,433 of JARFXV010001230.1, read as the reverse complement.
TAATAAAATGATGATTACGTAAACGAGTAAAAGAAAAACTTAAAATCAATAACAAAGTGAAATGTTTTGAATATTCCAAACTTTTGGACATATGTGTATATATCGAACTTATATATATACTTACAAAATAAAAGTTTTGTGATTTATTGTAACATGAATTTATGAACCTATGTGTAAATTATCAGACACAATAATGCCAATCTACAAAGAAAAAAATTATAAGGATAATGGGGGAAATTTAAATTAAATTATATCGAAATACCCTGAACAGAGTAACACGTTGTCAATATTGCTCAAGATATCGTAAATTACGTAAATATCCAAGGACCTAATTTCGAAATGGATATGTTTTTCTTTGAAACTAAAAGTTTGTTAATCCGACCCCCGTTTTATATTACAGTTCAAGGTTCGGCATTTTGACGCCAGTGATTGACAGGCTTTACCTGCTCTGTTAAACCGATAACGGATTGCAGGAGAACCTTAAAATTCGATACATTCAATTGGCATATGGGAAAACTGACTCCGCTTCAGTAAAGATATTTGGTTTTCTATTTTATGGCTTTTCGCATGTTTCGTCTAATAGCTTTTATGCCTGTTTTTTATTTCAAAGCGATTTTTAATATATAGGGGGTGATGAAAAAATCATTTTTAAATTATTGAGTACTTTACCACAAATTTGAACTTTTATTGGAATCTTAATATGATTATCTGGACTCGTTTAATGGATACTTAATCGGCGATTACTCAATATAAGATCTTTGATTTTGATAATGTTTTCTTTAGTCCTTAATGTGGTATATCTTTTTGAACGAGGTTCATGTTCAACTGCTTCTCTACAATAATCAAAATCCTATTTTTTGGACATAGCTTTATTTTTTTGGACTTCGCTTCATCGCCGTATCGCTTTCTTAGCATTTTGAATGCACAAATTTTGGTTTAAGATAACATTTTATGTAAATAAATCAATTTAAAAAAATCGCCGATAAAAGTGTTTAACAATTAGAAAAGACGCTATAATTTCTAATTTAACAAGCTCTCTGATTTGAAATTTCTAATAAATCTAGATAGTCACATCAACGTAATATAGTCATATTAACGTAAAAAACACATGGTTGTACTGATACGTAAGGCGCGTGATTTTGTTTTTAACGTCAACTTCTTTTTGACCATAGTAGTTAATCAGAACAATGAGCAAATGTAGCAAATTTATTGCTTTATAGATTAATTTTTAATTGCCCTATTATTTTAAAATATGATGGTAAAGGAACAATATAATCCATAGGTTGAAGTATTTATTTTTGAATTAAAATTACAACAAAAAAATTAATCCGTAAGCTGTATGCATAAGTATTTTATAAGTCAAATAACGGCAAGTTAATTATTCCCTTCCATAACAGTTCTTATTCATAGAAACCAACACCTCTCTGCAAATCATTTCAATCTCGTTGAACATAAGAAGACTTTCAATAAACAGAAAAGGTTAAAGTCAAATGGAGCAAGATATGTGCAAAATGCTGTATTTTTGAAGCTCTTTCTTCGTTTACCTGACAATATAGGCTAAGGTCCGGTTGCAGTTGATCCGATTGATCATTGTCAATATGTTTAGTTCAGGTAAAACGTTTGGGTCGATGACTTAATTGTTTCTTTTTTCGTCTTTCTGAAGCAGCCAATAAGGGTCATAGCAAGCATTCCAGATTCAGATCTATCTGTAGTTGCAACAAAAATATACGCACACCTGCCGGATATTGTCATGTTGTATAACAAGAAATTTAAAATTGGTTTGTAATTTAGTTGGTTCTCATAACTTTGATCCCCAAAACATTTTATCTACACCATCATAACGCTAGAAGTAGCAATATTCAATTCTTTTACCATTTCAGGAAGATTAAAAACTGCTTTGTTCTTACCAATAGCAAAGTCTCTTTGCCTCAAAACAACATAACACTAGTTTTAACTAACTAGTTCTACTACATTTTGAAGGTTCATCCTTCATATGAACATATGTGAAGTTTCAAGTCAATTTGTTAATTCATTCGTACAAAAATAGCAGCTTAAAGTAAACGTATCAGTGTTATTTTTTAAATTGGAAAATATGAAAAATCGTGCAGTGATTAAATTCTTTGTAAAAAAGGTTTAAAGTCAATTCAAATTCATAGAGAAATGGTAAATGTATTAGAGGAGTTTGCTCTTTCAAAAATAATGGCTTGTAAGTGGGCAGGTGAGTTTCAACGTGGTTGTCCAAGTCTGAATGATGATCCTCATTCTGGTTGACAATAAGTGCAACTACTTAACAAATACTTATTCTGTACATGATATGGTGATGGATGACAGACAATTGACTTTGCGTGAAATTGCTAAGGCCATAGATATCTCAACTGAACTGGTTTTTCATATTTTGAAAAAGGAATTGGGCTTGAAAAAGCTATGTGCAGGATGAGTGCCGCATTTATTAAATTTTCATCAAAAACAACTTCAAGTAAAACTTTCTAACCAACATTCGCATTTTTTTCGAAAGAAAAAATATATTTTAAACGTCGTTTTGTAACAATGGATGAGATCTGAGTTTACCATTGTGCTCTTCAATTGCGACAACAAAACGCAGAGTGGACTGAACCCGATTGTTCAGCTCCGAAGCAGCGAAAGTAGCCAGAATCAACCAAAAAGGTAATGGCATCAATTTTTTGGGAAGCAAAAGGCATTTTGTTAATTCATTACCTTTAAACCGGTAAAACAATAACAGGACAGTATTACTCAAACCTTTTGGATCAATAGGATGCAAAAATTCATGAGAAAAAAACTGATTTAGAGAAGAAAAAATATTTTTTCTTCAAGACCAATCACCGGCTCATAGAGATGTTGTTGCAATAGACAAATTGAACGAGTTACACTACGAATTGTTGAAGCATCCACCGTATTCACTATATCTGGCCCCCTCTGATTTTTATCTGTTCCCAAAATTAAAAAAATTCCTACGTGGAAAGCGGTTTTCATCAAATGACGAACCTATAGCAGGCATAGATGAGTATTTTAAACGACTTGCGACTTTTAACGACTTTTAAACGAATGCGCCAAAATGAAAATTCTGTTTCTACACAATATAAGATTAAAAGTCCATTTGGGATAATCGACTATAATACCGACCAATATTAATAATTAAGTGTCACATAAAATAACGAAATGAACCGAAAAGAACTTGACCTGTACAAAAATAAATAAATACGCACGGCTCAATCCAACCCAACACAATCCGAAGGTTTTCTGTTACATTATTAAAATAGTCGGAAACAAATTTGGTTCTTGAATGATTTATTTATTCACGACGTTTATTCCAATGTAAATCATATTCATCATAATCGTAATTTTTTAAGTATATTTTTCTTGGCTTAAGGTTCTTGAAAAGGGCAGGTGGTTCATATTGATCTCGCACGTGGTCTGAATAAATAGACAAACAAATTTATCTCTGTTTCGCTTTGCTCAGCTTTACTCTAAGGAAAATATGTTTCTTTGTAATATATTGTCAGTTTTTTTATACAGTACCAAATAAAAAAATAGAAGTTGATTTTAAAGACATTTATGGAAGTATTATAATAGGTTGAACTACAGCACATCCAACCAATAGAAATAATCATATAGGTCAAGAAAATATTATGTTTTCATCTTAATCCTGGACCCAAAACAAAAATAAAAAAAATGCTGTGGAACCTCAGGGCATTATTTATGCGACTTTGGGAGAAAAATAATGCTGTTTCGCATAGAAATTCAGAACTGAAATTTTAAATTAAATTATATAGAACGTCCGGAACTGAGGATGAAGAATTTGAAATACTGCTGCAATCTCTAAATGTTTATACAAGTTAAGCCAAATTCAAAAGGAGAGTTGTTAGGTGCCTTGTGATCTCACAGCTGAGAATGAGTATACACTTTGATGTTGTGGTGCCATTGCTCCGTAGATTCAAGAATAAGAACTTCCTGCATAAGATTGTGACCTGATGAAAAGTGTTTCCAATCCAAAGAGGTGAAAATTATGGGTTGATCTTGGTGATCCATCATTTGATACCGTAAAACCAAATATCCATGTCAAAAAGGTGTTGCTGTATATATGGTGAGATCAGCTAGCCGTTGTACATTATGAGTTGCTTCAATCTAGTCAAATGGTCACTGCTGACTGTTATCAATATAAACTGGTTTCGTGTTAGTGACGCTCTGGTGGAAAAAGGACGTTATATTGGAAAGTGAAAAAATGAACGTGTGCTCTAGAGTACACTATCCTAAGATAACGCACGGGCACACGTAACAAAAAGGACACACATAACAAAAAGAACTTACCGAATTGGACTAAGTGATTGTATCACATCCGGTATATTTTCCATATTTGGCTGCTTCGAATTTTAATCTCTTTCGATCCTTGCAATATTACCTAGTTGACTGAACTGCTTCATAATTTTTCTTGAGGAAATCGAAAAAACTTCAATGAATTTATTACGTCGAAGGTTTTGATCACTTTTTCACATCCAGGTCGAAAACGTTTTTTCGACCTGGGATTTCATAGTTGCCTGAAACGTGGAGAAAGTGTATAGAAAGTGGGGAAAACTACTTCGAAGATTAGGTTTGTATGAGGGTTGCTATTTATGTATCCGGAATAATAAATAAAAACAAATATTTTTTATTGAAAATGGTTTTATTGTTTTTTAAAATGTTCTTCGCAATGATCGATATAGTTTTACATACGTTTGAACCAATCTTCAACACTTTTTCCATTCTGATTGAGGTATCTCCAAAACGCATTTTGAACGCATTAACTGCTTCTTGCGTCGAAAATCGTTGAACACGTGGGTTATTCTTCACGGGCGGGGACAAAAAATTTGCCTTCAAATATTCCAGAATCGAGTGGAAAGCAGTGTCGTCAATGTTCCTTGGTACGTTCGGAACGAAGATCTTCATCGTAAACTACAGGTGAGGACAGTTAAAGAAGAAATTAAAAAAATTGCCAGAAGTCATGAGGAGACTAAACAATCTAGACCTAGAGCGACGGCTCAAAAGAACCAAACCTTTTGGGCCTGCGTAAGAGTGCAGTGATCAGTGAAAAGCAGAGCACAGTACAGTGTAGCCACATCAGATAAGTGCGCAAGATATGTCAAAAACTAGGATGAACGGACGGGAATATCTAGACTCAATTAACTGTCGAAATTAAGTTAAGTTATATTTAAAACGCTTATTAATCTTAAGACTAGAGTAGGTGCATTGTTCATAAAAAAACTTTTATAAACTTCTCGACACACGTGTTGCTAATCATGTTAGCATCATCAGAAGATGATTCAATATCATCTCCTGATGATGCTAACATGGTTAGCGAAACGTGCGTCGAGAAATTTAAACAAGTGATTTGGTATTTAGTGGAAATATTATTGAATTTAGTGCTTAATACCGGTTACCATATCCTCTAAAGTGTTACGGGATGTCGGTAATGCAAAATTTATCGGTCAATTTGAAATTAAAAACTATTTATTGGGCGTATTAGGGCGTATTATGTATTTTCGTTATTTAAAATCTTAATTTTATTTTGACATTAAATATCAAAATGACAATTTTTCTTCCGGTCAATTAGGCCGATTCAGCTACCAAAACAACCTGCCAGATCGCATCCAATTAATCAACCAGATAGTGGAGACATCCAGTCCGAATCGTTTCTGGACGTCCACGAAATCGCAAACGATGTTCCCGTCCCAGCAGACATACCGAGATGACAGATTGAGATGCAGCGTGGAAATGATCCAAAATGAAATTTATTAACGCAGGTTAGAGATCATTAAATCCTTGGGCTGGACACGACTCGCATCTTTTAATAAAGTGACCGTGGAAATTAGCTTGCGGTGAGATTTAATTGACGATCGTCCAGAGACAGGAAATCGGATGTTTTAAAGGAGACTGAAATGTTTTTTTTTTCGGCAATGGTCACTGTTTGTTCAGTGGCGTATCAAGATTTATAACATTCTTATATATTATGTTAATTTTATGTTATTTTAAAGAGTTTCCACAGCTCCAAATCTCTTGTATTTTGCTGATCATATATTAATAGGCTGTAAATAGCACTAAATACATAGGGCTGGCTACTAAAGGGTCTTCCAAATTGAGCGGTTTTTTTAATTTAATTTTAATTTTTTATATCTGCGATAATAAGAACATAATTATGTTTGCGGATGATTATAGCTATTTAGTGCCGGCTGATGATGCACAGGGACTTATGCAGATTGCTCAGACCATGTTAAACACATTTTATAACTGGTATAAGACAAACAAGCTATATCTAAATGTCGAGAAAACAAATTTTGTTAACTTCTCCACTTAAGCTTATGTGGTGAACAAATCTTATCTCTTGTAAATTAATGGAAGGTCAATACGGCAGGTAACAGGAGTCAAGTTCTTAGGTATTCATCTGAATGGCAAGCTGTCCTGGGACCCACATGTGAATGAACTTTGTAAAAAATTGGCAACCGCATCATATGCTCTTTATAGACTGAAACAGGTTGGTACTGCTGATATAGTGTTATCATATTATTATGCTGAATTTTATAACCATGTAACGTATGGACTGATTTTCTGGGGCAATTCGCCTTATTTATTGCGAGTTTTCAGAATCCAAAAGCGCCTAGTAAGAACAATCGCTGGAGCTCGAAAAACACCTACTTGTCGATATCTTTTTTCTAAGTACAATGTCCTGATATTGCCATCACTATACACATACGAGATTGTTAAATTTGCCAGGTTGAATTCTCAGAAATTTACACAACCTAGTTCCTTCCATGAATACAAAACTCGTGGTCGTTACGACTTTACTTATCTGGTGCACTCGCTTAGAGCATTTGAAAATAGTGTATATTATGCAGGGACTAAATTCTATAATAACTTACCAGACAGGCTCAAGAATGTTGTGGAAAACAAAATCTTTAGAAGGTTGAAGTGGGATATTCTTGCGCGCGCTGCCTTTTATAGCTTGGAGGATTATTTTACGAAGTGTTCATAATTCTGGGCTTTAAATAATTGTTTTTTTTTATTGTTGTTTTATTATTGTTATTATTTTTGAATATCTGTATAACCGTTCAATGCTATGTATTGTTTATTTGACCTAATCGATACATTTTGTTAATGTCTTTTGGATTTAATAAACTTATTACTATTATTATCATCGACTTGATGTCACTCTCTCAGCTCAAAGAGCTGGAAACCATAAACCGATTCCTCTCTCGCAATGTTGGAGTTCGGCTCGGGGCCTAAGGATAAATTTCATTAAAACCCAGTATTCCGTTGGCATTAAGACAAAAATTTTCGAACTATGTGGCAGGTTTGCAACAATATAGCCCGTTGTCCCACTTTTATGACATTTCTATTTAGTCCGCAGTTTGTTAAACTTTTGGAGAACCTGTGGCTCACCAATCCCTCTGCGGAAATTACAAAAGGTTCGATGTTGACTTTTTCAAGTTGCCAGATGTTCATAAGAAAGATTCTCATTCTTAGAAACTTTTTCCACCTCAGTTTTATGTATATTGTGAGACAGTGGTATGGCAATATCAATAATGGTTCCCCGCTTTTCTTTTTTATTTATTAAGACTATGTCTGATCTATTGTAGTCGACAGCCCTGTCAGCTATTATCGGTCTATCCCAGTAGAGCAGCACATCGTCAGACTCCAGAACAGCTTGAGGACTGTATTTATAATACAGCGGAGTAGATGTTGGTAAAAGACCATGATTAAGTGCCAGTTTTTGGTGGATTATTTTAGCAAACTGATTATGCCTTCCTAAATATGCGTTTTCTGCGCAAGTAGGACATCCACCAATTATGTGCTCAACAGTCTCTCCTATTTTACCACACTTTCGACATATATCTTAAGCGTTTTCTTTTGTAATTATTGGTTTTGATGACTTTATCCTAGAGAGCAATAACAAAACCCTCAGTTTCCGGATATAGTTGATTCTATCTGTCGACCAAACTTATTATTATTATTATTACTATTCTTGAATAAAACACGGAGTTTGCGTTCATTTAAAAAAACCTTTTTATTGATAATTGAAGCATAGTGTATGACATTTAAACACGAAAGACAATATAAGCCAATTGACCACCTCTTGCAGCTCCCCAGATGTCCACTCTTTTGTCAAAATTTTGGCATAGTCGTGACTCGATCTCACCAATGACTCGAATAAATTCATCCTTTATTCAGGAATCGATAGTGGATTATTCTTATAGACCTAGCTTTTCACATAATCCCAAAGAAAATAGTAGTTCATCAGTGTCAAATCACATGATCTTGGTGGCCAATTAACATCACCGTTTCTTGCAATAACTCATCTGAAGGAATTACGGCCCAATTACACCTTCTGATCCTAATGCACACTTTGAGTGATCCTAATGCACCTCTGATCCTAATGCACTATTTGAGTCACTTGTTTAGGATGTAAAGGTTTCTCATCAATCAATCATGGATTTGCCTTGCCTTAAATGCGGCAATTTTGCTAATTAATATAGCCGCCAATTTCAAAACGTCCTTCATCTGAAAAGATAATTTTTTGAGAAAAATCATCCCTTTGTTCTTTGATCCAATTGACAAATGTACGACATTTTGAATGATCCAGTGGCTTTATTTCTTGTATTATTTGAACCTTATATACCTTGAAAGCTAAATCACTTCATAAAATCCGCCATGTTGTGGATTCCCAACTGAGTCCAAATTGTTGTGAACCTTCACTAATGGAAATTAATGGGTGTTCAACAATGCTTTCACGTACCAAGGCAATATGCTCTTGACGAGTATATATTGCTCTTCTTTTTCTTTCATCCATTAACCAGTTTCTAGAAATTTTGAATAATTCGATTGATAGTGTTTTCACATGGATGATTGTACAAATCCCAAATATCAGGTTTAACATTTTTAACTGAACGTCCATTTTCATAACATAATTCAACAATTTTAACGCGTTGTTGTATTGTGTACGACCCCATTTTTATAAATCTTATACATAATACTTCTGAAATGAGACCAGACCTAGGCAAATTCACAACGCCATCTGTGTTTTATTCGAGAATTTTAAAAAAAGTTCAATTTGAAAGACCCGTTATAATGACAAAATTCGGCTAAGTACAATTATTAGACACATTTTGCTCCTCGATGAAGCTTTGAGAACGAAGCAGAAGAAATGCAATTAGGGTAGACTAAAAATTGATATGTTTTTTATTGAAACTTCTAACATAAATTGTATAACTACAAAAGAGAAAAAGGTCATTCAACTCTATGATTCGAAGCTGTGTATCGATATATTCATCAATTCTTCAATTTTTTTCGTCTTCCCGTGGTATTACTGTATGTCAGGGAGCCTTTATCTTCTACAACCTTCGCCTCAATCTGGTTTAATCTGCAACAGCTCCTTGCCAATGTCCTCTTTTTTATTACCTACTATTCGTCCCTACCTGATTCTCCTTGGTATTAGAGTTTATGGTATTCTCACCCCGTATCCCGCCCAACTGTATTCAGTTCGAATTTATGCCTGATCTTCCAACACCCAATATCATTCATGGCACCAACTATTTTTTTCAGTTTTTTTGTGAGAGTCTACGCCTCGCATCAAACACAAAGTTTAAACAGATGGAGATATACAAATACACCAGAGTAGAAACGGGAAGGAGAGAGAAATCAATAATAGACTATTTTCTGATAAGCAAACATAAATGGAGAAATGTGAAGGATGTGAAAGTGATGGCGAAGTGAGTGTGAAGGCGAGCAGAGATCGGGAGCGATCATTATTTGCTGAAGACGGATATGGAAAAGAAGATAAAAGAAAAACCAGATAAAAAAATAAATAGAGTAAACGAAAAATAAAAAGCTATAGGCTAGTGGAAACGAGTTACTTGAGGAAATACCAAGAAATAGTAAACAGGAAATTTAAAGAGCAAGAAGAAAGGACTTCAACACAACTTAGAAATGTTGAGTGAAGAGCTGGCAAGAATAAACACAAAAATGAATATACACAAGACAAAGAGTATGATTATATCCAAAGAAAACACCACATAACATTATGTTTACAATTAAATGGAAAGCTAATAGAACAAGTTAAAAGCTACAAATACCTGGAGATCGGCATTATAGAACCAAGGAAGACTGGAAGAAGAAATAAACGATAGACTGGGAAAATCCGTAAAAAAGGTTTAACATGATGAAGACAACTTTCCTTGGAAGGAAAGAAATGCCAAAGGAGATTAAAACAACAGTAATTAAAAAGGTAATCCGACAATTATGACGTACCGTAGCGAGACAGATTCTAAAAGAAAAACATAAGACACGTATAAATGCAAGTTTCTGAGGAAAATAGCGAACAAAACAAAAAGAGACAGAATCAGAAATAAAATAATTAGAGATAACCTACAGATTGTACCCATAAATGATAAAATAGCAGAAGGATAGCTATTAATTAAAATAGCAGAAGGATAGAAGGATAGTTTATTCGGACTTGTATGTCGCTTGTCGGAAAACAGATCCACAAAGTGAGTGTACGAAGCGTGAGTGCAAGGGCAAACCTATACAGGAGCGCCAAGAAGAACATGGGACGATGGGATAAGAAAGGAGGCTGGAAAAAGGGGCATAATATGGGATGGAATTAAAGAACTGACTGAGGATTGAAGACAACCTCAACTCCACACGCCTGACACCTAACGGTATAAAGGCATAGCATTAAGTAAGTAAAGTAAATAAGTAAGTAGCTTCCGTTTTCTTCTCTTGCATTCACGTTTAGCTATTGTATGTTTTAGGTTAAATAATATGTTAACTATTAACATTACTCCAGCCTCCAAGGCATTTTTCAGCGAAATGATAAACTATTTCCAGGATCAGTTATAATAATTAATAAACAATTACCACTTTTTTGTAGTACAATTCACTATAATTCTTCCAGAAACGCTGTTTGGGAAAGCTGAAAAATTTCATAGCTGACATACGATGTTAAGGAGAATATTTTAATTATTACTTAATGGCAATTATTTAACTTAAGAGTGATGCATAAAATAAAAGTGGCTGAGCCTTATTTATATATATTATTTAAACTCATTTTCACATCGTTTCTAAGACACTATTAATGACTTTACCGAGCATTTAACAGGCATACATGGTATTAGTCTGAATATAAGCAAATACTATATTTATAATTATACATTGATAAGATATTTTGTAAAAAACTACATGGTAAAGAAACAAGAATAATATTTATAATAAATCATAAAAAAAAACTAAAAGGTGCAATTCTCTAAAGTATTTACCGTAAAACTACCGAAGTTGATACTTTTACGGTAAGTATTATACTGTATAATTACCAAAGTTTAGTACTTTGTAGCATGGCGCTTATTTTTAAATATTGAATAACATCATACAATATTGAAAACCAAGCTGTCTTCTTAACATCATTGTTTAATTTTGCAATTCAGAAGCCAAAACAAATCTTATACATTTATTACGAATGCAATCAAACGGTCACGTGTCATTGCTAGAGCGTTGAAATAATCATATATGACCTTAAAATAATCAAGAACATACAAGAAAATTGTGTAAAAAAAATACATAATAGTATCGAATGTGAGGCTTTGAAGGATTCTTTTGCTACTACTGTCATTATAAAAATCTTGACCTTTATGTGAACCAACAAAAGAACCTATATGGTACAGTAGCGAGGACAGTTCCATTTTTAAATATACAGAATATAAAGCTTAATATTTGTAAAAAGAAACTGTAGATAAGAGTCCCAACCTAACCTAACCCAATCAAACCAAACCAAAATTAACTTATTTTGTTCTGATGGCTACTTGTATATGAGAAGTATTATTGAAGAATTAATTCCATATCATTTGGGTAGAATGAAGCTTTCATTGTGTACAGTGAAGCTTGGATGTGGTAATATGAAAGAATGGGGGTGTAAACAAGAAGACATTGTGGCAAGAAATTCAGACAGCTTGTTTTCTATACCTGTAGAAGCACGCCGGCATCTAATCGACTCTGTGCCAAGAAGATGTCAATCAGTAATTAAGAATAAAGGTCATGCTACAAAGTACTAAGCTTTGATAAATTATATAAACTAAACAATTTTAAACAAATTTTTTGATTTTTAATAAAAAATTACGGGTATTTTTTACAATATAAATTTTTATAAAATAATTGTTTACATTCAAATTAATACCATATGTACCTTTTAAATGCTCGATAGATAAATTTATTTTGATTAATTTTGAATAAATTTATTTTATTTTAATTTAATTTAAGTAATATATTATCATAAGATCAATTATTTTCTGTTTTATTTTATTAGTCGGTGGTTTGTGGAATTTTTATGTGATCTTTTCATAAGCAAAATATATTTTGTTTATTGTTGTTCACAGACGAAAAATGCAAGGAATGCAAAACATAAATAAAACTTAATGATAATACAACTGGCCATATAGTTAAAAACGGCAGGGATAAGACCGTTCAGTATATTTTAAATTTGCTTAGTTACAGAAATTTATTTTTACATTTTATTACATTATATTATTCGATTACATTACATTAGTTTTAAAATGGGTAAAAAAGAAGCTGCGATCCTTCCACGATCAAGATAATATTACTTTAAAGTAGCGAGGTTGGAGCTATAGAAAAATTGCAAAACTTAAATTGTCCCAAAAAAATGTTGTTCGGCGCGTTAAGACACTTCAAAAACCATGGGATACACGAGAACGGACAATGTTATTGTCCGAATGGCTAAATGACTTCCAGAAAAAAACACTTTTAAAAAAGACAAATTGCCAAGGTAAGTTAAAATTTGCTAGGGAGCATATCAGTTGGAGTATAAACGACTGGAAGAAGGTGTTGTGGTCCGACGAAACACACATAAACTGTATGGAAAGTGATGGTAGATTTTTGTAAGGCGGCCAAGATGTACAGAAAATGATTCTAGATATTCAACAAGCACTTTGAAACATGACGGACAAAATATACAACTTTGAGAATGTTTTTCGTGGCGCGACGTTGGTCCTTTAGTGAAAATTAACGGTATCCTTGACCAAGAAAAATACAAAAACATTCTGCAAAGTCTTATGGTGTCCTTTGCTGACGAAAATTTGCTGATGTGAAAAAATGGTTCAGCGAAAATAATGTGACAATAATGGAATGGCCATAATGTAGCCCTGACCTTAACCATATAGAAAAAATTTGGGGTACCTTAAATTGATACTACGAGACAAACAAATAAAAAAATTGAACGAATTAAGCGAAGTGTACAGCAAACATGGAAATCAATACCTTTGGAAAGATGTCAACATATAGTCGAGTCGATGTCGAAGAGATGTAGGGCTGTTATCGAAAACGAAGGATATGTTACAAAATATTAAATTTAATATTAACATTTAAAACATTTAAAATTGATTTATTTTTATTTATAATTTATTATATTGGAGATATGTATATGTTTTATTTCAAATCAGTTGTCCATTAGAAAAAGTATAAATATATTTATTATATATATAATAACTGTATAAACAGTTATTTTTAGTTTTATTTAAGGTAAATTGTTGGAAGTAAATATGGGTAAAATATAATAAATTATACTTTAAAAAAACTAGAAAACACGCTTTAATGGTAAACCGAACTAAAAAGTAAAAAATAGTTTTTAGTATAAGAATAAAGTGATGAACGAGAAAATTAGTGTCATTGTGAAAAAAGCGTGGCGTGCTCGATGTCACTTGTTATACCGTTTCTATAAGTAGAGTTTCAGAGTTCGGTACCGTTTCTATAAGTAGAGTTAGTATGACAATATGGTACAAAGCACCCCACGGTTTTTTACAATGAGCATTAATTTTCTCGTTCATCACTTTATTCTTATACTAAAAATTCTTTTTTACTTTTTAGTACGATTTACCATTAAAGCATGTTTTTTTTAACTATAATTTATTTTTTATTTTTAGTTCGATCTGCTATAAAAGCGTGTTTTTTTTTAGTTTTTTTAAACTATTACTTATTTTTCGTCACTACCTACCCGTGGCGAGGGAGAGTAATTTGCGCGCCTACTACTTTCCTTGGACGTTGTAATCGTATATCAGGCTCCCTCTCCGAAAGCAAAACCTTGATCCTGACGATCCTATTCACGATAATAGGACGAACTTATTAAATTATTGTATTGTCATCGGCCCTTGATAAGTGTGCAAAGTTCCAATTTAATCTGAGGTTTCGAAGTGGGTGAAAAGGACGTTCAAAAATTTTGCGTAGATACATAGATAGATACAGGAGAAGCTAATATAAGCGTGTTAAAAATAAATATATTTCAATTGCATATAAAAATTTAGAATTATTTTACTGATTTACTTACTGATATTACTTATATTACGGATTTAGAATTATTTAGAATACTACTGTATATATATATATATATATATATATATATATATATATATATATATATATATATATATATATATATATATATATATATATATATATATATATATATATATATGCTTTAAGATATATTCATAATAATTCTGATCGCACACCAATGGTTATCTGAAGATACAATTTCTAATCAAACGACAGGAAATCAGTTTTTCGATGTGTAACATAATCCCGTAAATCACCAAGTGATTCTCCTACGTCTCACGGGCCGTTGATGCCGAGAACTTTGCATATCAACACGAGTCAATTTGCCTTTAAAGTTTTATCGTCAAAGAAATGAAGTTTCAACGCTACACTTACCGACGACAACGCCTTTCTGTTTCTGGTTACTCGATGATGCTTTTTTCGTTACTGACCTATGGGTTGGTGCTTTTTGTTCCTTCGGAGAAATCGCGTGCTTTCCATAAATATATGCCGATCATTATCGTCGATAAGTTTACTACTATTATTATTTATTGTAAATTGTTATTGTTAAAAAAAAACAATGATATATTATTGAACTTATATTTCTTGAGTAACAATAAAAGTATTCATGTGTAACTATACAAATTTATGTTGAACCCATAAATTACTAATAATAACAAAAAAAAAATACAGTATAAGCTCAAAGAACTTTAAAAAACAAAGAAAATTAGCTTTCAACATTTCAAACGTGTTAAACTGACTTAAGATTTGACAAAAGCGTATTGCATCCAATGGAACCAACTTTGAATCCGACAATATATATCGCGTACTAAGCTAACTGAAAAGTTCGCCAAGCGACACCTATACAGCAGTAAAAGAACGATATAATCTACTATATTTTGAAGTTTTATTCTGCATATGAACATATCTGAAGTTTCAAGTCGATCTCTCAATTCATTCGTATAAAAACAGCAGCTTAAAGAAAACGTATCAGCGTTATTTTTTAAAGTGGAAAATATTGAAAATCGTGCTATGATTAACTTTTTTCTAAAAAAAGGTTTTAAGACAATAGAAATTCATAGTGAATGGTAAATGGATTAGGAGAGCCTGCTACTTCAAAAGCAATGGTTTGTAAGTGGGCAGTTTCCACGTGGTCGTACAAGCCTGGATGATGATCCTCATTCTGGACGTCCAATAAGTGTAACTACTGAACAAATAATTTATTCTATACATGATATGGTTATGGATATTTTTTTCTTTATTTGGGTTTTTCGCCACGATCCAAAACTCAAAAAAAAAATATCTGTTCTTATGTAAATATTTTTTGTTATAGATCGTGCCGAAAAACCCAAATACAGAAAAAAATATATGAACACGCCACAATCATTCAGACATTACTTATGGTTATGGATAACAGACAATTGACTTTGAGTGAAATTGCCAAGGCCATGGACATATCAACTGATCGGATGTTTTATATATTAAAAAAGGAATTTTGTTTGAGAAAGTTATGTGCAAGATGGGTGCCACATTTGTTAAATTTTGATCAAAAACGATTTCGAATAAAACTTTCTAATCAACATTTGGATCTTTTTTGAAAGTATAAAATAGATTTTAAATAGTCGTTTTATAACTATGGTTAAGACTTCGGTTTACCACTATAATCCTGAACTGCGACAACAAACCGCTAAAAGGTTATGGCATCAATTTTTTGGGATGCAAATTTTGTTAATGGATTACCTTGAGACCGGTAAAACAATAACAAGACAGTATTACTCAAACCTTTTGGATCAATTGGATGCCAAAATTCCTGAGGAAAGACCTGGTTTAGTGAAGAAGTTTAGTCAAATTGAAAGAGTTACACTACAAAGGAGCATATAGAACATCCACCATATTCACCAGATCTAGCACCTCCTTAAAATTCCTCCATGTCATGTGTTTTTCATCAAATGACGAAGTTATAGCAGTCGCAGATGGGTAATTTGAAGAACTTCCAGAAAATCACTTCAGAGATGGAATAAATGAATTGGAGAACTGGTGGAGCTGGAAAAAATGTATTGAGCTTAAGGGAGAATATACGGAGAAACAAAGTTATTTTTTCAACTATAAACTTGTTTTATCATTTCCGCTCAGCGAACTTTTTAGTTAGCCTAGTATATGATGTATATTGTAGCGTGAGATGACATTTTTTGTAATCCTGCGACTCCGAGTCCGAAAAGCAGCATCAATTTTTGCGATTAGTATTTGGATAGAAGGAACGTTCTAGAACAGATGATACTTGCCTACTGCATTTCAATAAGCAAATAGACAAAAGTATAAAGTCCAAACGAAACGAATCAGTGAAGTCGGCAATTAAAAGCAGTAAGGCCGCATACCTTTTAAGAGGAAATATTCTACACTGATCATTCTCCAGCCTAAAGACTCTTCAAAAGACCGAAGGTTAAACACAATCTAAAGATTGATAGGTTGAGGGTGGCTGCTGACCCGGATTGATGACGGGTGGTGCGTAGCTTACGTTAAGTTAAATCCATTAAGTCTGCTAAAAGTAGTAAAATGTCACGATTTCATGTCCCTCGTCTATTCAAGCAATGCTCCAAAACTGAAAAAAGAGCTATTGACATGAAAGAAGCAAGGTTATGTTTTTGTGAAATAACGAGACGATTAAACATTACCGATTCTACCATTATGAAGATGTGGATAATATAGTAAGAATCACGTAGTGTGTGTGTCAAAATAATTGTAATGCAAACAAGTTTCAAAATGTAGTGGAAATTTTGATATAAATATTAGTTTGTTTAAATAATAGTAAAAATGTTAATAAAATACGGCATTCTAAATATAAATTCTCGTTAAGACATTTTATAAAACATCGTCTAACTTTTCTACTTTCTTATAAGACGTTTCTAAAGTATTTGTCATTACCAATGGCGGGATGTTGTGCCGTTCAAATCGTTTTATTGCCCATAATTTTTAGGGTTTATTTTATGACTGTGGAACCGAAAACCCTTAAAAACTAATTTCAATCCAAATCAATTGGCGTTGCCACACGAGCTGCTAATGACACGAACCTAAATAGGGGGACAACGCGTCTTGTGTAAACAACCAAACAAATAAAATCCGGAAAAATTAAGTGAAGATTAACCCAGCGTCATGCCTCAAATCGAAATATATTGGTATATTCACAAACCAGACGTAAACAAAAATAAACCTTTAATTAGAAGAAATATATGTTTAGAATATATAGTGTAAAAAAAGCAACTGAAAAAGAAACTGTATATATATATATATATATATATATATATATATATATATATATATATATATATATATATATATATATATATATATATATATATATATATATATATATATATGTATATATATATATATATATATATATATATATATATATATATATATATATATATATATATATATATATATATATATATAATGCCATTGGTAATTATATGCCAATGATAATTATAATGCCAATAAATGCCATTGGTAATTATATAATATTTTTATTTTAATAATCATTTAATTATTAAAAAATGTGGATGGTTTTTGAACGAAGCATTTTACATATGCTGAATCTATCAAAGGTAATAAATCGACGACACTTGCAATACTTTCAACATTTAGTACATTTTTTTTAGTTGCTTGGTAATTTGCATTAAGTTTAGAGTTGATTTTTTTAATTGTTATTAAAGGTTAAAGGTTAAGGTTAAGGTTAAGGATTGGGGTTATAGAGGTATCAGCAACTACAAGGCTATTTAGCGACTGGACCTACAGCTTAACGTGGGTTCCGAACCACGGTCATCAGCCACCGATAACCCAGGCCAGCAGCCCTTTCATGCTATCAACTCTTGGTTATGTGCTTACCCTATCTATCAGAAAACCTATCGACTTGCGAGTGACCAACGTAGAACACTTCTCAGAAGGCATCCGGCCTTACCCAGCCTTTAACTGGCGTGACCGAGGGGTAATTCGTTGTCGGATTTTACACCCTTGCCTAGAAACAATCACATACATTTAGGTGTAGATATGTATGTGCATATGTGTGTGTATATGTAAGTGGATATGTGTGTGGTAGGAAGTAAGACAGATGAATTAAAGAAAAACAACCAACTATCGCGTCAATGCGGGTTCGGCACAGCAACGGCGCTCTACCGTCCGCGCCAATGTTATCGGCTTAAAGTTTAAATTGTAAAAATAATTTGCTAAAGTAAGGTTATGATGTTTAATCGCAATCTGGCAACAGGTCAAAATTTGATCACGTGCTTAATGACGTGCAACTGTTTAAATTTTTTACGAGCTATATGTAGATATTGTCATATAACCGGAATAGTGGTCCGGAAAGATTAGAAAAAATGTTTAGAGAGAGAGAGATACTCAAATACATTTATGAAATTGTTATTGAATAACAATGAATTAACAATTGTTATGTAAGTACAACTTTTTTCTAACGCAAATTAACATCAATATTGTCTCAAAAAATCAACAGGTTCTTTTTAACCTATTCTTCCATCTTAATTAAGATTTCCCATCCATTGAGTTAAGATTTCCCCTTTAGACAATTTTGAAGGCAGCAGAATAGAGTGCAATACAAGGCAACGATGTAACGGTAATTAAGATGGACGGAACAAAACATCCCAATTGAAACTGAATAATTAGGCTTCAGAAATGGAGCCTTAGATTTGTTTTCACCAAGAGATCACACAGAGAGATTCGGTCTAACAGATTTCGCTTGATTTGTTAATATGTAATTTCGCCTTCCTACCACCCTAGTCCCCTTTTTAACCGATACATCCACGCACATTTTCATTTGGGATGAATTTTCTTTCGGCCGGCCATTTCGTCTTATTTGGAAAAAAAAGTAATCGGCGAATATGGTGGTTGTGGTATTCGAAGCATAAATTGACCAGTTTCGTTGTTACAATGTCGAACGAATGGGCAGCTGCAATATCATGGGCAAAGAGCATAGTTCTTTGTGTAAATTATCTAATAATGTAACATAATACTTTCCTGTGATTATGTTTACTTTTTCGTTAAAGTCAATAAATATAATGCCTCACAAAGCCTTGGAAAGGAAACATAGCGTTTTCGACCGAAGTCTCATCGCTTTCTTCGGGGCATGTTTGCCGGGTAAAACCCACGGGCTTGACTGTTCGTTTATACCTAGTATGTGGTGATGAATCCAGTGGCGGCTCGTGGGTTTTTAAAGTAGGAGGGCGTACAAGAAAATAGTGCTGCTGAAGTTTTTTTTTTGCTTTCCTCTTCCTCCTTTTTACTTTTCGTGCTATTGAAACCCTATACTGGAGGTGAACCAGGAAAATGAGTTAAAGCAAAGAAATAGAACGAAAATAAAATATCGTGTTTTACTCTGAAAAATTGCTTACTGTAATAAACGCTGGCGGGGCGGCGCCCCAACGCCCTCCATCACGAGCCGTCACTGGATGAATTAAATTGCGTCAAAAGTCACTAATCGAAGTAGAACGGATTCGGATTGCGCTTCTACATCGACATCGCTGCGAAGTGGATTCTTATATATATAGATCGCCACCGATCGCCTTCGCCGAACTGTCAACCATGCGACGTCACGTGTCTCTCGGGACCGGTTTCTAGCCTTTCAGCCGTCATCAGCCGAGCTCTAGACGAACGCAAGGAAAGCAGTTCGGAGAGGCGATCGGAGCCAGACCAGATTAACTGGCCATTTTAATGACGGGTCGTGATCGCACACAACTCACGCTATCATACGGCGAATGCTCGTAGCAGTCAGGACCGCTCGTAACATTCTGCCTGGAATCTCGGGTATAGTACCAGGTATGCGTGCCACAAGGTAGCGTAACGGAACCGTGGAGGGAAATATTAAAGAAATCTTTCACCCTTCCTCCACGTGGTGCCACCGATCGCCTTCGCCGAACTGTCAACCATGCGACGTCACGTGCCTCTCGGGACCGGTTTCTGGCCTTTCAACCGTCATCAGCCGAGCTCTGGCTCAGGGCCAGACCAGATTAACTGGCTATTTTATGTATGTATATATATATATATATATATATATATATATATATATATATATATATATATATATATATATAGACATGAAATTTTATGCTTATAAAATACAATTCCTACAAAAATTCAGTGAATATTAATTTTTCGAAGAGTTGAGTTTTGCGAAGTTATGATGCAAAAAATCAATACCAATCCAAATTTAGTTTCAAATATTATTTTCACGGATGAAGCAACATTTTGTTATGGGGGCGTAGAAGAAGATAGTGCTGCTGAAATTTGTTTTTGGTTTCACATTCCTCCTTTTTACTTTTCGTGTTATTGAAACCCTCTAAATGAGGTGAACCAGGAAAACAATAAAATTTTATATTGTTACTACTTACAAGGACATTGGAGGATGGAGTGTTGCTTGTTACACAGGTAAAGGAATTAATAAGTAAATAATTACCGCGTTTCCTGAAGAGTATACTATTCAAAAAGTTTATTATAACTCCAAATCAATACCGAAAATTCGAAAAAGTTCGAATAAAAAAATTAAATTAGTTGGGGATAAATATAAATATATTAAAGTATGTATTGAGTAATTGATAACATATTCTAGCAGGTTTATTTTTTGGGTTTTCATGGCAATTAAAATATCTTGGAAGTGGAGATCCAACTTAGATGTCAAATCCAAAGCTGGCAGGTCGCCAAGTGCTGCAACAAAGCGTTTTAATTGCAGCGTCACATTAATTGCCTGTTGATATATATCAATAACCTTTTCTTCCTGTGTGTGTTCATCATCTGGTCCATCAGACAATGTTTCTTGAATAGAAACTTCTAGGTTTCTTGCATTCCAATATTAAATCATTGTCTACAGCGAAAAAGTCCCCGATGCTGCGATCTGTTCCGATGCCGAAATCATCATTAGTTTTCCATATTCGAGCGAAAAGTTACAATGAGAGATCTTCTGCATCTGAATTCCATTCTGAGTCCCATGTATTTTTAATCAGATAAATTGTATCCACAACGTTTATTTCCCTTGAGAGTTCTTGAACTGATTCAGTAGTATTAGTGTCTAATAAAAGTTTGAACAATAAATGTTCTATAAAAAGCTTTAAAATATTTGATAATGCCCTGGTCTAGAGGTTGGCACATAGACGTGTACTTGGGAGGTAGAAACATTAATTCAATATTTTCTAAGTTTATACCTCTTGGATGTGAATACGCGTTGTCGAGAAATGATAAAATTTTTCGTTTCTCACGTTTCAACTTTCGATCAAATTTCTCTAAATATTCTGTCATTAGTTTCCCAGTTATCAATTCTTTTCTATTCCATCTCTAAGTAACAAGTAAATCGGTCAGATTGATGTGTTTCAAAGCCCTTGGTTTTGCTGTTCTTCCTTGGTTTTGCTGTTCTCAAATGTAATATCATATTGGAATGTGTACGAAAAAATAACTGAGTTTCTGTTCCATTGTAGATATTTTTGGGCGAATAGTGGCTTATAATCAAGGGAATCTTGTTTAAAAAAGTTGCTAAATCGTTGAAGTTAACACTCGCAGCCTCTCCAGATATGACTTTGAAACCGTTTAAAATGTTAATCGGACTGGGACACGGTAAGTATTTTTGTCCGCCCAAGTGAATGTCCGGCCATGAGACGTTTAAATGAATAAGAAATTAATATGATGAAGTCGGGTCTGACAAAAAGTGTCTGCTCAAGAAAGTTGTCAGTCTATTAGAGGTGTCAGTAACCGGAGATTTCACTATGTTCGATGTAGGCTGGTAAGAATGACAATTTGCATAGTCCATGAAAAATATTAAAAATATTGAAAAGCAAAAAAAAATCATCTTTAGGTCACAAACTGGTCTCGGGAGGCACTTGCTAAAGTTTTGGTGGCGGTTGAAGGAAAGGAGAATATTTACGTGAAGCACGGATGAATTTTCCTTGTTTTTGAATGTGTTAGGAAACGTAAAATACGCTTTGGTAAAAGCTTTCTGTGCATAATTGCTTTATTACATTAATAGCAATGGCTTGGTAACAGTTCATTAATACGAAGATATAAATTAAACATCCAACAAAAAATAAAAAATGTTATCTTGAATACACCGTATATTTCTATACACATCCGCAAAGTTTATCAAATCCTTTACTGATATTTTCTTTTTAATATAATAAAATATTTTCACATTGATATACACGATTTTTGATGTGATGAGAATCGAAATAAAAACATTTAACCATATTTTTGTTCCCCCTTATTTGACTTACAGCATGTTATGAAGTGTAGATTCCGTTGTGGTAAATTTTTTCCGGACATGCCCTATTTATTTTAGAATTATGCACATTCACCCCTTTTATTTGCTTATAATCGCATCAAAGAAATAATCTTTAAATAATATTTTCGATCGAGAAGATATTTACAAAGTAACTGTCATTGAACAGTGAAAATGTTTCGATATGGAAGGTAAAATTGATTTTGAGAAAAAGGGGAAGTCAGCCATAATGATCTCATATGTTATAGTGAGAAAAATAAATCACTGGTTGCTTACCAATATTTTATCTTCCTTTATTTTCATTGATATACCTGACACCATATGTTAAAATGTATATTTCTCTAAGAAAAAAAATTCTGAAATAGATGGTCTAGAAAGAAGCTCTTGCTACAGAAAAAGTGCAAATCGTGGCAGAATTCCATTTTTTATATGTTATATTGTCAATTGATCGTACACAATAGCATTTGAATCAGTTCATCTTAATTCTTGATGTAAAATAAAAAATGTCATGGTAACAATTAAAGTAGTCCCCCTGTTATAGTCAGAAAACGAGATACGAGAGATGTTAACATCACGAAAGCACTGATCTCGGCTGATGATTGCTGGACTGATCATCGACTAATAAGATTTGAAATTAAATGGTCTCTACATAAAAAAAATAAACACAATGGTCGCCCAAAATACCGTAAATTTGACGTGGGTAGTCTAAGGGAGGAGAGTTGTCTGGAAACTCTCAAGCGTAACATAGAAAAGCAGCTTGAGTCATGTGAACTAAAGGAGGATAGATCTATAAAAACAGTGTGGGATAATTTTAAGAACGCTGTTACGAAGGCCAGTTAGAAATCGATCGGTTATGTGATGAAAAAACACCAGTATTGGTTTGATTATAATGATACCGAGATTCAAAAACTACCCAATGAAAAAAGAAATGCTTTGATTGAATACAAAAATGCTACACTCTTAAACAAACAAGAAAAGAATAAAAAAAATAGCTTGCTAATTAAATTAAGGCAAAAATCAGAGACCTCATGAACTACCACAGAGGGTATAAGAGACAGATGGAAGGAGTATTTTGAAAACCTTCTGAACTCTAACTCAAAGGCTGATGAAAGAGTCTTGGAGCTCACCAATCAAGACCTACAGTTATGAAAGAACGAAAACTATTTTGTGACGACGAAAAAACTATGGCCGACAAAAAAAGACAATACCTTATTAAATAATCTTAGACGAAATGTTGGCGATTATTTAACTTGCTGACATTCCAAAGATCTTGAAAGACCGTGACTAAAACTTTTTACTCAATATTTTGCGTATATACAAGCTTCCCGCTCAATTTCCATTTATTAACAGTCGACCAAAAACATATTCAAATGGACACTTCTCAAGAGTGTTTTGACTTATTTTAACACGATTCTGCTTAAATTGGACGCTTTATAACAGTGGATAAAACATGAATTCATTATACGCCATTACACGCCAGAGACAGAGAAACAATAATCGAGAAAGGCGAAAACGATTTCGTCTGCAAGAAAAGTCATGACTGCTGTTTTTTAGGATGATCCTGGTGAGGTACCAATAGGTAAAAAACAGTTGAGGTGTCATGCAAAAAGCAGGACCATTATTGGGGAGTCTTACAGTTTTCTACTTAATCAAGTGAAGAAAAGAAAGCGATCTTTCAACAGGATGATGCTCTTGTACATATTTTATTTATTTATTTATTTATTTATTTATTTATTTATTTATTTATTTATTTATTTATTTATTTATTTATTTATTTATTTAGTTATTTATTTATTTATTTATTTATTTATTTATTTATTTATTTATTTATTTATTTATTTATTTATTAATTTATTCATATGGCATCAGGCAGCCATATAAACATACAGTTTATATGGTTGCCTGATGCTGTACTGTATATAAACAAACAGTACAAAGAGAGTATTAAAAAAAAAGGAAAAAAGAAAACTAATAATGAACAAACAATACGCACACCAATTAAACATTAATGTCCAGGCAGGATCGGCCCTCATTAAATCGTTCCAGCTACCCTGATCATAGGGGACACTCCCCACTAATATGATGGATTGTTTCAGTGTACCACACTCACAACTCGGAGACTTCGCTATACCACATTTATAGAGGGATTTTTGAGTGATTTCTGTTTAGTTTGATGCCCGCAGTATCACAATTGTATCTCTCAAATCATTCTCGCTCTTAGTGATTTTCAATGTTTCTGCCATTTTGGTTCGAAAGATTTTGGTGTTACCGGTACAAGCTGTTCAGCATAGAGTAGTGGCTGGTTTCTTGATCGAAGGCTATTTTGTCGTAGGACAGATATATCCTAATAAATGGATAGTTCCAGGTTCTCTTATATAATGGGGAATTCTCTCAGAAGGGCCTCGATTCTACGAATCGGGGGTGGATAGGTACTACTCAGTACGGGAAGCCAGTAGGTATGAGTTCGTCTGATGCTGAACTGATCAGCCTCAGAAGAGCACAGTATTCGACAGCTGAGAAAACCAGCGCTAGAGATGATGTACGCAAAGTCTCTATTGAAGACCCCCAGGTCGTACCAGGTTGTCTTTATGTATGTCTCGGGTTATGGTTCCAAAACTCCAGTATTCGCCGAATTTGTCTCCCAGCGATCAGTTTTTCATCCAAAACCTGATAAAATGATAGCAAATATACTTGGGACATCGTTAATCTAAATCTATTGAATTTTAAGGTGACTGAGCTGAGAAATTGTTCAAAATATGAACAATCTTGTGCTTATTTGATCAACTGGAGAACATATCGAACGACCAACTCGCCTATTAAGGCCAAATTCTTTTCGTATCTCTACTTATAGAATCTCATTGGAATAATATACAATTGTCGGTAAGAATTTATTTTAGCAAAAGCTTATTTTTAGATTAATAATATGTTCTACCAATTTTTTAGGAGAAATATTAGTTTCGTAAAATTAATTTGTTATTTATTAGTGGAAGGAGTGAAGGTTTTGAAAAGGATTAGGTTTCATAGTCAGAGACAGCTTCAAGTTACGTGTCGTGTCGTCTTTATATAAAGCAAAGACGGTTTCCTGACATTTTTCGGCGGCGTTTGTCTATCACGAATGTTGTTTTTTTTCGGAACTATGATGCATGCTGAGCTCGTGCTTAAAAATCTGTTTTTAATTAAATAGCTTTTGGGTTTTGCACGTTTAAGATATTCAGATTTATGAAACCAACAACATTTTTCATTGATATATGAATATATATATATATATATATATATATATATATATATATATATATATTATTTTTTTTCTACAAATAAAGGGTTATCAAAGTAGTACTATATATTTATGTAAATCGTCATAGTATCCATTTCTATCCTATTATCTACAAAATGGACATTTGTGTTTAATATTGTTTGGCAAATCATCATGAAAAAACATACATTTGCAAGGATATACAAATTGTTCAAATTTATTACAAAAATAATGAATCTATGGTATTCGGGCTACGTTTCGCGATTTACGTGAAATTTATGGTGAACATAATCGACCTACAGAGCTTACTATTTATAGTTTAATTCAAAAATTTAAATCAAAACTTAAACGTATTGCTGAAAATATTGATGCTGGGAACCAAACTGTTGAATAAAAACCCAGAGCAATCAATTACATGTCGTTCTTAAGAACTTGGTCTTTCTTATGGCACTACATGGAATGTTCTTCATGAAAATTTGCATTTCAAATCGTATAAAATTCAGTTAATCCAAGAACACAAATCAAAAGACCATTTGTGGCGTAGAAATATTTCAAAACTTTAAACCAACTTGAAACATATCTATTATTTCATGAAAAAATATTTTTCAACGATGAAGCTCATTTACGCTTTATAACAGTGGATGAAACATGAATTCATTATACGCCATTACACGCCAGAGACAGAGAAACAATAATCGAAGCAGTGGGTAAAAGCATGTGAAAGAGAAAGAGAAGGAAGGCGAATACGATTTCATCTGCAAGAAAAGTCATAACTGCTGTTTTCTAGGATGCTTCCGGTGAGGTGCCAATAGGTGAAAAACAGGTGAGGTGTCAGGCAAAAAACAGGACCATCTTTGGGGAGTCTTACACTTTTCTACTTAATCAAGTGAAGAAAAGAAAGCGACCTATTATTTAACACGAAAAGTAAATAGGAGGAAGAGGAAAGCAAAAAAATCTTCAGTAGTACTATTTTCTTCTACGCCTTCTCACTTTAAAAAAATCCACGAGCGGCCACTGGTTTTGAATATTGAACTTTATGCTAGTAAACAACCAGATGGGCCGTATCAGTTGAGCAATGCCGCAATGCCGCAGTTAAGCGACTGATTACACCAATTTTAGACACAGGGTTAAGTTTGACCATTGATCATTGGTACACCATCATATCTTTGGTAGAAGATTTAGCCAAAAATCAGAAAATGTCAGTTGGGCACGTTGGGCAAGAATAAAAAAGAAATACCCCAATACTTTACAGCAAAAGGCAAATATGAATAGTCTAGTCAATTCAAAAAAAAAATAGATCTGTAGTATTATTACCACTTCATTGTGCAGAGGAAAAAAATAAAAGTGCAAATAAAAAAAAACCCCCAAGCACCATAACTTTTTATAATAAAATAAAAGGAGTATTCGATGAAATTGACAAGAAAGCAAAAATGTATTCGACGTCTAGAAAAAAAAAACAAATAGCCTTTGACATGCTTTTTTCGTTTTCTAGATATTGGACGAATAACAGCCAGGGTAATATTGATGACAAATAAAGTAGTTATAAAAAAAGCGAAACTATTTACGCGAATTGGGAATGCAGCGGATAAAAGAGTATGAGAGAGAAGAGATGCTCAACCTTCCAAGAAAACTCAAAAGAAAAATTACGGCCACTTAAACATAAGTAACGGAAATTCATGTGACAAACCAGGCACAAATCCAAGTGCATGCATAGGAACCACACTACATTTCTTTGCAATGAATGTAACCGTGATAAAAAGGCTGATGATCAAGAAAACTTAACCTAAGATGAAGAATTAAATAAAGCCAAATAATAAAAATGTTTCATTGATCTCATTATTAAACTTTTTAGTTTTATAAATTTGATTTTATTTTACGTTTAAGAAAGAGTTATGCTGCTAAAATGTTTCCTATATTCAAAGAGAACGTGTATACGTATAATTGAACTAAAAATGAAGAGAAAAATACTGGCAAATAATAAAAACTGCTATGTTTTTTTATTACTTGATCTCGCCAGTGTAATTTTATAAATTCAATTTTATTTTATATTTAAGTGAAGTTTTTGTTACCAAATTGTTTCCCAATTTAAATCTAATGAGTCTAAATAAACAAAGTGTGACAGATAAACAAGTTTTTTTTAATCTCAAAAATCTTTAATAGGTCTTTCAAGTTACGCGCGACCACTGCTGTTACAAATGATCACACACCCGCTTGGAGATTTAGAAACTACACTTCAGTTTCGTCCCTTGATTTAGCCTAAAGACATTTGCACTCCCTCTAAGGGGAACATCGACTTATCTCAGATATCTTAGATATCAGAAGGATTAAGTGGTGGCTCTTTCGCAATTATCGGGCCGCAAGGTGACGCTAGAAATATTCGATGTTCTGAGTTGTTCAAGAACTTCTGGACGGTTCTCGCTGTTCACAGTAGTGCTACTTTCTGCATAGGCTTGCAAAGATGCTCGTTCAGACCCAATGATTTTATGTTCTTCAACAGGCTCTTTGCAATAACACCCGTTGTTGGTATTATTATTATTACCATTTTTACCATTGTTTCTTTACTTGCTCTTACTAGAAGTTCCTGGTATTTCTGAATATATTCTTTTTGTTTCTTTAATATATTATTATTTGGAATGGCTATATCTAAAATACATGGCTTTTAAATAATTTATCCACCGTAATAATATCGGGCCTGTTGCTATCCAGGGTTCGCTCAATGAGCACAGTCTAGTTCCAATAGATCTTGTGAATACTGCTTTCGACAATAGGCTTGGGATTGTAGTTGTGATATTGAACTTTCTTTTTTGACAGCTGTAGCTTTACTGCTAGTTCCTGGTGCAGATCTTTGCCACTGTATCGTGCTTATCTTTATAATCGATAGCCACAAACATCGTACAACCTCCAGTGATGTATTGAATGGTTTCGGAGGTCGAGTATTCGTATCGACACTGATCGTTCACAACACCAGCATCTCGAACAATATATTTAAGATAATTTCTAGTAGGAACAGTCTGAGCTTGGATTGCCACTATGAATCCCTCTGTCTCGGGGAGCATCTATCCTGTAGTCAGCCAATAGTACGACGCTAATATGTCGACTTGTTCTTGGGTAACCTTATTTAGATGTCTTCCATGCAGGGGTTTTTCTCTCCATGATTACGTCTTTTCTTGATCCGTTTTCGCATAACTTTGGACTCGATATTCTTTCAACTGCAATGGCGTTGATGCATCAATTTGACGCGCTATGTAATTAGGACATCTCTGCTTGTTTGAAAAAGTATGCTCGCATTATTTCAATTTGTTGATCAAATTGGCTACTTATATCGACTAAGCCTCTACCGTCTTGCTGTGGTGCGTTCTACGGCACTTCGAGGGTGATGCTTTGTGCTTTTGTAAGCAGTTTTCTGAGCTTAAGCTGCAGATTTGGTATATCCGTCTTACTCCAGTTGACTACTCCAAACGAATACGTTAATATCGAGACCGCATAGGTGTTGATTTCTTTAAACATATTTCTACTATTCAAACTGGACTTGATCACCTGTTTTACCCTATTGATGAATTGAAAGCTGACTTCATCTATTATTGAGCGATGATCAATTCACCGCGCTTGTTTCATTCCCAGGTACTTGTATGTGTATATGGCCGTCATTGCCTCGATAATTTGTCCATTATGAATCCTAAAAGCGTTGCTATGAAATATACCTCTGTAGATACTGATGGTCCGACATTTTTCTAATCCAAACTCCATGCCAACATCACCAGAAAATTCTTTCACTATTATAACATCTGCTCAAGGTGATTTTTTGACGAGGCTAACAATTTTAAATCGGTCATGTAAAGCAAATGGTTTAGCCTCATTATGTCGTCCTTTGTAATAATCACATTAAAATTTTAAACTTATTATTATTGCTATTAAATAGTATGAATACAAAAAAAAATTAATAACATTGTAATAAAACCAAATGTTTTTAAGATCTAAATGCTTAAAACAAAACAATAAATGAATCATATATCAGCGTATTTAAAACGATCAAGGTGGTGAAAGATGTGTAGATAAAAATGGGTGAAATCAGAAGGAATTCGGCCACCCCGATGTTGATGATGATTGTCCATTCACTCTGCCAAAGAAAAAGAGTTGATGAAGTGACATGGATCCGGCGCGGAGCGAGGGGTCAAGTGTGTGGGCTCGACGTATTTTGTTTACTTTCGGCGGTATCCGCCATCACAACGCAAAGCATCGGAGATTCGATGACTTTCACAAATTAAAATTTATGTTTCATTCGAGGAGACTTAATAAAGTCTCGAAGCCTGTAATTGACATCGGGTTAAAAACCATCGGGTCCATTCGTTACGGGGACCTTTCGATATATATTTTTCTTTTTGTTGTCAAAATGATAGTGAGATTGAAAATATTTCAAATGATTTGACAGGTTTTTTTTTGTGCCTCTACTTAATTCGATTTATTTCTTTGTTCCTTTTCTTCAAAAAAAATATCCATATACAACAGTCCTCAATAATACTAAGTTGTTCGAATATTCAAAGTGTGTGTGTGTGTGTGTGTGTGTGTGTGTCTGTGTGTGTGTGTCTATATATATATATATATATATATATATATATATATATATATATATATATATATATATATATATATATATATATATATATATACATATATATATATATATATATATATATATATATATATATATATATATATATATATATATATATATATATATATATATATATATATATGCATACAAATATACGTATAGTATATAAATATACGTAAAGTATGCATACGAATATGCATACAAATTTTGTATAACTGGGACCAACAGCTAAAGATAATTTAGAACAAAATTTTGTATTCAAATGTAAGATAATTAAACTAATTATAATATTATTTTAATGCAAAAGCATAAACCGAACATATTTTGATGTAAAGAGCTTCATAGAGTCATCTGACGGATCAATTTTTTTTTTCTTCTCAAACAAAATTTCTTCATAGCACGTTAATAATTTTTTTACTCCCTGTTTTTTAACTCAAATGCCCTCTTCATTGGAGTCTATGTTTTCTAAAATTTCTAACCCTTTTTTAATTGAACCGAGGGCTTCCGTCAGGTTTACAACCATCATATGATCTTCAGATTGAACTGGGCCACAGAATCAGGTTCTTCAATGTTTTACTCATACATTTCTATGAGCGCATCAACTGTCAGCTCCTAATTATTTGAACCTAGCAGTTCTTGAACGTCCTCACCATCCACTCCTAAATTTAATTGCTTAGCAAGATCGAGACGTCTTCAATAACATGATTAATTTAATCAGGCTCTGGCGTTGATTCAGCCACAGTTTCGCTAGTGAAAAAAAAAATGAACACAGTTTTTTCCAGACGCCATTTAAGTCCATCTAAGTTTTTTGTGAAATTTTATCCCAACATTTTCCAATGATGTTCACGGCATCTAAAACATTAAATTGTTTCCAAAAGTCTATAACATACAATATTGTTTATTTTGTTTTGCCCTATAGCTTCAAGGAGATGTGCAAATGATCGTCTCGTGTCATAAGCTTTAAATGTTTTGATGATATCCTGGTCAATCGGTTGAAGCAAGCTGGTTGTATTTAATGCAAAAAATCAAGTTTCACACGTGAGTCGAAATTAGTGAGAGTTGTAGGAGGACAGCCTGGTGCATTGTCAATTAATAGCATCACCTTAAATGGGATTTGTTTTGATTGACAATAACATTCGACTTCGGGTGTGAAGTGATGACCAAACCAATCATCAAAAAGAGAGTCTGTCACCTAAGTTTTGACTTTCAAATCATGAACAAACCAGCTTTAGATTTATTTTTTAAAGCTCTTGGATTTTCCGAGGGATGAACTAAGAGAGGTTTTAACTTGCAGTCATCACATACATTCCCGCCAACCATCATTGTAAATCGATCTTTGCAGGCCTTAAAACCGGGAAAGGTTTTTGTTCTTCATGCACGATAAAAATTCTTTTAGGCATCTTTCAAAACAATTCAGCCATAGCTGCTTGCCATAACTACCATCTTCTATCATACCTTGAGTTTTTCTGGATAGGGAGTCACAGCCTCTTTATCAGCACTTGCTGCCTCTTCACTTTTCGCAATGCTATGCCAGTTACAGCGACGTTTGAATCGGCTGAACCTACCGTTACTAGTTTTAAAGATTTCATATTTGGCCACCTTCCCAGCTTCTTTTAATTTCTCAAAAATCAGTTTAGCTTGAGAGCACATCGTATTCTGATCAACAGGACACTTTTTCAGTTTTACTTGATTATCACACCATAACTTCAGCATTGTTTCCATCTCAGCAATAATACCATGGCATTTACGAATGATGCTTGAGTGCTCAACGATCGAGTATTTTTCAAAGCTTCGAGATTTTTTTTCAGTTTTTTATAATTGTTCTGACTGTCGATTCTGGTAGATCAAACTTTTTGCCAACTGATAAACTTTTAGTTTTGTATCGACATCCTTGATAATGATAGCGCACCGTTTCTCGAAATTATTGTCACTCATTTTCAGAACCGCCATAGACCACAAAATAACTCTAGAGAGTTCACACTCGCACTGAAGATGCATCAGATATTGGTCTCTGATCCAAAGAGAAAGTAAGCCGTGTTACCAGATCAAATGCTACGCCACCAGTCCTGTTACTTTATTTACACATCTCGTATATACAGACATATGCTCACAAGGTAAAATCAAAGAGCGAAGAAGGTGATTCAAAACAAGGAAGGGTTGGTTACATAGATTGAAGCGATGAAAATAGCTTGAAATTTTTCATAATGCTCCATATTCTCCTGAGTTAGCCCTCTCTGGTTTTTGTTTCCTTTTGAAATTAAAATTACGAAAATGTAAGATAATCAAGATGGCAATTGAAGCTGTAAAGTTGTCGTTTGCTGAACACGATAACAGTTTTTCTTAAAAGATTAAAATACACTTTTGGTCGATGCACTGTTTGTCCTTGTTGTACTACAGTCCGATAGTAAGCCGGATGGACCTCCAGTAAGACCTTGCAAGTTTGTGATGTGCTGTAGTTCTTTAGCAGTATCTCTTTTTACAGTATACTGCAACCGTGACTTTGGTCTGCCTCTTATTCTATTACCCCCATTCATTCCTCCATGATTCTTTTTGGCATTCGGCTTTCTGGCATTTTCGCTCAGTGTTCATATGAGCTGCTGAACCCTCACAGAGTCCACAATATCCAGATCTTTGCATGATTGCTTGAGTTCAAAGTTATAGCTGATCCTCCAATTTCCATTACCATGCTCAGCACCAAAAATATTTTTGAGTACTCTTCTTTCAAATATTGCAAGCATCTATTCCATTGTTTTTGTGATGATCCATATCTCACAATCCTAAAAGAGTGAGTAAGTGAGAATGAGTGTTTATAATATCATAAATATATATTATAGTTTATAATATATATTAGAACAGACTGCAGAGACTAAGTAGTTTTATTATTCTTCATAATACGATTTCTATCTCCTATGTTGTTGTTTGTTCCATCACCTTTGTTTTGTCACTATATTTATTTCTAGACCTACACTTTTGACTTCACCTTCATAGGTCCTTTCACCTAAATGATCTGTTTTTCTTTTTCATCAGTATTTCAGTTATGTCTATCTCTATTTATATGATGACTTATATTAAATACTATGCTGAACAGGACAGTCGCGAACCTTCTCCGATTTCAAATTTTACCGGAATATGTTGGTGAATTTTTCCTATTGCCTTAGAGCATCGTTTCTCAACCTGGGGGCGCGAACCCTAGGGGTGTCGCGTTCTGGAATAAGGGGGCTCTCAATGTGTTCAAATAATAAGACCCGTATACGAAACATCATTTTAATAAAGCATTTATTATTTAAAAACAGGTGTTAGAAAATTAGATATTACCAGGTAATAACAACATAATAAAATAAACTTAAATAAAGTAATAACCAAAATTGTTTCTAATAATAATTTAATGCGGCGGTTGATTTAGTTTTTCACATAAAAGTTTTCTATACGTGAATCATCATTGCAAACACACATAAGCCAATTATTTTCCAGTGATAATAGACGATTTCTATATTTAGTTTTTAAAGCCACCATAGAAGAGAAGCTTTTTTTGCATAAGTAAGAACAAGCGAAGGGGATCAATGTTTTCAAAGCTTCCGTTACTAGGCTTCCATGTTCACATCGTCGTTCAAGCCAAAACGTACCTAAACCTTGCGTTAAAAATTCTAGTTATAAAGTTTTGTCTAGTTGTAAAAGTTTCGACAAATCATCGTTCCTATCTGGAAAATATTCCAGTAACTGAATTTTCAATTCGCGTAAATACGTTTTCATGCTTTCTAACACGCGATCAATAACATAATTTTATAAATCCATATTTTTGGTAATATAATCCGAAGTTAAACTGAGTGCATAAAAATTGCGTTTTTCAAAGCGTATATAGCCAAATGCCAAGCTTCTTGATGAAAGCATTGACTTTGTCTGTCATTAGTAAAATGTTTATCTTACGGTGTTATAAACTCGTATTCAAGTCATTCAAATGTGAAAATATATCACTTAAGTAAGCCAACAGTAATAAAGTTTCTCCATGTTGTAAAAACTCTGAAAATGAGCTATTATATGAGCGCGACAACCACCTGACTTGGAAAGGCAGTGAGTCGTATTTGGTATCCATTTCTTCGTACCTTGTGAATGGCAATCTAATCTGCAATGATCGGCTATTAAAAAAATTTACAATTTTTACTGCTTCTTTCTTAATGAGCTTTTCCGCAATGTGTGGCCAGGGGCTTAGATACCTGAGGTGCTGCGGTCTTATTACGGTTTAATTTGTTGATTTTTCAAGACGAGTGATTTACGCCCGAAAAATTCTAATAGTTTGTTGATAACACTTGAACAAAATAATAACGAACAACACCTTGCGACTTGTTATCCAAGGCAATGAATCCATATTTTAAATAGGTTTCATTGTACAATCTGGTATTTCTCTTACTGTTTCACCAGATGTAGACGGTGCATTTTGTTTTGTAACAAATTTGTCAATTTTATTTAATATTTTTAATTTATTTTATTACCACACCGTAATAATTTATTTAACATTGAGTGAGAGAAGAAATCGTAGTAGTTGTTTTGGAAAAAACGTAATTAACACTCTTCTTCTCATTCCTTTATTTTTACTACCAAAGCGCATGGCTTATACCAGGGGTCGCCAATCTTTTCAATGTGTTGAGCTACTTTAATAATATTCAAATAGAGAGAGCTATCTAAGTTTGTTAAATGCTATAAAAAAACACATTTTCGCCGTACAAAATACCTTAATTGGTACACCAGGCTACCGAAATTGTCCATACGAGCTACCCGTAGCTCACAATCGACGGGTTGGTGACCCTTGGCTTATACGAACCTACCTAAGCACGCTTGGGATGAATGATACATCTCACATGCGCGGGCTGGTGACCCGAGGTGTTCGGACGGATCATTTTACAGGTACGTTCAAGTTCAGAGCACAGGTTCGAACTGGTAAAAGTGATATAAGAACAAGAGGTTACACAAGTCTTGTAGTTATTGTGGTATTTGTAGCTGTGTACGGTATTTCGGTATAAGTGTAACGGCCCATTCACAGATGCATCCGTCCTTAACGATCCGTCATTTAATACAAAAACAAATAGATGATTCGTTTTCGTCACGATTTGCAAGCGTGTGAGCACATACCAAGCAATGTTTAACTCTAAGGCGCGAGTTTCCAATCTTTTCAACCTTAGGATCATACTGATTACTTCAGTAAGTTTCAAGGGCCAAAACTATTTTAATTTTCCTGCCATTATCTATAGTTTCTAAACTAGTCATCGAGTACGCGCCCTAAACGAGCATACGCGTGCTAAATTCGCCGGGTCGATGACACTGGCGGCCCGGATTTGGCCCGTGGGCCGTAGTTTGGTGACCTTTGCTCTAAGTTATCGTAACTCGTAGGAGTTTATAAGCCATTTAAAAATAACAACAATTCTTCATAAATCACGATACTGAAAAAAGAACGAATCGTCGCCGTGTTAATCGGCTGATGTAAAACTTTGATAAACGTCAAATTAACATATTGTAGTGAGGGGGTCGCAACGTTTTTTACTTTTTGGTTACTAACTTGGTTTTGGTTACTTTTGGTTTTTAACTTTTTGGTTACTTAGTGTGTCGAGAAACTAAAAAGGTTGAGGAACGATACCTTAGAGCAAAGGTCTCCAAATTACGGCCCGCGAACCAAACCCGGCCCGCCAGTGTCATCAATCCGGCGAATTTAGCGCGTATGCTCGTTTAGGGCGCGTACTCAACGACTAGTTTAGAAATTATAAATAATGACAGGAAAATTAAAATGGTTTTAGTCCTCGGAACTTACTGGAGTAATCAGTATGGTCCTAAGGTTGAAAAGATTGGAGACTCCTGCTTTAGAGTTAAATATTGATCACGTTTTTTACCTTTTTATTTAGTGAGTCGCGACATTAAAAAGGTTGAGGAACGACGCCATAGAGTTAAACATTGATGAATGCACTAAATGTATACAATTGTGAGGTGATTATTTTATAATCCGGCGACTAGGAAGCCGAAATATAGCGTTGCTTGTTACAATTAGTCTTTGGATAAGTGGCTGTCTGAAAAGAGACCAGGCATGTATACTGAATTTCAATAAATAGTGTAAAATTGAACAAAAAATTGTTCCTGAGTAATACCAGTAACAAAATTGGATGAGACCGGGTGCTTTTGAGAGATATCGTATGTTCGTCAATAAATTACTCAAAAAATTCAAAAGATAGATACAAACCAAAGTTTGATAGACCGAAGGGCGTGATGTTCTGATAGATAATCGGTAGTTGACTATCGTTCGAAACCCACGTTAAATTGTAATTCCGTTGCTAAATAACATAAGTGTTTGACTCGTTCACATAGCACGTAGTATTTCACTGGGTTAACAACAACTGTTTATCAATATCCCCACGTGTAAGGCTAAATAAAACCACAAATATCATAATACAAAAATATTTATTACCATTTTAAAAATAACAACTTAACCAATATTTATGCTACTAATTTTTATACAGTCACACTTAAAACAGTGTACAAATTCTATATTTATTCTTAGGTTTATGAAATATCTATCCAGAGATTCTAACTGAAAAAATATTGATAATAGAAAACTTGACCAAATCAAGATAAAAATATTTCCATGCTTTAAAAGCAACAACTTTATCAAAAGCTATATCTGTCTTGCAACAAAAATTTGATTTGAAAAAGATTTCTTTCACGTATTTTCTTTGCAGTTCAATTAATGTGAGATTCAACTATACACTTATTTTTATCATGAAAAAAATACAAAAAAGTACCAAATTATATGGTTAAAAAATTAAACTATATTTACATATATACAAAACAGAACATTAATTTTAAATTAACTTCAACAAAATTATAAAAAATAACATACGTATATATAATTATTGACATTTGTATTGTAGTAAAAAGGACACTTATTCTTTGACAGGACATTTTCGATAAAGATTATTCTTCTTTTTTATTATAAGGCAATGTAAAGCTAAAGCTGTTCAGAATGTAATTTATTTTTAAAGCTGGGTTCACACCAATAAAAATTGGTGTGTGTGTTGAATTTACTATGCGACGAAAATATCAACAACACAAAATTTTCACACACAATAAATAATTATTTGTGTTTTGCGCACTGTACGCCCCGTTCCGCCTGTGTGTGTGTATGTTGTAGAATGTTAGCAGGCTATGTTTGGTGAAGTTACTTCAACAAGTGTTAAAAATAAAGTTGTTTATATTTTTCAGTGTTTATACTTATTCTCTTATTTTCTGTAGTTTACACTTTTCTCTTTTGGTACAGATGCTTCATCTAATAACGCATTTTCTTGAAGATTTTTTAATTTTTATTGATTAAATTGCTCATGAATATAAATGCAGTACACTTCTTCTTCAACATAATAGTAAATTTCAATATAGTCATGTAACGTAGGTACTTTTTTTGAAACTAAAAACATTCATTTCATTTCAACAAGTCCACACACAAATCCTGTACGTGGCAAATATCTTTGACGTTCGCGAGAAAACTGACAACAGATGGTTCGTGTACGTGCCGTACAGTGAAAATGTTGATGTGTCATCTTGCCACGCACGCACACCACATATAACACATACAGCCCGCACAATGTAAATTTTTATTGATGTGGACCCAGCTTAAGAATGTTTTAAAGGTTAGTAATATTTGAAAAAAATACGTTTTAATTTTCACAAAGCTAAAATGTTAATGAACTGAAAAATTAAAGTTTCTGTAATTTAACTTTGAGAAATATAGCTTCCTGACAAATCTTCATCAAGTACCTTGTCATACATAAATATCGTAACCTTTTGGTGCTGTATTAATTAAATCGAAGGTTATTTGAAAATAAAACTAACTTAGTGGATTTATGTTTCATTCCATCAATAATGTCAATCAAATAATATCAATTAGCATCATTTGATTACATATTTGGTTTCTTGAATTATCTCATCACTTTTTTTGCCGAAGCTTCAGTAATCGTCAAACTATCTCTATTTGTGAAGCATACCTCCAAAAAACGTTAGTTTTTGTTACAAATTGATACTGCATCTATGCCAGCACTGATCACAATGTTTCTATTTCACAAATTGTAGTGATTTGCCCATGCTTCACTAACAGTCGCACTATCTACAGCACTGAAGTTTCCGACCGATGTATTTCCACTAAACAATGATCTTTGCTGCATGTATTGATACGAAGGCACATATTGACTGTTACCACCGTAATATGTAGTTGTTGGAATACCAGACTGATAAGGATATGCACTGGAAGAATTTGTATGAGCGTATCTCTCATTTTTGATAACTGAAGTAGGTTGCAATTCATGGTATCTGTTATAATGTGATTCGTCAAACGTTTCTTGAGCAGATAAACCTCCGTCAGTACAAGATCTCTTTGCTTTATAATTATTGTTGCTTTCTTCATCATGCTGGGCATTTTTATGGTAACCAGCAAAATTATAAGGCACTTCTGAAGGTAAATACTGATCCAGGTCACTACTGTCTAACCCATCATCTGTTCCATAAATTGCATAGGTACCATCAACCAGATCAGGTAATCTATGATAACTGTCCAAATCCAAACTATGAGGATCGCATGGTTTTAACAACTGATGTGAGGTAATTTGCGGACTATTTGGTTGTGACGAACATGTGGATGGGCTTGTCGAGCTGTGGCTCCTTGGACTGCATGGAGAATCCTCCTGTTTAAGTGACCGAGGAAATGACGAGTTCTGGCCATGAGACATCTGATGATTTGAATCCGATGTCTTGTTTGGTTTTCGTCGTCTTGGTTGATATTTGTAGTCGGGATGTTCGCGCTTGTGGATGACCCGTAGACGCTCCGCCTCTTCAATGAATGGTTTCTTATCACTATCACTGAGTACTCTGAAACCAAAAGACAAAGTCGGTGAATAATCAGAGTATGATCAGTATTTGAATTAGAATCAAACTAGTCGTTTATTGATCTAATGTAATAAAAAATGTTTGATTTATTACACAAGTCTAAAAAAAATGATGCCGCCGAGACTTAAACGTAATTTTAAAGTAGTTTAGTGTCTACCAACACTCTCAGTAACATTAAATTATCAAAAGTACGTACAGTTTTTAATCTACTCACATAATATTTTCTTCTCGGTAGGCATTTAACTTGTTTATTTTTGTTGATTGTTCAATTAAAAAAGTTAGTAAATAATACCTGGCAGATATCATCGTCAAAACGATCGTGGTTAAACGGCCTGAATACTTTTTGTTACGTTTGTAGCGAGTATACGGAGAAAAAGTTTCGAAAACCTATATCTGAATTTGTGCAAAATGAACATTTCGGTTGCAATAACTTTAACTTGAAAATCAGAGACGTTAATAAATTATAGATTTCAAACAATGTAGTAAACATTTAAGGCAATGGACGAATGGGAAAAAGGTCAATTGAAGTTTGGTGTGCCTATGATTTGGAGGGAACCAAAAACTCACTACGATGATGGACTAAATCAAATATTTCTTTATTAATTACGGATAATTATTTGTGAATATGTCGCATACGAGGGTAGAGTAAAGTGAGATGTTTTTAAACGAAATATTGTTTTCTTGATTAAAAATCTGTTTTTTCTCCAAAGTAGCTCATTGTAGCTTGATATACTTTACATAATAATTTTCCTACTCTTCCTACATCTTCCAAAAAGTACGACTTGAAAGTGGATGTGTCGTTTACGAAAAAAATTTGGAAAGGCAGAAAAGAGCTATGAGTGAAGAAAACGAATATTTAATTATTCAAGTTGTAATTAAAAATCCTCATATTTCATGCAAATAGATGGAAAACTA
Organism: Cosmopolites sordidus; assembly: GCA_031761425.1. Classification (NCBI taxonomy): domain Eukaryota; kingdom Metazoa; phylum Arthropoda; class Insecta; order Coleoptera; family Curculionidae; genus Cosmopolites; species Cosmopolites sordidus. The sequence continues at coordinate 74,116 of JARFXV010001230.1, read as the reverse complement.
GGTAAGCGTTAAAAAATCTACAGGGAAATCATCTGTATCATATTTTGACCGTACGTTTTGACAAATGCGTTTTTTTCATATCAATGTGTTCTAAATGCTTCTATGTTCGAAAAAGACACATATCTAGTATTTGTTCTACTGTCGACGTCATAGCGTGGCCCCAAATAATCTTGAAAAGGTCACAACTCTAGGAGATGTGCTCTTTTCGAGTTTATTGCTTGACATAAGACCGTTAACCATAATAATAATCCTGTCTATTTTATTCACGTGATTAAATACAACAAACATATTGCATTATCCGTCAGTGATTGCGTTGACAGTTGCTAGTAAACACGTGCCGTTGCGCTTCCATAATGAGTTCTTCTGATTCTGACAATCAAATTCCGAAAAAAAAAGAAAAGAGGAGTAAGAAATACCGAAAAATATAAACACGTTGATATAAAAACCGCTAAAATAAAAGGTTTACCTCATGTAAACCACAAAGGGAGACAAGTACCAGGACGACGAACGGGAGAGACTTGCAGGTAAAAGTTGCATCGATTATTTTTTATCCAATATTGATTTATTAAATTAAACTATTTTATACCACGCCTGCATAACAAACACTAGGTTTAGAAAAAGTAGAATGGTTGCATGCATATGTAGGTGTTATTTTAATAACCCGAGTTAAACCTACTTATTGACGACTGATTTTATTATTCTAGATGTTCCCAAAAATGGGAATGATGATTTGGGTTTTGATGATTTGTTTGAAGATAATATGGATGGCTTGATTGAATGAATAAGTTCCCTTGAAACGAAAAATGACCATGATATCTATCTTCAAACTATGATCGCGTTATTTATACCTAAAGACACTTTAAACGATCTAGCAAAGACAAAACCTAAAACGGCTTCGGGCAAATATTATGTCGAAACTCGTACTGGAAATAAAAAAGTATGTAAATCTGCTTTTATAAGTTTGTATGGAATAACCGTTAAGAGATGCAGACGTATGTACAGTATTTGTAATCTTTAAATCCTTAAATGACAGGCAAAATTAATTATCAGTTCTTTCGGCAATATTTTAATTAGAATTTTGGTTTATCATTTGGTAGACCACAAATCGATGTTTACACTAAGTGTGAAGACTTAAATGCTAAAAAAAAAAGATCTCCATTTAAATGACGGTGCTAAAAGAACAGCAATTGCAGAATTAATAATATACAAGCGACGTACAAGCAAATTTAATAGGAAAGTTAAAGAAATTAAAGAAAAATGTACCAATAATGAAACTGTTTTAGGTTTATCCTTCGATTATATGCAAAACTTGCCTTTACCTACAGTACCTGTACAAGAAATTTTTTACTATAGACTGCTCTGAATCCACGAATTCTGCATTCATAATAAAAGGACTGGCAAAGGGACATTTTATTCTTATCATGAAGGACAAGCATTGAAAGGTTCCAATGAAGTATCAACGTTCTTAAACGATTACGTCAATAAGTTTATTCCACATTCAATAACAGATCTTTATCTTCTTTATCTGTGCAAGGAAATATGATGATCCACATATGTTTTCCAGTACGCGGCCACTCTTTTAATGATTGTGACAGAATTTTTTCAGTCGTCAAAAGGAAAATTAGACATGAAGTTCGTCGTGTGTTCACCCACCAACAATATATTGATCACATAATACAGTTCAGTAACACCGAAAAATTTAACGTTGAACTAACGTTGAATTAAACCTCTGTCACTAAGAAGTTACGGAAAAGATGTACTTAAAAATGAAAAAGTTACTTTTCAAGTATCAAATTATTAAAAGCTTGTTTTTGATCCAAGAAAACCTGGTGAAGTAATCACAAAAAATATATAGATAATGACATCTCTATGGACATTTTCGTTCTTTCTAAAGTGAAAGGTACTTGCAGTAACTTACCAAGTCAAGCTGATCGAGCATATAGTGGCAAAGTACCTATTAATCATTAGAAAATTGTAGATATTGCAAAGTTGAAACAGTATATACCAGCAGAATTTACATAAGTTTATAACGAAGTACTGCAATGCCCAACTACAAACGAAAGAGAGTCTGCAGAAGAAGATTTTTAGAGGAAGTCAATTAATTATCTTTAATTTAAGTATTATGTTTAATTTTACATACCTGAAATAAAAGTTTCGCCAAATTTATATGTTTTTGTCTTTAAATGTTGTAAAATGTTAAATGTAAGTGTACCCAATACTGTGAATTTCGAAAAGGGCATATCTCATAAATTCAAAATAACTAAATATACATATATAATAACGTTAACGTGTAACTTTCGATTGCTAATTGACCCCACAATGTAACTCAAAAACAAATTTTCTAAATATTATATTTCTTTAGAAAATAATTTGTTTTTTTTTTATTTCTCGAAAAATTTAAATATTCAGACATGTGCCTTTTTCGAAATTGCATATTCAATTGGTTATAAATGTTTGTTCTTAAACTATCTTACTAAAAACTAAATATTTATGACGTTTTGTTTATTATAACAATAAGTTTTGTTACTCTATAATAATTGCATTCTAATCAAATATTAAAACTTGTGATGATCAAAATTCTTAATATAACTTGACTTATCATGAATCTATTCATTAGTTTAATAATAACAAAAAGCCTAAGGTGTTTTCCATTAAAAACAAAATATTAAAAACAAAAATCTAAATATCTCGGATATTATGACAGATGCGTATAGGACATATTTAAACAGAAGTATTTTTCTTAGGAATATTGTAAAATCCTGGTTTTCGTTAGTTATCCTGGACACCATTAGTTATCCTGGACACCCTGTATAACGTAGAGAAATCTTCTTTGAATTAAAAATGATAGTCCTACATCAAAAAATAAAATATATATGACACTGCAAAATAGAATCTGCAACTCCGATATTTTATACAAAATGGCGGACATCGGTAAAACCATTGGGTTTAGGTATAGGACATGTTTAACAAATTATATTTAAAATCAATAGCAGACCTCATAATAATTTTTCAATTCTTTTCTTATCTGCTTTTTGAGACTCTTAAAACCAATCTAAATACCATATCACTTTAAATTCCTAGAGCGTTACTAAAAAGGAATTTACTTTTGAAAATGCAATCACCTCCGATCGAACTGCCATCTATGGAAAAAGTATTTGACTTTTCACTCTATCCTCGTATCCCATTTGACCTATAAATTTAATCTACGACATACGTTTATTGGTTTTTTTTCATTTTCTATAAATAACCTTTTTTGTTATTTATACACAGTAATAACGAAAATAAACATAACATTTGACCAGTCTTACATTATTTTGAACCTTAGGTAAAAATGACATTAAAATAACTTCATGGAACAGATGCCATGGAAGGAAAAAACAGAAGAGAAACGCATGTTTTAGATTTTTTATGGAAAACTGATAATATAAATTAACTGATATACATTTTTAATCGAACAAAGAAGCTAAGCCTTTCAAGCATATTGCGACACATATTTCAATTTTGAATTGAATATCATTTTGGAATGCGTCACTGTTGATACAGGATAAGTAAAACTTGATATCGAGCCAATCTAAACTGACTAATGTAAGCAAGCAGAAAAAAGTAAATAAAAAAAATAATCAAAAGGAAATCAGTGGGTTGGAGAATGCCTAAAATTACAAGCCACAGCAGAAAATGTAAATAATAATAATAACTGAGATTAAAAAATATTTGTCATCCGAGTCAGTTATCTCGACCATATGTTTGCTGGCGATGCAGTTCTCAGAAACGGGAGTAATCGAATTATATGGATCTGGGGCACATTAGGTCTTAATTATGTTTACGCTTATCGGAAGAAAAACGTATTAATTTTTACGATTTTAATTATATTCAGCAGTCTGTAAGACCGCTGCAAAATTTCGAGATAAAGCAGATAGTGCAGCGCAGCGCAATGGATGGAAAGTCGTAGTTGGCGGTATTTTTTGTATTATTTTGCTCGCTCGTTAATGATGACCAAGCTTCCGTTTTGTGATGAAAGAGCTCGTGAGCTATTGTAAGCCAGTGGCGTGAAATAAGAAAAACATACTTCATAATACCGCTCGAACTAAAAAGTATCGTGATACAATCATAGAAACAAACCTTTGAACAAAACGAACCGGCATAAAATGTACATTTTATACCAGTACATGTGCAACATTTAAACTAATGATTTATTCAATTTCTATTATATGATTATAATATGATATATTGATTGAATATGATAATATGGTTATTCAATATCTTGATATATAGATTTGATATATCACATAAAATTCATGCTAACCGAAAGGTAATTTTTATCATGCTTTCTTGCCTAAAATAGCCAAACAAATCAGTAATACTCCTGCCTGCCACAGATATAGGCGAAAGTTTGACCAAAATACTGTAATATACAGCAGGCAAAAAAAGTACTTTTAGACGTGAGCCAGCAATCCCACACCGGAAAACAATTGGGGTTTTGATTTTTTTTTGTCAAAAATGGAAAGATCATTTATAAGTTTTATAACAAAACTATATTTCTTTTTATTTTTTTTCTTATACTTAAAAAGTTATATCAAATTGAAAATACATTTTTAAACCTAGTACCGCGCCGACCCGCCGACAGTTCCCGAAAAAAACCGAACGCGTGTAACGTCACAATGTTTATTTTCCCTCAACATTAAAGATAGTTAGATTTTAATCATCTTATTCTTCTTATTATCATTATTGTATTGATAAATTTGATGAAAATTTCAAATCTAATTAGTTATCGTGCCTATTCGTACCATTTTGTACGAATACTGAATGTATTCCAAAAAAATGTTTTTAAATGAGCCTCAAAATGTTAAACGTCGAAATCGACGGTTCCAAGCAGCACGACATATTACTCCTAAAACAATATCAAATTTTTACAAACACCTGTCATCAAATATATGAAAAAGATTATTATATATAACATTATATATTTTTTTTATGTTTGAGTATTTTTTACCTGCTGCAGTTACACAATCGTAACATTGAGTGTCTTGAATTTTTCTTAATTGTTATTATTATTTAAGGCAACTGTATAAGCTTTACTCAGAACTTTATGTTCTGAACATGCACATCCTTTCACCGTGCAAATTTTTGCCGTTAAATTGAACATCTTTAACCTTGTAACCGTAACTTTCGCGTGAAACAAATTCGCGTTAACAAATAATTTAATTATAATTAATAAAAATATCTTGTTTCTTATTTAAATGTACATTATTTTTTTTTTGGTTTAGCACCTCAAACTTCAACTGAATTGTACCGAATGTCATTTTTGAGAAAATCTGTGACCATAAAACTATCCCCACTTATATGACCCCACATATATTATCAGAATTGGCCTTTATGAACCCTTTATCATATTACCGCATTAAATTAATAACCAAAAATTTTTTTTTGCATAAACTTCAATAATTTTGACAGCATATAGGCCGAGGTTGCACTACAGTTTTTTCGTATTGCTACTTATTTCTATTGGTTACATATTGTGGCGCAGGTTTTACCCACGAGCCATATTTCACGGTTTTAAAATCAGTCGCGGGAAAAAAACCTGCGACTTTGGTTGGTAATTCCTTATGGGCTATCAAAAAAAAAGGAAATCAGCATGTTTTTCATTTACCCATTTTTGCTTTTTTTAGCCGTAGTAAGGTAGTGGTTGTTCCTGGTTCAGGCGCTTTGTTTCTGGGTCGTATTCAAAAAACCAAAATTCATCATTTTAAATCCACCCCAAAATGTCAAAATATGTTTCCTCCTGATTTCCTTTTGATCCTGTGAAAAGTTTTTCGGAACCATTTTCGCGTAGGTTTTCTTTATACCTAATTGATTGGTTAAATTCTTTTTCCTCATTCCTCGAATAAAAAACTGTTTCAAAGACTGAAAAAAATCGTTGGCGTAAGACGTATTAAAGTGAGAGGGGATTACTTTGAAGGAGACAAAATAATAATTTTGATCATAGTAGTAAACCCTATGAAAAATAAATTCACCTATGCGATCTAGGCCTTTTTTTAGTTATTTTGTCAGATCAACCGAATGAAAAGCGTAGCAAAGTATGTCATACACGAGCGAAATTCCAACATGTTCTCAGCCACAGTCATGCTCCCTAATGACCAGTAATGACCGTCGGGTCGCTATCGGCGCATCGACGTCGTGCGCCGCATTACGCAGTCGTTCGGTGTCTTTGATGTGCCTCCCGTGGAGGCGCGGCCGTCTCTTTGCCGGCAGGAGGCGCAGCGGGCGATCGCCGGTACCGTCATGCCGCCCCAACTCGTTGGTGAGCTATTGGATTTCAGATATTTGCGATTTGAAAAAATCTTCTTGATTTCTGAGAATTAGCTTCACCTAGAAATTGATTTCAATATTAACGTTATCAGATGTTCAACTCCAGATCGATGGACTAATTTGCAACCAACAAAGTCAATTAATTTTATAAAACTGCATCTGCAGAAATAGAGCACATATCTACATTCAGGTCATCAATTTTGATTTAACCCATAACAAATATGTAATGTTATTTAAAACTGTTTCAGGTAAAAAAACTAGATGTAAATCTGGTGTTATACAGGGTATAAAGGAAACAGGTTTCGTAAAATTAACCAACGACACTAATTGAAAAAAGTGCCTTAAAGCCAGGTTTCCACGAAAAAAAATGCAAGGGTATTAAATCGCCAATCGAAAAGCTCTGATAAGAATTATCAATTTAAGCAAATATGTGAAAAAAAACGTATTTGGTAAATAATAAATAGTTATTATTTAACGAGTAATCTACAAATAAATTACTGAACATTGTTAAAACAATTTTTTGAAACTGAAGAATAGGCAATACGACAACCAAAAAATGAAAGCAGCAACGTAATATTATTAAACTCGAAGAGATTTATCACTAAACACCAAATCACTTTTTTAAACTTCTCGACGCACGTTTCGCATCGACACAAGATTTTTGATTTCTCCCATATCTAATGTGGGCAATATGTTCTTTATATCTTGTTAAAATGGATCTTTTTGTTTGCCCAATATACCTTCGATCACATTATTGAACGAACAAAAAGATCCAAATTAACAAGATATAAAGAACATATTGCCAACATTATATATAGGAGAAATGAAAAATCTTGTTTTGCCCAACATGTAATCGAACATGATCACAATATAGATATTAGTAATTTACGACTAGTTAAAAGTGTTAATAACAATAGGGCTTTGGATGTGTTTAAGATCATTCAAATAAAAAAAATGTAAGAAAGTGACGAACCAAGATAAAGGACCTATTCCGTTCAGTCAACTTTTTCAATTATTAATGTAAGGCTCAGTAAACTTCGCGATTCATGGTTTTTACACGCTTCATTAGATAGAGTTTTCATAAAAATAGAACGTAGTTTAGTTTTAAAATTAGATTAAATCATCTCCTAATGGTGTTAACATGGTTAGCGAAACGTGCGTCAAGAAGTTTAAAAAAGTGATTTGGCGTTTAGCGGTAAATTTCTTCGAGTTTAGTATTTCACACCGAAGGTTCCAATAGAAGAATTGATCAACGTAATATTAGCTAATTGAGATGATCTCCACGTGGAGCTGTGTGTATATTTAAATTCTATTTAAAACCAAAAGTGTATTGTGTACGCGAATATAATGATATGCCTCTTATTTACGGAGAATCAGAAACCATTTCAACGTGTTGGAAAAAGTAGGTTAGGTTGGGGCCAGGCTTGCACAGACTAAAATGATGAACATTTTAAACATTTAATTTCTTAAAACAATTAATCATGTGTTTCTTAATGTGACGTGAATCGTTTAAAACGTGTTTATTTAAAATTAGTGTTAGTAATTTCAACTTTCACAGTAAGCGAATTTTCCTATTTTTGTAGAAAACAAACTAAATTTAAGCCAAAACGAATGAAATTAATGATTATCAAAAATTACATTTTCGAATGATTCCATAAGAGGGCAATGCAATTAACGAACTTGGCAATGGTAAGGAAAATAAAATAGTGTTTGGATAAAAGAAGGGTTGGTTAAATTTACAAAGGTTATTTCCCTTACACCCTATATATATATATATATATATATATATATATATATATATATATATATATATATATATATATATATATATATATATATATATATATATATATATATATATATATAATGGTAGATTAAGATTGGTATTATGAGAAAAACACCAATATTTGTTTGAGAAATACTATGGAGTAAAAGAAGCTTTTATTGGTGGAGAAAGTGGGCAGGTAATTTTGACGATGACTACAATGTTACAAAAACATTTAAGAACGCCATCTGGATATAGCATAGACGGGAAAAGTCCCTTGTCTTATTCACCAGATCTCGCTCCGTCCGATAACCACCTTTCATCATCTGGCTCATGAACATTTTAAAAAAGCTGATGAAGCTTTTCAAATGAAGTAATCAAAGAAAAGAAAGAAAGATTTTTAGGGTTAGAGGCGCATCAGCATCTAAGGCTATTTAGCGACTGGACCATGCAGCTTAACGTAGGTTCCAAACTATGGTCATCAGCCACCGATGACCCAGGCCAGCACCCCCTCAGGCTATCAACCCTTGGTTATGTGCTTTACCCATAAATCTATCAGAAAGCCTACCTAATGTCGAGTGATCAACGGAGAACACTTCTTAGAAAGCATCTGGCCTTACCCAGCCTTTAACTGACGTGACTGAGGGGTAATTCTCTGTTTTTACACTCTTGCCTAGAAACAATCACAGACAGGTAGGAAGTAAATATAGACAGAAGAAAGAAAGAAAAATAACCATCCGAGCACTGGAATCGAACCAACTAAAATTTGTGTAAATTTTGTTAAGCATTAAAATGACAATGGTTTTCAACATAGGGTTGCTATTTATGTATCTGGAATTGGCAACAATGGTGTTGCTAGGCGTCATCTGACATATAGATCGTAAAGTGTGATATTGTTGACTGTATACGTACTCAGAACGTTTTGTCATACGGACATTATTTGTGTTGTTTAGTGACTTAAAATTTTCTTCTCAGTCAAAAAGTGAAATTGACTCGTAAGAATTTTCGTGTGATGATTTACTACTAATTCCAAAATGGTATTAAAAGAATCGGTAACAAAATACAGAAGATTAAAACAAACCGTTATAATTAATTTAAATAAAAATAACTGTATTGCTATGCCTTCGGTAGATTTAAATTCAATATGATTTCCGATTTTAAAGAATACAATTAAAAAATTAAGTATTTCAATATAAAATCAGCAATATGGTAATCAGGTAATATGTCACTGTCATTAAAAACTAATTGTCAATGTAAGTATCATTGACATACACAAAAAAAATACTAAATAAAATAAATAATAAAATATATTTACTTCCTATCTTTATATTATATATAGGAATTAACATAATTTATTTTAGATTCATTTTGAAAATGGGAGGAGAATGCTTCCCGAAAAGTTAACGGTCAAAAGTTATTAAAAGTGTATTTATTTGAAGACATTTTTCTATTTTTTGAAATTTTGTTCGTTAGGTAAATTTATTACAAAAAAGAATCACTGAGAAATTGGTCTCCGTTTGGTTTTTTGTTTTTACCCAGTGATTCTTTATTTACATAAGAACATATATTTTGATATTTTTCGAGTTTTAGATCGTGATGAAAAACCCAAAAAAAGAAAAAATATATTAGCCAATTCGTCTACCTTGGTGCTTCAATATCGAACTAAAGCGGTAACACTCATGAAATTAGAAGATGCGAAATGGCAAGAAATACAATGCGAAATTTGTAGATGATCTTGAAGGGTAGAAACTTAATACTAAACACAAAGAAACAGAAAGTAAAAACCTTAGTTTTTCTAGTATTGTTACATCCTGCTCAAACATAGGCCTTTAAAAAACAAGACCTCCAGCGCATTGATTCTTTTGAACTTTGGTACTGGAGACGGGTCCTTTGCATTCCGACAAATTGAGATAAACAAACGTTTCCGTTTGTTCCTAAAAAATGGACAAACTAAATTAAAGGTCCATAGTTCCTAATATGCAATCCAGGAAGCCAAAAATAGAAAACGCTGGTGAGAAGTAGTCCGAAAAGAACGCAATGGAAAGAGGTTCCATAATTCACCACTCTTCTGAAGAAAATATGTGCTACTCTGAGGTGAGAATGCCGTTGATAATTCTACGTGGCGTGCCGTTAGTGGTTTAGAAGCTATCGTAAAAACAATTTTAGTCTTAGCTATGAATTACATTTTGGACGACCAGCCGAGGCTGATAATGAAATATTGGCCAGAAAATTACCCGAACCAGTTCTTTAGCCAGAAGCCTCAGAATCAAAGCGCGGATTTATAGAGATGGAGAGTTACCTGAGAGATGACAAAGGATCATCGAACAGAACTGCACATACTACAGGGTTGTCCAAAGAGTTGTTAATGTTGGTTACTTCAAACTTTTTTTCAATTCAATACCCTCAGGACCCTTGGTCCAGTCATTGGGCAATCTCTTTTGTCCGTCGTTCATTTGCTTTTCCGGAAAATTGACTTCTCGAAGAGGAGGCATTCAGTGGCGCCCCCGAACCCCGGACCCGAATCCCTGTAATTTTTCTTATGGGGATATCTAAAGTCAAGTGTACCGCAACCGCCCCGCCACTCTGGAAGATCTAAAAAAGAATATTCGGCAAGAAATCGAAGTCATAACTATAGACACTTCCCGCCGTGTTATGACAAATTTTGGAGGTCGGCTTCAGAAGTGCCAGGACCGAAATAGAGCACATTTAGACAATGTAATATTCAGAATATGCATTTTCAAAATTTTCTGCAAATTTTAGGAATGAATTTGTTAAAATTAATCAACATGTTTTTTTTTATTTCATTTCAAAATATTAACAACTCTTTGGACCAACCTGTATATTGAATAAATATAATTTTTAGTGAATGAAAAATCAAACACATTTAATTATTAAATTACATAAAAATATATTTACCAAATTTAAAAAAAAAGACTAAATATATATATGGCAAATCTATTTTTTGAAACAAAATGATATATAACTTGACAACGTTATAAATATAGGGTCTTGGCATCAACTAGTGAATTTCTCAGAGACCATTTAGATCTGCAGGGAGCAGAACGTTTTATCAACATTATTAATTAGTTTTGGCATGTCTATGATTACGATCTCAACATTTTTAACATCAACATTTATTTACTGTTAATAGCAAGTTTACACTCATTCTATTTCGTGACAGTATAGTGATCAAATTTGAAAAATATGTATATATACCTAGATATTTATTTTCAGTTTTATAATTTATCTGATTCGAAATTCCATTGTTATGATTAATTTTTAATCATAAATGTGGAAATAAGTCGTCATAGTATGACTTTTTTTTTAAATTTAAACCTCTGATTATATATATATATATATATATATATATATATATATATATATATATATATATATATATATATATATATATTATATGCAGAAATTCGATCTCTATTCTTTTTGACGAGACTAGAAAACAGACCCCAAAAGTTATCAGTAATTTTTATAGGACTTTCACAAGTCAAATTCATGGATACACACCACAAAATATTTGCTTCAGAAAACGGAATGGGAGATTAGCACTAACCAATAAAGAGAATTTTCAGGAGCTAGTACACTATTTCTCTGATCTCCTCAATTGCCGCGAACTCAGAACCACTCAGAATCACCATCACCAACACAAGATCCACAGGCACATACACAAACTGAATAATAATAAAACATCCGGTGAAGATGGTATCACAGTGGAACCATTCAAAAACCTCGGACCAAATTAATTGCAGGAAGTTACACAAATTATGACTAACATCTGGCAAAGAGAAAAATTACCAGGCGAATGGAAATGTGCTCTTATCCAGTAGCTGCACAAGAAAGAAGACAGAACAGATCTTTAACTTAAAAACAATACTGAAATACAAAGCCATCAAGAACGGCTCAATCATCTGCGCGATCATGAACTTCGAGAAGGCATGCGACTCTATCGCCCGAAAATCTCTATTCAATAAATATCCTAGAAGAACAAGGATTGGACCCCAAAACACTACAATTGATCAAGCGGACACTGACCGACACAACTTTTAAAGTCAAATTTATGGGAGAAATTCCCGCACCCTTCCTGATTAAAACCTGAGTATGCCAAGGAGACGGGTTATCTCCACTCCTCTTCAACCTAGTTCTGGACAAAGTCACAAGGGAATGGGAAAAAAGCTGACAAATCTGTATATATATATCCTTCATCTCCTTCACGAATCACGAATTTTCTTTTAGCCTCAATTGACTTATAGCCTTTTTCGAAGTCTTAATTTTAGCTTCGGAAACAGGAAAAAGTCACACGGGCATATATAAGACGAATAAGATGCTTGGTCAATGAGGTTCGTTGAGTTTTTGGCCAAAAGCTCTTACACGTTGTGCGATATGCGATGGTGCTTTACCGTGGTGCAAGACCATGATATTCTTGCGCATACGCGCTCATGACACCTAAGAAGTATTGCTTATTCACCTTTTGTCCATCTGGAAAAAAATCGGAGTACACGAACAAGACTGTCAACATTACCTTGCTTTTCGAGCAACTTTCACGTGATTTTTTGGACTTCGGCTCGTTTTTAAGGCGCCATTCGAAAGATTCTTGGCTTGTTTGCATGTCGTTCTCGTAAACCCATGTCTCGTTGCCCGTTACGATGCGTTTCATGAAGATGAGGCCCAAAAAAGTTCTGGAAATCATGTCTTCAGAGACCTGCTTTCGATGCCTTTTTTGAACAAAATTGAGCTCTTTCGCAACCAGTCGTGTGGCGGTTCAACGTAAAGATGGTCCCAATTTTTTGTATGTTTTTTTTTAATTACAGGTTATGAAGACCCTGATTTTTTACGTAAAAGAGATACTCTTAATTCGCCTCGATAATATGAACCGTTTTTTATTAAATCGCTTATAAAATTTTCGATTGCAACACAATAAAGCCAGCATACCAATAATAAATATTTAAAACACTAAAAATAAGTGTTTTTTTATTTTTAAATTTGTTATGATATGAATATTGGAAATATTCGATAATAAATGCTTTTTTATTAATAAAAAATAAATAATAAACATATTAGCATATTAAGTACTCACTCTTGTACTGCACAGTGATTCTATAATTAAACAATTAAAATAATGATTATCTAAAAGGCAATTTAATTTAAAACACATAAAAACACATTCAAAACACAATTGGCGTCGTCAGTCTGGCGCAACACGTCACTAGCATGTCGGTGACGCAAACCCATAAGTATTGCCACTACCGATCGCTCATCAAGGCTAAAGAAATTTTCACAAAAAAATCTCGAAGTATTTATTGGGACACCCTTTATATGATCCCAATGCTAGTTGTAGCGAGGTTATAACCAAGAATTGTAATTTTTTAACTGTTGTATCCAAGCAGTTATTAATCTTGTTTCAATTACATTGTCACAAAAAAAAACATCCGCTTTAAAAATCGTACATCTCCCAACGGTGCTTTGTTGTCGAAAAAGAAAAACAAATATTAGATAAAGAATTTATATTGGTTTAGTTTTTAACTGTTCACCCTTTTGATTTCAAAATTTAGGAAACAGTCGGCTTCACGTGCGTCGATATCGAAATCCACCAACAAGCTTTGAACAAACAAAGATTAGTAGTTCACATTTAATATTTCCCCTTATCGAACCAGTAATAATAAAAAAACGACCAAGTGTCGGATATAAGATCAGCTCTGAAAATAAACAGGAAATTGTTTAGTAATAATTTAAATGATATATGCACAAAAACGCGATATCGACCTCATAATGCACTCTAAGGTTAAACGTATCTGCGTATTTAATTGGTCAGTTTTTTTTCCAAATAGGTTTTCTTGTAATTAATACGCCTAGATAAAACTCGACAACGAAAGTGATAACGACTTAGTTGAAAGATGTTCATTTTACATCCGTTGAGTATATTCTGATTTTAAAACACATCGTTCCATGCAAGTGCTAAGAACATATGTATATAAACTCGACCACAAAATGTTTTTAAATATCTTATGACTATCATATTAACAATTACATCTGAAAACCACAACACAGAAATAACAGTTTTATGACAGGAGAATATCATGCCAGAAATATAATGTAGATATTTTATCAGATACAAGGGTAATTCACAAATTATTATGTCTGAGATACGATCAATTCTTCTATTGGAACCTTCGGTATGAAACTCTACGAGATTTATCACTAAACACCAGATCACTTTTTTTAACCTCCTCAACACCCGTTTCCCTAACTAACGACAATGGGTAGTCCTCTGTCATAGTTCTTAACCAGTTTATTCATGAGCAAATTTGAAACCAAGGATGAATTCAACTATTTTCCGAAGATATGACTAAGGTATGTGGATGATATTTTTAAAATTTCCGGCATAAAAATGAAAACTTTCAAGAATTTGGTTCTCTTCGTTCATTTCTTGTCCATAAAGATAGCTCAATGGTTTGGTGATAAGGTCTCGGAAAGAGTCTAGGTTGCCAACATCTAGACTCCTAGAAATGCTTGAGCAAAGTCCACAATTTAATAAAGGCGCACCAACAAATCCTACTATCACGTCCTCGTCGTATGCCCTGCACCCTGGAGTACGTACATTAACATGCGCTAAACGTAGCTTGCGGAGGGGCGAATCCCCAACGCTTAAAAACCGGACCATGTCGACTAAGGAATGGTAACTCCCACAGAACAAGTCCCCGCTCCTCCAGGTTAGGGGATTGGGCGTGGGTCTAGCAGTCCCATCCCAGACAACAATTCTTGCTACGAAATCTTTAATTCAGCCTTGGTTCGAATTGATATGATATAAACAACCCAGCAACTAAATACGAACATGAGATGATTTGGTACACGAAACATTAAAACTGTATATTAACCAGAAACTCTAAGTAATGCCCTTCAACAGGTAAACAAATATCATTTGGATATAGTGCACTCCAAAAGATGAGATGGTTAGGATCTCTGAAAAAGGTAGATATCAAAATTATTACAACGAACAGAGCAGGAAGCACGAATTTGGATGTGGGTTCATTATAGAAAAAAAATGATTCTAGTGTAATAGGTTTTTAGCCAATAAGTAAGAGAATCTGATATAGTAGAATGAAGGAAAATTTTTTAAATCTATTAATGTTCTCTATACATGCACCAATAGAGGAACAAATAGACGAAGAGAAGGAAGAATATACACTACTGAATAGAATATACACTAATTCTATACACCACTGGAAAGCGAGATAGCTAAGACCTCTAAAACCGGCATTAAAATTATTTTAGGGGATTTTAATGCCCAAATTGGTAAAGAATCGGAACATATATACATGATAACACAAATGACAATGGAGAAAGAGACAATTTGATGTATGCAAAGACCTTGGAGTAATGAGGACAAAATTCCGACGTAAAAACATCCATAAAGAACATGTGTTTTACCTGATGGATATATAGTAGATCAAATGGATCATGTCATAAGTGCTAGCAGATCATAACTCAAGTGTGCTTGATATGAAAAATTTTAGAGGAGCATCATCGGTGGAGCACTACTTGGTAGTAACAAAAATATGACAAAGGATATGTGTCAGCAAAGAAACAGGAGCCAAGATAAAAATAGAATACAACATTAAAAATTAAGATTAAATTAAAAACAAACGAAATTAAATTTTAAAAATAAATTCAAATTTAAAAATAAATTCAAATTTAAAAATAAATTTAAATTAAAAATTAAAAACAAACGAAAGCCCTAAAAAACAATACCAACGAATAATGAAGCAGGAGTTCAGAAACCAACGACCAAATACAGCAGTAGCAGAGTCGGATGGCCAACATCCACGATGGCCATTATGGATGGCTAACAAAAAACTTAGTAATAGAAAAAGTTACGGAGGGGACAGTTGGGGCTCAATAGGAAGGGAAAAATAAAAGAAGCGAATAGTACAACGATAAATGCAAAAATGCGGTGGAGAATAGAAACTCAGCCCGACTGAAGTGCATAACAAAATCCACAACGGTCCAAAAAAGAATACGAGAAACTGAGAAGGAAGTTAAAAGTGTTTGCAAGAGAAGAAATGGAAATAGAAGATACCAGAGTCAAACGACAAACAGGGCAGTAAAAAACTTTCACCATAGAGAGACCTTGATCAAGTATAATATCAGGCAGATTTTAGTAGAGGAGGTAATGGAGAAAACAACCGAATTTAATATTCATAAATTTCAGGTAGGTGTACGACCGCGTACAAAGGACAGTAATATACCAGGTCATGGATGAAATGGGAACTAACCTCATCAGTGAAAAAACAAAATGACCTAGAAACAAACATAGATAAATGGAAGAATGATAAATAAAGTAAACTGATCGTGGGATATGCAGATGTCCTAAACGTAATAACACGATCGAAAAAATTATTAAAAGAGACATATAATGAAATAACGGTGAAAGCCAAAAGAGTCGATCTAAAAACATATTCAATAAATGAAATAAGTATAAACAAAACAGAGGTGATGGAAAATAGTACCTATCTAAGAAGGGAACAGAACTGGATAACAGTTGATAATCATATTGAAGTTGTAAAATAATTTAGGCATCTGGGAACCAAACTTGACGAAAACAACATCACAGAAGATAATAGAAATCGAATTATAAAGGGTAAGAAACCTAAGTATTACCTGCATTCTATCCTAAGATCTAAACTTATTCAAAGGAATACGAAAGTTAGTTTATAAACCACTCATTCGCTATGTAGTCGCTTATGACTGCGAGACGTGCATCCTTACAAAGAAATCAGAAGAAATGCTTGCAGTGCTTGAAAGAGGAGTACTCAGAATAAAATCAAGCAGTTGCACAAGGATCTGAATATTGTAAACTCTGTAAAGTTACGGTTTCCTCAGAAAGCGATGCCATTATCTAGCGGCCTTAATGTAACGGTATATGATGTCACTAAAACAATGTATATGCAAATCACATGGCGTTGGTTTCCTACAGAGCGTTGATTGTGATCTTTACATCACACGACCACTATTATTTGAACATAGCGGTGATTTTGGTTATAGAGGTGACAAATAGTCGTGGAACGATTTTTCCCGTGTCGCGGTGACCGTTGTAAAACAAAAAATGAAGGTACACAGTTCAAACGTGATGTGAACCAGCGAAGATGATGAAATATTGATTGATTTTGTAAGAAATAATTAAACTTGCTATAATTTGAAGAGCAACGATTATAAAAAAATCCACTTAAAACAAAGAATTTGAAATGCACCCTCCGTAGCACCATTTCTAAATATTTCATTATCCTCCTAACGATAGTTTTCGTCTTCCTATGACTAAATATCTTCCAAATATAATAATAATGCTATGCCCAGATCGTCCTTTTTCAAACGCAATACGCTCACTGTCCATTGACCGTCTTTTGACAAGTTGACATCTTTTGTTACCGTTCTTACGGCCGTTTTCTTACGTCCGCCGCATCACAGGACGCTAAATAACGACACCACTTTCATAGGAAACCTTAGCTAAAGGGTTGAGCTACTCATATGGGCGGGATATCAAATTATGAAGGAGCAAGTAGAAGCTAACAGACTACTTCACTTTCTGCTACCCACTATTTGCACATCAATAATTCTCCTTGATATTCAGCTTTTTGGCATTTTCGCTACCAGTCCCACCCATCTCAGCTCTTGCTTTATTCTGTTTATCACTATTTTGATGGTTATCGCTTTGTTATTTTTAAAATCTCTATTCTATGTATACCATTTTTTCTACCTAGTAATTGCAAAAATATATTGAACATTGTTGAACGATGGATCTTCCAAATAGGAGTATAAAATGCTATTTTAATCAATCTCTTTCACACCATCTATTATCGAATGTGTAAATTATTAATTTGTTTAATGGATCAGGCTCATTAATTTAAAAATTATAATAAAATTAATATTTATGTTTCGTAACATGTGTGTATAACTGATCCCTGTAATGCAGACTTTGAAAACCACATAAGCAGAGTTTTTGTATTTTTAAATACAGTAATACATGGAATTGGTGAAAGTTTCTAAGCTAGAAATACTCCGAATGCTGAACTAATTCTCTGTCCCTCTCACATTCTTAAATTAGAAGAACAGACAAGAAAATTACGTTAACTACATATCGACATAGGAAAGTTTTATGACTCAATTTAGGAAATTTACAAGTGATGCAACGCTTATAGAAAATTCGTTTTCAGAAAACTCATGTTTGTTTCAAATATTGTATTTCAAAGTGTCTCCCATATCTACCTCTCAATCCTATTATACCGGTTTTAATTAAATTTTAACACTTTTATTCGAACTATACTAAAATTAAAACTGATTTCAAATATTTACACATCTCATTAAAATACTCATTTAGTAGATGTTGATGATATCATCGAAACCTTTTGAAAAAACAACAATTACAAAAAAGTAATTTTGTGACATTGATATTATTTGAGGTGAAAATGTCAAAAGATTTTGCGAGTTTATTACATTCTCCAGAATTAAATTATCGGGACTCGAACGTGACAAAATATAAACTATCTATTTAATTATTAATGAGAATAAAATTTATTTCGTTGTTTACTCCAGTTCATGAATGAAATTTATCTTAATTGTCGAATACAATGTATGTAATGAATAAAGAAATAATATATTTTTGTAACAATATTTTCAATAATCTATGTCATATACTGAATTATCTGAAAAATAATAATATTTTAATTAAAGAACCAAGGCATATGTCTGAATTTACTCCGACTCCGATGGGCGAAAAATGTGGTGAGAATGTCAGAAATTCGAATTCCAAGGACATATTCGCTCCTCAATGATTTTCCTTGGTATTCGAATTTCTGACATTTTCGACATATGTCTCGCCCATCAGAGTCACTAAACTGTCACATAGTCTATAATATCCAGATCTTTTCGAAGTTCTGATATACCAACAGCACCAAAAATTCTCCTGAGTAATCTTCTTTCAAATATTGTAAACCTCTCTTCTGTTTTATTTGTGAGGGTCCATATCTCGCAGCCATAAGTGACTACTGGTCGATTGAGTGTCTTATAGATCCTAATTTTCGGGTTTCTTTGAATAAGTTTAGATTTTAGGACAGACCGCAGGTAATAAGTAACTTTGTAACTATATTGTTGTTTTCGTCAAGTTTGCTTCCTAGATACGTAAATTTCTTCACAACTTCAATATTGTCATCAATCGACACTGACAATATTCCAGTTTTACAATTTCCAGTTGTGTTCTCTTCTTGGATTGGTTTATTTTTACATCATCTTTGCTTTGTCTAAATTTATTTCTATTCAGACTCTTTTCGCTTTTACCTTTATATAATCATATGACTGTTTTAATATTTATTTCGATCGTGTTAATACGTTTAAGTTATCTGCATATTCTACAATTTGTGTTTCTTTATTTATTGTACAGAATTACCATTTTAATTAATCAAGAGTTACAAAGTGATTCGAAGACCTTCTGACAATCTGGGTAACAGCTTGATATATATCCATTTTTCTTTGGACGTGTTTCAATATATAATAATTAAATCTATAATAATTTGTTTTACACCCCTTCATTCCCTTTCGACATCCTTTTATGTAATTATTATTATGAATTTAGCCTAAAGACATTCGCACTCTCCCTAAGGACCGGTCCTACAACACAAGAATACACCAGGCACAAGCCACACCCGGAATAAAACCCGAAACTTCCGCTCTAACAGCACGGGCGCCCCAAACTTCACCCCAAGCACAGCCCACACCCAGCACACCCCCGCACCGCAGAACCGGTCCTAAGGGGAACATTGACTTATCCCAGATATCTTAGATATCAGAAGGATTAAGCTCTGTGGAGACCCTTTCCATGTTTCGGGCCAACTGGTTGTAGTGGTGACGGTGGATGACTTTGATTTCTTATTGTTATCTAAAAACTTTCGAATGGTTCGAGCTGTTCCAACCAATACAGCCTTCTGCATGAGTCTAAAAAGGTGATAATTGAGGCCCAATATTTTAATATTCCTTACCAAGTTCTTTGGGACGATTCCGTTGATGACAATATGATCGGTATTGTTTAGACGCACTTCATATCCCATTGTCTTTTCACCTGATCTTGAAGCTCTTTATGTTTCAGAATTTTTTCGGTATGTTTTGCAAATAAATTATTGTTGTTTGAGAGAGCAATATCCATAAATAATGTTTTTCTTGAAATTTTCTCGATCACAACAATATTGGGCCTATTGTTATTTAATTTCTGCTCGGTAAGCACTGTTCGGTCCCAATAGATTATGTAGCTGTTGTTCTCCAGAACTGGTTGCGGATTGTACTTGTAGTATGGGATTTTTTTCTGATTCCTTTAGCTGTAGTTTTATTGCCAATTCTTGATGAATGATCTTCGCCACTGAGTCGTGCCTTTCTTTATATTCTGTTGCTGCAAATGCTTCACAGCCCCCTGTTATATGTTGGATTGTTTCGGAAACCCGGGACCCATATCTACATCGATCATCTACCACACTTTCGTCCCGAACTATGTACTTGGGGTAATTTCTGGCAGGTATAACCTGGTCTTGTATTGCCAGTAGGAAACCCTCTGTCTCCGGAAACATCTGTCCAGCAGTCAGCCAATAGTTCGACGCTAATATGTCGACTTGTTCCTGGCTGACCTCATTCAAATGTCTCCCATGTAGACGCTTCTCTCTCCATGATTGTAATTTCTCAAGTTCTGTTTTTGCATAGACTTGGACTTGACCTTTGTTTAGTCGCAGTGGTGTTGATCCATCAGCCTGGCTTGCAGTTTTATGTAGCATAGACGTTTCCGCCTGCTTCAAGAAATATTTCCCCATATTTCCTATTTGTTGGTCCAGTTGCTTACCGATATCGACTAATCCCCTACCGCCTTGTTGACGCGGCAATGTCGTACGTTCCATTGCACTTCCAAGGTGGTGTTTTTACAATTTTGTAAGCAGTGTCCTGATCTTACGTTGTAAATTTTGTACGTCGGTTGTGCTCCAGTTAACTATCCCGAACGAATAGTTTAGCGCCGAACATGCATAGGTGTTGATAGCCTTAGACATGTTTCTGCTATTTAAGTCTGTCCTCAAAACTTGTCTCACTCTTTTGATACATTGACAGGTAAGCACTTCTTTCATTAAGGCGTGATCAATTCGGCGTACTTGCTTCATACCCAGATACTTGCATGTAACTACAGCACTCAATGTCTCGATGTTTTGTCCGTTATGTGTCTCAAAAGCTCAGCAGTTTTCCTCTATTGATGTTTAATATGCGACACTTCTCCAATCCAAATTGAATTCGTATATCACTGGAGAATTCTTCCACTATTTTCAATATTTGTTGAAGGTGATTGTTTGATGAGGCAAACTATTTCAGATCGTCCATGCATTGTTTTTCAAGCCAAAGCCATATTTGGTGGAGTTCAGTCGGTTTGAAGGTGGGTTCATGGCGATACAGAACCAAAGAGAGCGAATCTCCTTGAAAAATACCTCTTCTGATTGGAATTGAGTTGTAGTTGTTATATTATGGTCACTCTCTCTAAGTTGGATTTTGGTTCTCCACACAGACATGAAGCTCTTCATGAGATTTATTATTGACTGATTTATTTTATAGATATTTAAGATTTCTATAAACCATTCGTGTGGTACAGAATCGAAAGCCTTTTTGTAATCGATATATGCCATATTAATAATTCGTTTCTTGACATACGCCTGATTGCAAATGAATGAATCAATAACCAATTATTATGTAATTATTAATTACTGTTAATTATTATTAATAATTATTAATTAATAATTTGTTTTTACACCCCTTCATTCCCTTTCGACATCCTTTTATGTTCCTAAGGGGAACATTGACTTATCCCAGATATCCTAGATATCAGAAGGATTAAGCTCTGTGGGGGCCCTTTCCCTGTTATCGGGCCGCAAGGTGACGCTAGAATTCTTTGACGTTCCTGAGTTGTTCAAGAACTTCCGAACGGTTCTCGCTATTCCCAGTGGTGCTGTTTTCTGCATGGGATTGAAAAGTTGCTCGTTGAGACTCAATGCTTTTATGTTCTTCAGCAGGCTCTTTGGAATAACACCCGTTGTTGATATTATTATGGGAACTATTTCTACACTTTTCATGCCCCATTGTTTTTTAACTTGCTCTTGAAGTTCCTGGTATTTCTGAATTTTTTCCTTTTGCTTCTTTAATATATTATTGTTATTAGGAATGGCCACATCGATTAATAGAGCGCATTTAGATAATTTATCCACAGTAATAATATAGGGCCTGTTGTGATCCAGTCTTTGCTCAGTAACTACAGTTCGGTCCCAAAAGATCTTATTATTATTGCTTTCGAGAAGAGGTTTGGGATTGTAATTGTAATGTGGAACTCTCTCTTTTAATAGCTGCAGCTTTATTGCAAGTTCCTGGTGCAGAATCTTTGCGACTGCATCGTGCCTATCTTTATAATCGATAGCAGCAAACATCGTACATACCCCAGTAATATGTTTGAATGGTTTCGGAGGTCGGACATCCATATTGACAGTGATCGTCCAAAATACCAGCATCTCGAACAATATATTTAAGATAATTTCTAGTGGCAATAACCTGATCTTGGATTGCCACTATAAGTCCCCCTGTCTCGGGGAACATCTGTCCTGCAGTCAGCCAGTAGTTCGACGCTAATATGTCGACTTGTTCGTAATTGACCTCATTCTGATGTCTCCCATGCAGGGATTTTTTTCTCCATGATTGCAACTTTTCTTGATCGGTTTTCGCATAGCTTTGAACCAGATTTCCTTTTAATTGCAGTGGCGTTAATACATCGATCTGACATATCGTTCTATGTAATTCCGACGTTTCTGCTTGTTTGAAAAAGTGTGATCGCATGCTTTCAATTTGTTGATCAAATTGCTTGCTTATATAGACCAGGCCTCTACCGCCTTGATGTCGTTGCAAGATGGTGCGTTCTACACTACTTCGTGGGTGATGCTTTTGTGCTTTTGTGAGCAATGTTCTAAGCTTGAGTTGTAGATTTTGTACATCCATCTTACTCCAGTTGACTACTCCAAAAGAATACGTTAATATAGAGACCGTATATGTGTTGATTGCTTTAAACATATTTCTGCTATTAAGATTTGACTTGATTACTTGTTTTACCCTCTTGGTGAATTGAGAGCTGAGTTAATCTTTCATTGAACGGTGATCAATGCGCCGGGCTTGTTTCATTCCCAGGTATTTGTATGTGTCTATGGCCGTCATTGCCTCGATAGTTTGGCCATTATGTGTCCTAAAAGTGTTGTTCTGGAGCTTGCCCCTGTTGATACTGATGGTCCGACATTTTTCCAATCCAAATTCCATTCCAACATCACTAGAAAATTCCTCCACTACTTTTAACATTTGTTCAAGATGATTTTTGACGAAGCAAACAATTTTAGGTAGACCATGTAAAGCAAATGGTTTAGCCTCATAATGTTTGTGTTGTTGTTTTTTAAGCAAAAACCATACTTAGTCGAATTTAATCGGTCCGAAAGAGGATTCATAGCAATGCAAAACCAAAGGGGGCTTAGGCAGTCTCCTTGGAAGATACCTCCTCGAATAGGGACATTGTCGGTTGTTATATTATTGTCACCCTCCTTAAGCTGGATTTTGGTTCGCCACGTTGACATAAATGTTTTAGGAGATTGATTAAAGATGAACAAATTTTATAAATTTTCAAAACTTCCACAAGCCATTCATGTGGAATGGAATCAAAAGCCTTCTTATAATCTATATACGCCATGTTTAGATTTCTATTTTTGGTATAAGCTTGATTGTATATGACTGAATCAATCACCAGCTGTATTTTGCACCCCATTGCGCCTTTAGTACATCCGTTTTGTTGCACAGTGATAATATTACTTCGCTCGCAATGCGCATATATGCGATTATTATTATTACTATATTATTATTATTATTATTATTTATATTATATTATCATTATTGTTATTATTTATTTTTTTTTGTACAGCCATCTTCAAATTCAGCTATAGATTCAGGACATACCTTTTATAAATAAATATTCAGTGATAATACGAATTTTTAAAGAATCCCATTCAAAACAAAACACAATATGTTTTGTCTTTAAACAGCTGTTAAAATAAAACTAAACTCTTATAACAAAATGAAAATGTGTTTATAAAAATAATAGGATATTCTGAGACTATTTTTTTGTCGGTTAATAGCGTTATCTATGTAACACATCGGTCAATAAATCTCCGGTCTGACATATCGATGGGGTCACTTACAAAAAATCCTTACCAGTGATCGATTGTGCCAACTTTCAAACGTCATATGTCAAAATTTCATGGCAATCTGTCTACTAATTTCTGAGTTGTTGTGCTTTCAGTGACGCTACTTTTTGTTATTTTCAAAACAATGGAAAAAAATTGTGTATTGATTAATCATTGCTTTTTGATGAAGAAAAATATCGTTGAAACAAAACAATGCCTTGATATACATTATCCGGACTCTGCCCCAGGAAAATCAACCACAATTGATTGGCATGCTAAATTCAAACGTGGCCGTACAAGGACTGATGACGCTGAACGCTCTGGACGTCCAAATGAGATGTTTACACCAGACAACATCAAACAAATGCACAAAATTATTTCGCAAAACTGTGAAGTAACGCTGCATGAGATAGATGATATCATCAAGATATCAACAGGAAGTCTTTACACCATTTTGCATCAACATTTGGGAACGCGTAAATTGCTATCAACATGGGTACCGCTTACAGCGGACCAAAACAACAACGTATTGATGATTTTAAGCAATGTTTGGAGCAGTTTAAGCGAAATAAAAAGGATTTATTCATGCGGTATAGGACAATGAATGAAACATGGATCCATCACTGCATTCTGGGGTCAAATCGGCAGTCAGCTGAGGGGACCGCAGCCGTTGAAAGCCGTCCAAAACGACCAAAAATACAACCATTGGCAAGCAAGGTTATGGCTTCTGCATTGTGGGATGCGTATGGGATATTGTTCATTGATTATCTCGACAAAGGTAAAACCATCAATAGCGAATATTAAATAGCGTTATTGGAGCGTTTGAAGGACGAGATCGCAAAAAAGACTCTGAATGAACAAAAAAAGTGCTGTTTCACCAAGACAATACAACGAGTCACAACTCGTTGGCAACAATGGTTAAATTGCATGAATTGCACTTCGAATTGCTTCCTCATCCACTGTATTCTCCAGATCTGGCCCTCAGCGACTGTTTCCTGTTCTTAGACCTCAAAAAAATGTTCACTGAAAAAAATTCGCTCCAATTAAAGGGTAATTGGCGAAACTGAAGGATATTTTGAAAGCAAAAAGAAATCGTTCTATAAAAAAGGTGCTCTTCAAGGATTTATAGGAGAATATATCTTCAAGGAGAATATATTGATGAATAAAGTCGAAATTTGCAAAAAAGTGTGTTTTTTTTGTCAGACCGGGAACTTATTGACCCATGTTATCATTCTAGAAACTGATAAATCAGCCTACGTATATTTAGTTTGTACGGGAATATGAAACGGTGAAATTATTACTATATTTAAAAAAAATATATGCACGTTTCACACAAACCACACAACCTGGTATAAAAATTTGGGGTCATCAGACCCGGTACTGTTTGATTTGAGTACTGTATAATTGTGAGAAAATATATTTTCTAAAATGCATTTTATTTGTAACAAAGAAATATTATCATAAGTATATTTCTAACACTTGAAAATACTTAATCACACCATACTTTGTTAAAATATAAATATCCTATTCTCAATGAAATATAAGAAAGTTCTTTAACAACTTATTTCCTTTCACCGTTTATTTCTTTGTGTTAAAACTAAAGGAAATATTTAAATATTCCCTTTTTTTTCGAACACAAAAAATCTGGCAACACAGGAAAGTCTTCATAGTCGATCATTGACCGAGATAAGGGCCCATCTGTATAACCTCATATTGACCTCCAATATCAATGATTTCTTAATAATACTAAAAATAAACATTTTTAAATTAAAAATCCTTAAGTCTTTATAATAATATATAATAATTTTCTTGTTTGATCTTCCCGCCGTTATAATGCTTTTGCATTAAATTGTTTAAATATTGCAATGAACAATTGTTAGTTTCTTATAATTATCTACCATATTTTCTCTGATATTTAAAATTAAACCATTTCAGATGGTGTTCGCTTAATATTCTTGCCCGGTGACTATTAGAAAGTTTCCTTTATTGCTATTGTTGGTGAACAAACAAATGTTTCATTGTAACAGGAAGCAAATAGTTCTGTTGCGTTAAAACGCACATTTAAAGAAAAAAAAATGTGAAAAAATTTGGATGGAATTAACCTTTTTTGCTCATTTTCATCACTTACTATTATTGACACTGTACACAAATTTATAAAATGAAGTTTAAAACTGTATAGTTTTACTGGGATATGCGTTTTTCGATCATATGATATATTTACTTTAATTTAACAGGCTCAAATAAGTATAGAAAAAGTACTATTATAATACAATATGACAATATAACCTCAGTTATCAAAAATATCTTTATATATTAACATATAAAAATATGTTTATCTCAAGAACATTTCCATTGTTCGTTTTATTACTATTTCATACCATTCAACATTCACAAAAGTGTTAAAAACAATCAAAGGAACTGGCTTTCGCTGAATCATTGAGAATATTTCTATACATAAAACTTCCTGATTACTTTAAAAGATCAGTGGGTGGATACACTGACAGCTATACATATTTGGTTACGTCCCATTTTCGTATTATTCCTCGTCAAATCCAAGTACATGGTCACGTAGACATTCACTTACCTCCATAATTTTCCAAGGGTCTTCGATAATTCCGCATTGTGTAATTGTGGATACTGATCCGCCAGTTTCCTTCGTGCCGCTTGGGCCCAGACCATAAAGGCGTTCATGGGTCTCTTGACGTGCAACTTTCTTTTATCGGAAGCAGCCCTACGAACAAATATAAATATCACATATTTATTCTAGATAAGATAATAAAAATGCACGCATTTAACCGTTAGAAAAAAATTTTGCATAATTAAACATCAATCCCGATAAAGTATAATTAATCATAATTTCAAAGGTTATATATATATATATATATATATATATATATATATATATATATATATATATATATATATATATATATATATATATATTCGTCTGAATATATCAAGCACATAGAGTATTACCCACATAGTTGTTAATAATCAATCTCAAAACATTAAAAATATTGAAAAAAATCGTTTATCTTGATGTGATATTGCAAGACCTATTGCAAGACCATCATTAAACATAACATGACCTAAGATTTTGAACTTAACCAAAGATCTACCCGATAGCGATTGACGGCAGCTCTACATAACTTAACAGCATCGAGAACGAAGGCGCTACTAGAGCGATATGGCCCGGAAGGTACAGGAACATTATTGTTACAAATGAAAAGATATTCACTGTTGAAGAGAAATTCAACCACGAAAAATGACAGATTTCATGCTTATAGTTCTCGGGAAGCTGAAATTATTGGGAACATGGAAAGGCGACATCACCCGGTTTCGGTGATGGTTTGGAGAAGATGTGGTATAACACGTCACTCAACTACATTTCTGCAATGCGGGCAACAAACTACCAAAGTGATATTTTGGAACAAAAACATTGAATTTCCCAGCAAGATTCAAGCCACCCCATAAGGCGAGATCCACACTTTGTTGATTAGAGGCCTATTTGCCTGACTTAATCACTATTAAAAACTAACCCTCAGGAAGTCTGAACGTCAATCAGCTGCATTATCGACTATGGAACGATTTAGAGAAGCCCTGATATGGACCTCTCTGCAATATCGATACCCTAAAAGCTAATTTGATAAAACCAGCAGATTTAATGTCATTAGAAGGTATCTGTGCTATGGAATGTTTTATATTTTTGAATTATCTAAGTAAAAAATAAATTAATGTAAACTTAATTTCCATTTGTTTTTTGTTATAAACTACAAATTTATGTACAAGAAACAGAATTTGTAGCAGAACTACTTAAAATGACGTAAATCTATTGTAATTATTCGGAAACTTTCGACATGACTCAACCTGTGAAAAGAGAGGGTCTTGGCAAAAATTTTCAGTTAATGTTTTCACCGTTTTGATCCGAAGCTTGATCAATAGCAATAAGCAATGTGAATATTTTCTATTCTTGTTATAATCCGTTCCCTCTGGCTTCTTAAAGTAGTTGTTAAATAAGATATAAAATGATTAATAAAATAAAATGAATGAAATGATGAAAACAATCAACGTAATGAAATAGAAAAAAGATTTCCAAAAAAATAACACCCGAAACTTTTACAAAACATTTAAAACTAAATTAACAGGCTATCAACCACAGAGCCTATGCTTTCAAAAGGAAAACGGACAATTAGCTCTAAATAACCAAGACAATTGCAAAGAACTTGCGAAATATTTTGAACAAATACTAAACTGTCCTGAGCCCTTAAACAAATTAACAACACTAAACCCTAAACAAACAAACCCAGATTCATTACCACTGAATGAAGAGGAAATAATTAGGCAAATCAAGCGGCTTAAAAATAACAAAGCTTCTGGTGAAGATTGAATTACTGCTGAACTTTTGAAATCCGCTGGTCCAGGTACAATCAAGGAAATAACCAAAATTCTACAAGAAGTTTGGCGAACCGAACGGATTCCGGAAGACTGGAAAGATGCTCTAATCCATCCACTACATAAGAAAGGAGATAGAACGGATGTAAACAACTATAGAGGAATATCTCTTCTCCCAGTTTGTTACAAGATTCTATCTCAATGTCTACTAGACAGAGCACAGGGACAGTTAGAACCGAACATTGGTGAATATCAAGCAGGTTTTCGACCGGGCAGATCCTGCCCTGAACAGATCCTGAATCTAAAGTTGATTCTAAGACATCAAAAACTGTACAATAAAAATCTCGTCTGTACACTTGTGGATTTCAAAAAAGCATATGATTCTATTGACCGCGAATCTTTATTCCGAATCTTGAAAGAACAAGGACTAGATCTGAAAATGCTGGCAATTATTAAAGCAACGTTAACTAACACGAGGTCAAAAGTTAAATTCATGGGTGACATCTCAGAGCTCTTCGAAATTAAAACTGGTGTGAGACAAGGGGATGGACTCTCGCCACTCTTATTTAACTGTATTCTAGAAAAAGTAATACAGGAGTGGCGTGAAAAAAAGTCGGCACTGAATATTGACCAGCCCATTAAACTGGGGAGAACCAACATTAAAATTGATTGTCTGACATTTGCTGATGATCTAGCGATTTTAGCTCAAGATGTATTAACGGCACAGAAACAGATTGAAATCCTAAAAGAAACAGCAGAAAAGGTAGGACTCCAAATTTCCTTTGAAAAGACACAATACATGACCTGCAACAGACTAAGAACACCATTTCTAAAAACAAACTTAGGTAACATCAGACGAGTCTCTCAATTCAAATATTTGGGTGAAATAATCATGGAAATTGGGTTGGAAAAAGCGGCCAATAAGGGTAGATGTCAAAAAATGGAAACGGCATTGAGACTTACACAAAATATTTACAACAAAAAATGCCTATCTAAAAACACAAAACTGAGACATTACTATAAATGTCTCAGAATGTCTATATGCTGCAGAAACGCTCATTTTGACATTGACAATGGAATTGAAAATGGCCGATGTGGCGGAATTGGATTCTTCATCAATCGAAAGCTGAAGGACAGTGTGGTAAAATTTGAAAGTACATCCTACCGACTAACCCAATGCGTCATTCAGCTGAATAAAAAGTTTAGGCTTCAAATCGTCCAAGCTTATGCACCAACTATAAGCCATAGGGATGAGGAAATTGAGGAATTTTATGGTGGTGTAGCCCAGCTTTTATACAAGGAGAAATGTAGGTACAAAATCCTGATGAGTGATTTTAATGCCAGAACTGGAACAACAAGAACTGACGAAAATGCAACTGGCCCATATAGGACTGGTGAGCGAGATAATAGAGGTGACAGATTGGTTGATTTTGCTGAAGGACAAGAACTATATATTATGAATTCGTTCTATAAGAAAAATATCACCAGAAAATGGACATGGAAAATTCCATCTGCGCTCACAAGCGAAATTGACTACATCATGACCAACGATAAAACAACCAACGATAAAACAATATTTACCAATTGTACTGTCCTTAACAATTTTAATGTTGGAAGTGACCACCGAATGGTAAGAGCAAGGGTTCGCATTGACTGTCGAAAAGAGCGCGAAAGAATGGTAAGATCAAAGAAGGACAAGGTGGATTCTGGAAAACTGCTGGAGAGAGGAAGCCATTTTGAGATTGCTTTGTCAAACTGGTTTGCCGCGTTACAAGATCCAGAGGAGCTGAAAATATCAGTTCGATATGAAGAAGTCGTCAACATACGGCTGCTTCAATAGCACCAGAAGAAAAATGTCTCAAACAAACAAAAATCTCCAGTGAGACCATTGATTTAATGAAGAAACGGCGATCAATAAAAAATGCAGGTAGTCCTTTTGGCAGGGTCGAGTACACTGAGCTCTGCAAAACTATAAGAAAACGTATCAGAGAGGACACGCGCCGATTCAATTTGCAGCTAGTGCAACCAACCCTGGAAGAAAACAAAGGAATTAACAAAGCTAAACAGAAGCTGAGAAACAAAAGAACGCAAATATATGCCTTAAAGCGTGAGGATGGCACAGTGTGCAGGGCGCGTACCCAAATGTTAGAGATTCTCAGAAAAATATATTCCCAGTTATATGAAGATCAGAACCAATCATAGACTACGGAATACCCAGGGAAGAACAACTGCCAGATATCCTAGTGGTGGAAGTAACAAATGATATAGAATCGATGAAAAACTGCAAGGCTCCAGGAAAGGACAGTGTAACTGTCGAAATGCTAAAAGCTGGTGGTTGGACGTTACATAAAACACTGGCAAAATTATACTCAAAATGCCTCAAAGAACAAAAAGTACCTGACTTATGGAAAAATACAGAAGTGATCCTTTTACATAAAAAAGAAGCACAGGAAGATTTAAAGAACTACCGTCCAATAAGCCTCCTATCAGTAATGTACAAAGTTTTCACTAAGATGATTTCTAAAAGAATATTAAAAAAACTGAATGACGCCCAACCAAGAGAACAAGCAGGATTCAGAAGTGGATTCAGTACAATGGATCACATCCAGGTTGTACAGCAGGCCATAGAAAGGCACAACGAATACACCATGCCACTGTGCATGCTTTTATCAAATGCTTTTATCGACTACGAAAAAGCATTTGACTCCATCTCAAAGCATGCGATACTGGATGCACTGCTTAGCCAAGGTGTAGAGAGAGTCTATGTTAACCTATTAGAATCGATATCTGATGGAGCTACAGCCACAATTCGCCTTGATGATCTTGAAGTGGGAATTAATGTAGAACGAGGTGTACGGCAGGGTGACGCAATATCGCCTATTCATTTCTCGGTTGGCCTTGAAGAAGTATTCCGTAAACTGGATTGGGAACAGAATGGTGTAAAGATCAATGATGCAAACTTAAACCCTCTTAGATTTGCAGATGATATTGTTCTCATTTCACAAGACCCAGGAGAGCTGCAAAGACGCATACAAAAACTGCAAAGGGCTGGTGAACCATTTGGCTTGACAATAAACCTGAAAAAGAGTCAGGTTATGTTCAATAACTTCGCTCAGGACAGAAAAATTTCAGTTTTAGGAACGGATTTGGAGATTGTGAACAGCTTTATATATCTTGGGCAGAGGATTTCAATGGAGGGGAATACCGCCCGGGAGGTGGAGCGGTGAGTTAAATGTGGCTGGCAGGCATTCGGTAGGCTCAACATAGTGTTTAAAAGCAGACTCCCACTTTGCCTGAAAAAAAAAGTCTTTGATCAGTGCGTTCTACCCGTTATGACATACGAAAGTGAAACCTGGACACTCACATCGCAATCAATTCAAAAACTTCGGGTGGCACAGAGGGGAATGGAAAGATGTATGCTCGGCATTACAAGACGAGACAGAAAGTCCTGCACATGGATCAGGGAACAAACAAAAGTCTGTGACATCATAGGAAGAGCAAAGCAATTGAAATGGAGATGGGCAGGCCATATAGCGAGGCGATGGGACGACAGATGGACCAAGGCAATCCTGGGGTGGATACCGCTTGATCGCAAACGTCCGTGAAGAAGACCGAAAGCAGATGGATTGAATGATATCGTTAAGTATATTGGACCCGAGTGGCGGAGGAAAGCCCATGACCGTGAACGTTGGAAGCATGCTGAAGCGGCCTTCATCCTGCAGTGGATCGATATAGGCTGATGATTATGATGATGATGATGATGATGATGATGATGATGATGATGAAGATGATGATGATGATGATGATATATCATCATATATATATATATATATATATATATATATATATATATATATATATATATATATATATATATATATATATATAAATATAAATAAAATTTCATAAGGTAACATTGTATTTGTAAATTATATAATCTATTTTTTAAAGCATTTAATGCCGCCTAAGCCACTCTAACTTTAATGTAAATATAAGATAAACACTTATTTGAAATTTTTTGATATATTTTGAAATATATTCCTGAAATGGATTGATAGCCTCAAGCATTAATTAAAAAGAAAGCACCTGAAATTATCTGGGCGCACTATGTGCTTCAAAGAGCAGCTCTTGTGTCAAAAAATATGAGCGAGGAACAACATCTATACGAAAGTTACTAAAGTTATAAATCACATCAAAACAGTCCTTTAAAAGTTGTTTGCAAAGCTGTATGAAGATATGAAAGGTAATTAGGCCTCTCTTCTATACTATTGTAAAGTGCTTTAACAATTTCATGCAAAAATTATTAAAAAGGTATTTGAACTCAAAGAAGAGATTGCAATTTTTTCTTGATGAAAACATAATATAGAGACAAATTTGTTTAGGCATTTTTTGAAATGATTGTTTTAAATAAATCAATACAAGGACCACAAATACATTAACTGATTCAAAAAGACAAAGTTAAACCATTTATAAAAAAATTGTTCTATGAAAATCAAATTTACAAAAAAAATTATTCTACTTGTTCCCACTTTTAAATACTATCTAGATCAGAGTTAAGATTGAAGTAGATATAAATCTATTTACTGAACACTTGAATGTTTTGCTTATACACTTTTCGCATTATTTCCAGATTTTACAAATTTTGTATACATGCAGACTATATTTGTCAATGACCAATTTGGATTAACAACTATTGAACTACTTCATTGAAACATAAAAATTTCCCAACGAAACCTTTGTTCAGTTATAATTGAATCGAATTAAAGATTAAGGCTTGTCCAAGAGTATCAGAAATTGGGAAATACTCAGAAAATGGGGCATATATATATATATATATATATATATATATATATATATATATATATATATATATATATATATATATATATATATATATATATATGTTTCTGTACGTTCTTCTATCCTCAATCTCTGTCGGGCCCATTTGTGTCTTTCCCAAATTAGCTCTGACTTGTGCGATCCATGCATATTGTTGACTTGACTCTTTGTATGTCCTCCTCCTCTGTAAGAATTCTGTTAGTGAGCCTTGTCGGTGGGTGTCTACTGATATGTCCATAGAATTTCAACCTTCTTTTTCTTTTGTCCCCCGCTACGTAGAACATTCTCTCTGTGGTCTTTCTAGAATGTAGTCTGTATACTTCCTCTGTCAGTTTTGGGCCGATAATTTTCCGGCGTTTTCTGCCGCTTTTTGTGTGAAGTGTAAGTGTCTCGCTTGCGTATGTGGATATACTGGTTTGATTACTGTGTTGTAGGGTCTTATTTTTCCGTATGTGCATATGCATTTCTTATTGTAGATATTGTGTATTTTGCCGTATGCCCTCTTCATCTTCTGTAATGGAGACTTCCGTGCTATCTTCTCTCGCCCTGTGGGTTCGAGGATCTCGCCCAGGTATTTGAAGTGAGTGATCCTATTTATTTTGCCGTATTTGGTGCTCAAATTTTGGACATCTCATTTTGAACAGAAGAATTCGGTTTTTTGAAAGGAGATTTCTAGGCCGAGTTTCTCTGCACATTCCTTGAGGACTTCTATCTATATTCCGAACAACTTTTTTTAAGAACCTTTTTCAATATATCTAACCGCGAAGCAAAATATTCGGGATTGACCTTGGTCGTGAATTCGTAGTAGGCTGAGTTTATAGGCTATATGGGCCCCATCACTTTTCAATCGACCCCTTTTCATATTGCTGACATTTTTATATGTTATAGTACCCAACCACATACTTCCCTGTGATTTTTTTTCATATTTTTTTGCTTAACCAGAAAAAAATTATTAATTTTTCTAAAAACCGACGTTTTTTTTTTTGACGTTTATAACTCTTAAAAATTATACTCTCTCTCTAAAAGATCATTAATTTTTCAAAATTCGCTTATTTTAATTTTTTTCTTTTTTATACCCAAGAAAACTTCCATAGATTCCACATATGATGCCACGTCCCAACGCTTTATTAAAAAAATAATGTTAAACTGCGAAAAAAATTGTTTTTTTTATCAATTAAAAAAAATAGAAAGAAAAATTGGACCGCGATGGAACTTCAAA
Source organism: Cosmopolites sordidus (assembly GCA_031761425.1). Lineage (NCBI taxonomy): Eukaryota > Metazoa > Arthropoda > Insecta > Coleoptera > Curculionidae > Cosmopolites > Cosmopolites sordidus. Next base: position 39,312 of record JARFXV010001230.1, on the reverse strand, counting down.
CGGCATCAAACGTAGAATGAATGGAAGTTTTATTGGAAAAAAAGAAATAATTAAAAATGGCGAACTTTGAAAAATTGATAATTTTATAGAAAATAATTTTTCTTTAATTTTTTTTTAAGTTCATTCAAAAACGAATAATTCAAAAAATTATTTGGTAAATTTCTGGGAGAGTTATCAAAAGGGGGTCGGATTCAAAAGTGGTCGATTTGATATCTACATATATATCTATATATCTATATCTATATATATATATATATATATATATATATATATATATATATATATATATATATATATATATATATATATATACATATATATATATATATATATATATATATATATATATATATATATATATATATATATATATATATATATATATATATATATATATATATATATATATATATATATATATATATATATATATATATATATATATATATATATATATATATATATATATATATATATATATATATATATATATATATATATATATATATATATATATATATATATATATATATATATTAAATGATGCCAAGGGGGATATTTGAACGAAATCGAATTTTCTAGCGCCACAATTAAATTGTTTTTAACGGGGGAACGTAGTAACAGACAGTTTGGAAACCACTGACCTAAGATGCCGGAAGCTGGAAAATCACATGTTATTCTATATAATATCGAAGAAATACAAAGTAAATGTTAAACAACCGAAACAACAAGAGTTAAAAATTACGATGGTGGTCTACAACAAACATATTACACAAAAAAAAATATAACTCCAAGATACTAAACTCTAATACTAAAAATAAACTATAAAAACTAACTAAAAAAAAACTATAACTCCAAGAACTACTACTAAAATACTACAAACTCCTAAAACACCAAGTTGTTCAATCTTCACTGATTGTAGCCCACACTAAAGCGATTTAAATCTCTGTACAGTCAAAGCTGCTTATTCACGGTTCCATTATTCGCGGATTAAAAAATTGTGACCACTTTCTGTAATCGCGGCTGAACATTTCTTTACTCGCGGATCCATAACTAATAATACATATTGTACTTATCCATAACTAATAATACATATTGTACTTTTAGAGTAATTTGTATTTATTTATCAGTTACCTTTCAAAACAAACAAGTATCAAAGTACTTATAAACAAACAAGTATTTTTGCCGCTTGGCCGAAAGTTCTTTGACAAATAAGTCACCGCCCTCGTGTTACGTTTGACGTTATGGTTTTTGATAAAAGCCGCCTTCGCATGATCGGTGCCGAATCTTTTGTTTTGTTGTTTCAACTTGTCATTCGTCTCACTAATTTCGAGAGAATAGCACGTATATTTTCTGTTTTCATCGAGTAAAAGCAAAGATAGTTCCTGCACGATAAAAAGTCATGTTACCACTTAAGGTAAACATAGAAATGCTTGACCGTTTACGCCTTGGCAAGTCGTTTGCATCCATATCACGTTTTTTTTTTAATGTCAATGAATTCTACAGCTTCAACCTCATTGTGAGCAAAAATTTTTCGTGATCCAACAAGTGAAAAAAATGAAAGCTGCATTAACATTATACATCAAAGACTGTAGCCAGAAGAGAGTGCCTCTAAGTGGTGCTATAATGCGGGAGAAAGCTTAGCATATTTACGCAAATTTTAAAGAACCTTGTGATGAACATACGGATTGAGGATTTCAAGCATTGGGAAGTTGGTTCAATAAGTTCAAGGTGCAACAATCACTGCAAAACGTTAAGATTGTTAAACGTCATTGTCTGTGACTGGTTCCGAGATTGTTTTGTTCCTAAAGTTGAAACTTATTTAAAGAAAAATAATTTAGATTTCAAGGCAGTTCTAGTTCTGTACAATGATCCCATTCACCCTCGCGAGCTTGAAGCTATGTATCCAAATATAAATGTTTTTTTTTGCCTACTAATACGACGGCCTTACTCCAACCTATAGACCAAGAAATAATCCAAGCCTTTCAGCTCTATTACATTAAACAAACCTTTAAAGTCATACCGGATATCATGGAAAGTGCATTGTTAACATAAAAAAAAATTGCAAGAGCTAAAGCCATACAGAATGTAATCCTGCTGGAAAAGCGGTGGCCTGATGATCCGGCCAAATTAAAGCATTAACTGAAAACATCACTCAAGTACCGAATAACATAGATGATTTCGAACAAGTAGAATCAAGTGAATCGCAAGATGAAGATTGACTCAAACCGACTTGAAAGAAATGTTTAATCCCCATTCCATTGAAGAGGAAGCCTCAACGACTACTGAAAAGGAAACATTAAACTTAAAAAAGTCGAATGAAGGTTAACGAATGACAAATGAGCTTTGTGATTTCTTCATAAAAATTGATCCGTTAGTCGAAAGAAGTTTTTCTTTTCAAAAAACAAATTGTTACTGCTACACCCGAATAGTAATTCGAATTGAAGACCTTTTAAAAGCAGCAACACAGGAAAAATATATTAAATTCTTTAAACTATTGCCTAAGCCTAATAATGATTATTAATATTGTTAAAAAATCTCTAATTAAATTGCTTTTATTATAATGTTTTTTTACGGAACGTACGTTTAAGGAACGTATCCCCCGTGAATAAGGAGCTTTGACTGTATTAATGTGTAATAATATTATTTGTTTTCTTATTTATCTTCTTCTTTGTTTCCATTTTTATCTTTTCTATAATTTTTCATCATCATTCAGCCATTGTCGATCCACTTCAGGATGAAGGCCTCCCCAGCATACTTCCAACTCGCGCGGTCCTTTGCTGAAGCGATTTAGAGATGGTGGACCACTACATATATATCGTGAGTAAAACTAGAAAAGTTTTCTGTTGAAAACTCTGGGGAGTAGGCAGATGGAGGCCTCGCTGTAAATCAGCTAGATTGTCTTGAAAATGGCTTCAAAGTGGAAGCCGAAACGCCGAGATTTTATAAATCTAAAACGCGGTTCTACCCGAGAACCTAGTAATTCTAATATTACCGCCTTTCCGAACATAACCAAGATAAATAATTTTGTAGCCACTGGTTTATAAATATTGTTATTCGAGACCACACTCGAGTTAATTTAGATCAGGCTATTTTATATGCCACCGTAATGGTAATTTTATGTTAGTCATTACGATAAGAATTTAACGAGAAAGACCTGGTACTTTCCCACATATTTTCTCCAGTCAGCTCTAGATATAAAGGTAAACATGTTAAAAACAAATCTCTTTACATTGTAACATAAGTTGTACAGTATGAATCTAGCATCTGGGTCGACTATTTAATTAAAAATACTTAAAATTGTTTTAATTAGAAAATATGACTCTCTATCATATATACTACTATGATCTAAATGTAAGGTGACTAAAAAAAATGTATTTATTTATTCATCCAAATTTAGTTTGTCTTCTTTACCACTCACTGCAATACACGAATTCCAACATTTGTATCAGCCTTGGGGACATTTTTTATACTTGTCTTCTGGTATTTCCTTCAAAGCGGTTAGCAAACTCTCTTGAATGGTTTCTATGGACTCAAAACAGCACCGATAAAGTAGTTTCTTCAATCAAGCGGAAAGAAAAAGTCACACCGTGCCATATCTGGTAAATATGGCTCTTGTGGAACGATATTTTTTTTAATTTTTAGTGAAAAATTGACTAATAATTATTGCGGTTTGCTATAAATCTAGACGCTTTTTCGAGTGGACTCACAGAAATAACGCATTACAATTAAATAATATTCCTTATTAACTGTTTGAACTATTGGAAAGAACTCCTCATGGGCAATATCACGGCAATAGAAGAAAGCAGTTAGCTTGATTTATGACTGGCTTTCACGTGGTGTTTTTGACTTTGATCTCTATCACGATATTCAAGTCGTAAAAACAAGTCGTAAAGACAACACAAGATATTTGATCCTGGTAATGTTTTCTTTATTAGTTGACATAGAAGGTCTTTCTAAATGAGATTCATCTTCAACTACTTCTCCACTATCACGAACATATTTATACCATTTGTGTGTGATGATTGTAAACATCGGCGACATGTTAGTCGCGGTGTCTAAGTTGGCAACCTAACGGTGTGGTAGTTAGCGTGGTAGCGAGTTCGATCCCCGCACTTGGTTGTGAACGTTTTCTACCAGGTAAGTAAATATGAAACCGGAATTTTTGTATAGAAAATACACGTTTATTGTATGAAAATGATAAAAAATATTTTATTTGAAGTATTGCCTATCGCTAGCTATATATTTTTCCACCTATCTGGTAATTTGTGTATGCCACGCCAAAAAAAAACTGTTGCTTTTTAAGGTATACCAGTCATCGCGTAATTTTCGTGAAGCGCTACTCAGTAAGTGCATGTCCCATAGATGCAAATAAGTAGTAATCGGATGGAGCCAAGTCTGGTAAGTAAGCCGCATGCCAAAGTTTCCTTGACCAGTTTTGCTATGTATGATGGTGCATTATCATGAAACAAAATCACTCTGTGTTGCCTGTTTTGATATTCTGGTCGTTTTTCACGCCAAGCTTGATTCAAATCGATCTTTTGTTATCGGTAGCATTCAGTATTAACGGTTTTGTCAGATTTTAGCAGCTCATAATACACAGAGCATTATCTTCCGTACATAGCGATTTGGCCTTGCAGTCGATGTTGATGGTTCGCCTAAAGTTACTCATGATCTTTTACGCTTAGGATTCTGAAAATATATCCACTTTTCATCGCCAGTCAAAATACGATGAAGAAATTTCTTTTGTACCTTTTGTAAGCAGCATTTCGAAAATGGTTTTTCGGTTTCCCTACTGTCTTTTATTCAGTTCATACGAAAACCATTTTCACATCTTCTGGACCTTTCCCATGGCTTCCAAGCGAATAGAGACGGTTTCTCGTGTCACATTTAATCGATCCGCAAGTTGTTGTTGCATTTGAGCGTCATCCTCATCCAACAATACTTGCAATTCGCTGTCTTCAAACTTTGTGGTGGCCTTCCACGTTATTCGTTTCTCACGTCAAAATAGTCACTTTTGGATTTTTTAAACCACTCAAAGCACTGTGATTTACCAAGAGCATGCTCATCATAAGCTTCGACAAGCATTCAATGCGATTCTGCAGCAGTTTCAACTTCAAGACAACAACAAGGCAAATTCCGGTTTCATATTTACAGACCTGGTAGTTAGTAAAAAAATCCTGAAATCGTTTTGTCTATCTTGATTTTTTTGAGAAATAAGAATACTTTTCAGTTGATAAGTATTCAATGGAAAACTTTATAAGCTATCAGTGCTAACAAAATGCAGACTTAATAAGTGATATATACAGACAGGTTACTCATGCAAGAACTATATATTTCTGTTATCAATTTTTTTTTTATTTAGATTATATCTCCATTAAAAAGAAACTCCATGAAATACAGTGACGTGAATAATATGACCATACTGGCGATGCTATTATAACCACAACTTTTATCTCTATGACTAATAAGTCCATAAAATAATCTGCATGTTTCAAAAAAATTATTCTGTGCGGTTTTCCGAGATAAACAAACTCTTTCACCTGCGATCCTCAATCATAACTCACCACAAATACCGACGAGGGGATATTGAAAAATTCTTGGCCTAGCACAGCAAATACTTATAGTACATTTAATACATCGATCAAAATTGATTCTAATTGTTTAGAAACAACCCTTTAGGTGTTTTGACTTTCTAAAAGAAATAATAATCAGATGAGCCTAAATCAAGAGAATATTAGGAGGTTTTCTGTATGATGAAATAATGCACTTTATTAATAGATAGTTTTTTTAGTGTTTCAATCATTTTTTAGCCTAAAGTTTGATTAAAAGAACTGAACAACATTGTTTCCTTGTCTGTAACATCTTCCACGTTTAATACCATCAACTCAGTTTACAGTGGTTGAATAGAATCAATAATGCTGAAGCTTGAAGGCAAAGAATTAAGGCTGCCTGCAGAGAGGCGGCACGCGGTATAATGCCTGATTCATAAGAAAGGAGATAAAATGAAATGCCAGAACTATCATGGCAAATCATTGTTTTGCACAACTTATAATGTTCTAAGAAACATAGTAAGGCTGAGAATAGACCCATGCATCGAAGAGAGAATGGGCGAATATCAAAATAGGTTTAGAAAAGGACGCCCAACAATAGATCAGTTGTTCATAGACGTCAAATAATGGAAAAAATCCGAATTTGATACTGCTTTATTCCAGATGTTCATAGTTTTCATACAGTCGTATGAACACATACAAAGAGCAATGATATACGAGGCCATAGAAGAAATAGGAATACCAGCAAATCTTATGAGATTAACTGGGGTGACCATGCTTAATTCCAAGGCATTATTAAAAATCCAACAATACACCCCAGTAAAATTTAAGATCGGAGGAGGATTGCAACAGGATTGGCACCAGTTCTGTTTAATACAGTACTACACAAAGTGATCAGTAGATGTAAATGGAACAATATGTAAATGGAATGATAAATAAAGAATATCGTAGATAGATCATAGATAGATCGTAGAATATGCAGATGATCCAAACATATTAACACGATCGAAAAGATTATTAAGAGAGACCTGTGATTATTAAAGGTGTAAACCAAAAGAGTCAGTTTAGTCATGTGTAAATATAGACAATACGGTGATGGAAAAATGAACTAATCCAGGTTGAGAAGGTATCTATGGATCTGGTAAGCAAACTTGCCCACAGGAAGAAGAAGAAGAATAAATAATGATGTTGTTAACATCTCATGAGAAACTTCTATACCCTACAATCATTTTAAAATCAGATACTCAATGACTGAACTTACATGATTTGATTTTTAAAATCACAAGATTTAAAGAACAATGCCTTTCCTGCTAAAACTGAACAAGATCACTTCTGAAACTTAAAATATAGTTCCATAGCAACGCGATATATTTTTGTCAGTTAGAAATAATCAAGGCCAATAATTATTTATCAATATCCACTCTACACTAGATTTTAATTTTCTCCTAAGAATAATTACGCATTTTATAATCAGTGTGCGTAAGTAATATTTGTCACATTACCACTTCCAGATATACCAAACCTAATATTTCTTTACCAAAAAATATACGCTCTTAGATGATATAATATATGATCTTAGATGGTATATATGTTAAGACGTAATCAGTTATGTATATCAATATTTTCAAGAAATGTATGATTTCATACTTGAAGAAAATTATTCGAAAAAATATATTAAAAATGCGGATGAAAGATTCATCCTTCTTTTACCGGTGGTACGACAGCTTGTTAATAAAATTTGGCCTCCATCAAGCTTCAGCTTCAACCGGATTGATATATTGAATCGATACAATCTGAGGCTGTGTACAAGGTGTGCAAACAAAGCTATGAGACTGGAAGTATAGCGCTCGATCTGACAAAAGTGTCGCCTTCCTCTTTGGAGGAAAGGCAGGCCAATATTTAGTGTATCTTCAGTACTGGTTTGGTCTGGTACTGGTCTCTAGAGTCACTTGGTCGTTCTTTTTGTAAATCTGATTTTCTAGTATGTTTTCAAAATAAGTAACAACATTTGTTACAAACTTGAGCTTTTGCAAGGCTTTAACCGGCAAACAGTTTGTTGTCAAGGACCCAGGTTTTCATGTAATTTAAGATGTTCTCAAAAAGACTGGATTGAAGATGAACCTTGTAACGAAAGGCCTTCAATTACACGAAGTGATGAAAGTGTCCACAGAATCCGGCATATAGTGTGTTTTGATCGTCGATTGACGGTCAGAATGATAGGGGAAGAGTTGACTTTGACTCACACAACATTTTACCTGATTTTAGACAATGAATTGAGTAAGAAGAACATCTGCCAAAAAATAGTTCCGAAAAACCGTTCGCAGGATCAGAAGGACAAAAGAAGGAAAACATCTCTTAACTTTTTGGTGCGGATTGAAAATGACCCTCATTTTCTGGAACGTGTCATTACTGGTTATCTTGGATTTTCAAATACGGCCCGGAAACGAAGCTCCAAAACCAGAAATGACGCACTACCAATTCACTACGGTCAAAAAAAATCAGAATGGCGAAATCAAGGATCAAAAGTATACTGATTTGCTTTTTTACCGAGACGTTCTTGAAAGATTTCAAAAAAAGATCATTGGTGTAACTCGGTCTGCATCAAGGCAATGCGTTTTGCCACATAATGATTTGAATTAATACATTTTTGGCAGGTAATAACATCACTGTGGCTCTGAAGCCCTTTTATTTACCAGGCTTCTTCCTTTTCAAAAAATCAAACGACACCATTTTGGGACATAGGAGAGCATTGAACAGGCCATAACAACCAGTTGAAGATGATTCCAGTATCTGATTTCCCGCACAGCTATAAAGAGCGGACAAACCATCTGCAGTGCTGTGCCGCCCAAGGAAACTACTTTGAAAGAGATAATGTAGAATTGTACAGTAGAGTTTCAAATCAATAAAAAATAAATAAAAATCAGTCTTATTACCCAGTCACCAGTGGGATTGCTGGCTCCACGGACGCCACATTGAAAGATTCATAAATGTATATTAATTAATGTGTGGCATATTTTTTTAAATAACTCCTCGAGCGATTTGCAATCTACTCAGAGACCATTAAGCGTTTGAGAGTGATGACATGTAAAGTATCACTCCAGTAAATGATCTCCTTTAAAAATTAATCTAAATCTTCAATCTAGAATATAATTGTATATGTGATCTTAAATCTAAACTTATCTGAGTCCTGTAGCCAAGTATTCATGTACTACGCACTTCACGGATATCGCGCAAATTTAACTGATTGGATTGTACATTGGGATGCACTAATACTTGACACTAAAACGATGTATGACCTCTTTGATGGATTCCAGAGGGATATTGTGCTGAATCACCTCGTTGGGGACGTAGCAAGGTGCGACTATAGCATGCAACATCTTGTTTTGGAACATCTGAGAGATGGCGATATTGGAGTTACTGGCAGTACCCTACAGCTGAATTCCATACGGGTTTAAGAATGAACTTGTATTATAATATCTTGTTATCCAAGGACAATTTTGATTTACGACCAATAGCAAGTACATTTGACTCAATTTAAGACCAAGTTGCATGCGTTTGATGAATATATGTTTTTTCCATGTCAGGGGTCGATCCAAATGCATGCCGATAAATTTGGCATCCTCTGCTTGCAGAAGTTGGCAGTTGTTGATATTCACTGGTGGGTATATTTATCTGCCTAGTGTGAATGTTACATGGGTTGATTTGGTTTCGTCGGCCCTAATGCGCCATGTTTTTAATCATTTGAAGGTTTCTTGAGGCTGATATAATAATCAGGGTGGGATGCTAATACCGCCGTGTCCTGAGCATATATTGCTACAGTGGTGGTTCTTGTTGTCAGAAGGTCAGCTGTATACAATTGTAATATACAGGTAAATATAAAAGTATAATATTGATCTTGAGCAATACCTGTGTATATTGGATGACTTTCTTTTAGTTTTATATCTTTATCATTTTTGTTTCTGCACCATGTCTTTGTTTTAATGTATTTTTTTTCTTCTTCTTTCTGTGGTCCTATGGCTCGTCAGTGAACAGCCCCTGGCCGGTTTTTGAATAGTTTTGTGTAGTAGTTCTTTGGCGTCCCAAAAGAAAGTTTTTTTTGATATAGCGATATGAATAAAAGAGAGACGTCCATCAAAAAATCTTTATTAATTTTTGAAATACACATTTTAGGAAACTACTTTTAAAAAATAATGTCATCCATATGTAAATCTTCACACTCACGGCACTCATCTAAACGAACAGCAAAATTTCTTAGGACAGCTCGGCACGTAATCTCTTCAATGGCTGCTATTTCGTGTCGGATATTTTATTTTAACTGCGCCAAACAACCCGGTTTATTGACATAAACTTCGATTTTAGATAGCCCCCACAAGAAAAAGTCCATAAGTCTCAAATCAGGACTATGTGGAGGCTAATTTATGTCACCTCTCCTGGAGATCAATTTGTTTGGGAAAATTTCACGAAAGCATGGCAGGGGCGCATTGAAAGTGTGTGACGTTGTTCCATCCTACTGGAACAATGTTTTTTGACTATAACCAGCAAAGTTTTGCAGTTTCGCAAGTTTCAAAAAATTGTCCAACATTTCCCCATAATACTCTGAATTGACGGTAACTGCGCGTACCTTGCCATCTTCAAAAAAGTACGGGCCAATTATTCCTCGCGCTGATATTGCAGCTCATACAGTGACTTTAAGCGAATGTAGGGGTTTTTGATGCTTGTGTTTAGGATTCGTTACAATCCAGCAATGACAGTTCTGCTTATTTACATGACCGTTGAGATGAAAATGAGCATAAAAATTATTGTTTTTATAAAATTCTCGCTCACACAACGCATGGTCTGCTCCCGAGAAGCACTCCATACCGACTAAATTCCTAAACACGGGGTTATCGATTGACATGCGCCCTGCGCTCCCCACATTTATTGCGTTTGCGGAGTGAGCCAATGAAATAGAAACTTTCTTATGGAACACCTTGTTTGATTGCTTGAGTTCGAAGTAATACCTGATGCTCCAATTTCCATTATGATTCACAGCACCAACATTTTTCTGAGTACTCTTCGTTGAAATACAGCAAACATCGCTCCTATTTCTTTTTGTGAAAGCCGAATGAGCATGACTACTAGCTGAATGAGTGTTTTATAGATTTTTTACTTTCGTGTTCCTTAAATAATTGTAAGTGAGTAAGTAATTTTGACACAATTTATAAAATGATTTCTGATATCTCCTGTAATATAGTTATTGTGTTGTAATATACTACCAAGCTGGTATGGAGACTTAAGGTATTGAATAACATAATTTTCATATACGGAACAATTTATCAATAATCTCTTCAATTATTATTAAAAGTCAAACACTCTCAAAGATTAACAACTTGGTCAGAGCCGTTAAATTTTACTTAATTGTTCTATTGCTAACTTTTTGAATTTAGTAGCAATACATCACGTTCATGCACTGTAGAATTCCAACTCGTAAAAATCAAAGTTGTCAGCCATGGCGCTATGAAGCAAACCTCCGAAATCTATTACACGTACACTTTTAAAGATAAAACAGCCCGACAGTTAGGGCCAATTAACAAATCTACCTTAATTAGCATCGCTTTCGAATCTTTTTTCTTTTTTTCAGCGGCAGCGGAATATTTCAAACAGCGTTAAACACGCTGAATTGCATGTATAAATATACCGTGGCTTTGTTCTATTTAAAATTAAGTGGTGATAGTTAGCACTTTGGTTCCGGCGGTGAAACTCACATCTTTTAACGGGAGTTTACTTTGCCTAATCTATTTCTCAAACATGTTCTCCGTTTGTTTGGTAATTAAATTAAGAAAGGGCATCACCGTTTAGTCATCTTTCTATTTTATTAGATTTACAGTCATTTGAATTATATTTTATTTATTATAATGTGTTGATTAATCGGTGACTTCGGCAAAAATGCCTTAATTAGTTTATTCTGCTAGCTAAATAAATTTCGGATTATCCGTAAGGATTTTTTAAGAAAAAGAAAACGTAAGTAACTTATGTAAATATGTATTTTCTCTACTATTATGATTTACAATTTTTTCCCAACGTAGTGGTACGTCCATAATGCCTTGCCATAAAAGTGTCAACAGATGGTAGTCCGAGGGTGCAATGTCCGGTGAGTAAGGTGGATAGGACAAAACATCCCAATTGAAGCTCAACAATGGTTGCTAAGACCTAATTGAAACTTGATGGTTGTACATTATCATCATGAAAAATTACCCCTTTCCTGTTTGTTAATGCTTGCTTTATTGTCCCATTGCTGTTTTCAATTGATCTAATTGTGAATATTATAGGTTAGTGTTGATGATTTGGTTGCGTGGAAAAAGCTCAAAGTGTATGGGTGCCCCACAATCACACAAACTTCAATGTATTTAACACCCGCTGACCCTGGCAATATCCATGATTGTTTCGTTGCATGTTGTTAAACACAATGCATTTTACATCATCAGTTACCATCCACTTCAGAAATAGAGTCTCAGAATTTATTTTCAGCAAAAGATCGCACAAAGAAATTCGGTCCAGCAAATTTCGTGAGGTTTGATCACCCACACATCGCATCAACAGACATACCCATTGTCTTTTCATATGATTAAAAACAAACGATTCCAATTTATACAACTTTACGAGTAGACTCTTTCACACCAATACTTTTTTCCAATAAAAAAAAACAGATTTTCAATATTGTATCAAAGTTTCTCATAAAATAATTATCAAGTATATAAAAATAGCTAAAGAATTTTCCTTGGGGTGAGTGAAACAGCTAGAATTTCATATATAAAACAATTTGATGAAGAATATTAATATATAACGTATGTAGTACCTAGGGCTAGACAAAAAGAAGGAAGCATAATAATAGCAAAAGGCGACATGTTCAAATGTTTATGGCGATAATGTGCAAATTAATTATATTATAATGTACACATTACCCCAGATCTAAATTATTCAGCATTCATAAAAATAGAATCAGGGAATAACCGACAATATCTAAAAAGCGTTCCTTTGACAAGAGTCAAATAAGATAAAAGATGAAGACTGGCACAAATGAATTACCACGTTACCACAAAAATTTGCTAACACGAAGGATATGCTACCAAATACTGATAGCTTTGTTTGTAGTTACATAAATATACTTATAATATTATTTTTAATATTTTACATCATTTGGCAGAAAACTATAACCAAAAAAATGTGACTTTGTAAATAAAAGAGAAAAATGTATTTATTCATCCAAGTTTATTTTATTTCCTTCAAAATAATTTCCTCTCACTGTAATTCACTTATTGCAATGAAATAAATTAACTTACATATATATTATTTCCTTCAAAGTGGCCAGCGAACTGTCATAAACAGCTTCTATAGGCTTGAAACGGCACTCACGAAGTGCAAGATAAGGTGTCATATCTGGAGAATATGGTGCTTGTGGAACGATGTTTGATATTTAGCGAAAAATTAACGAATAATTATTACGGTGTACTTGTAAACTTGACTTGAAATGGATGGGTGGAGCTCGCCCCCAGTCAAACAACAAAAATATATAACTATACAAACATTCTTTTGTTGGAAAGATCTCGGAAAACGGCATTAAAAAAGTGTATCACATGTTTTTTTTGCTAATATCATGGCTAACCGAGAGCCGTTTTGTGAGATCTATCCATAACAAAAAAAAAATCTATTCAATAAAATCTATGAAAATCGACTTCGACTTCTTCAGTCAGGTTTTTTAGTTAGCCCGGAGGCTCCTACTATATACATATATATATATATATATATATATATATATATATATATATATATATATATATATATATATATATATATATATCATAATTATCATCAGCCTGTGTCGATCCACTGCAGGATGAAGGCCTCTTCAGCATGTTTCCAACTTTCACGATCCTGGGCTTTCCTCTGCCACTCGGGTCCAATATACTTAACGATGTTATCAATCCATCGTGCTGTCGGTCTTCTTCGCGGACGTTTGCGATCAAGCGGTATCCACTCCAGGACTTTCCTTGGTCCATTTGTCGTCAGATCGCCTCGCTATATGGCCTGCCCATCTCCATTTCAATTGCTTTACTCTTCCAACAATGTCGCATACTTTTGTTTGTTCCCTGAGCCATGAGCAGGACTTTCTGTCTCGTCTTGTAATGCCAAGCATACATCTTTCCATTCCCCTGCCGCCCAAAGTTTTTGAATTGATTGCGATGTGAGTGTCCAAGTTTCACTTCCGTATGTCATAACGTGTAGAACGCACTGATCGAAGACTTTTCTTTTTAGACAAAGTGGGAGTCTGCTCTTAAATACTATGTTGAACCTGCCAAATGCCTGCCAGCCACATTTAACTCACCGTTCCACCTCCCGGCCGGTATTCCCCTCCATTGAAATCATATATATATATATATATATATATATATATATATATATATATATATATATATATATATATATATATATATATATATATATATATATATGACAGACAGAAATCTCTCATCCGTACTTCCGCGTACCTCCGTTCGTTTCAAATCAGCCGTCGCCATTACGTCAAGACAAGTACCTCCCAGGACTGGGTTCTAGTCTCACAGCCCTCGTCAGCTGGGCTCAAGTCTAACGCAAGGAGACAGTTGAATGGAAACGAACCGAGCAAGACCAAGTCAACTGGGCATATAATCTTTTGAGCAAAACCTTATGCCTACATCCAAGGTTGTAAGAAGAATGCATCGCGTAGTTCCGACTGCTACGAACATTCACCGTAGGATGGCGCGAGTTCCGCCCGCCATCAATATGGCCAGTTGACTTGGTCTTGCTCTGTTCGTTTCTATTCAGCTGTCCCCTTGCATTAGACTCGAGCCCAGCTGATGACGGCTGTGAGGCCAGAAACCTGGGAGGTACTTGTCTCGACATGATGGCGACGGCTGATTTGAAACGAACAGAGGTACGTGGAAGTATGGATGAAATATTTCTTTTATTCAAATAATGTTTCTCCATGTCCCCACAACGCTATCTTTTGAACATATATGTATATATATATATATATATATATATATATATATATATATATATATATATATATATATATATATATATATATATATATATGTTCACGGATGGTAGATAATGTTCCTAAATCATTCCAGGTGTCGATCTGTTCGTTCTGTAAAGAGTCACGAGATTTCGAAATCCCATTTGGCATTTTCAAGTGTTTTTCGCTTCGAGTGAAGAGTTCAATTGGACTCTTCCTACAGTTTTGGTTTTTTAAGGCCAACCATCAAGTTAAATTTTCACTTCTTCATCAAAATGTAACTGTTCTTCTAAAAGTCCGTGCTGCATCTATCGAAATAAGTGGTAGTCCGATGGGGCTAAGTATGGTGAATACGGTGGGTGGGGTAGGACGTTCCATTTAATTCAGTTTTTCAAATTTCAAATAGTTTTTTTATACATTTTGCAACAGGAGCCGAGCGTTGTCATGTTGAACAAGGACTTTATAGTGTCTTTGGGCGTATTGCGGACGCTTATCCTTCAATGCTCGGTTCAATTCTCTTGATTCTTGTCGGTATCGATCGGCAGTAATCTGATGCATAATTCGGGATATTCAAAGCTATGAAAAACTATGTTTTTTGGACAATGACAATTAATAACGAACTGGCTTTTGATGGCGTATGTTTACCCTCCAAAACGTCATAGACGTATGAGCCCATACCAATAAATATATTTGTAACGCCATCTCTTAGCAAAATCTCATTAACTGAAACACCTATTATATATATATATATATATATATATATATATATATATATATATATATATATATATATATATATATATAGTTAAATAAATCAAATCACGAAAGAGAGATTGGGGTAACACTGAGATACTCCCCGAAGATACCGACTGTACCGTGGGAGTTTACCTGCCCTATCAATGTGCAAAGAACCTACTGTTTATTTTTCTCATGCTAACTATTCGACAGTTTAACGTTACCATAGAAACATATAGTTCAGTTCCTGTCGGGATTGTTGAATACACCTGCTGAACGAAAGAATAGAATAGCGTAAGCAAATAACGCAATGTTTATGTTTCTATTTGTACACTGGAATAGATATTATAAAGTTCTCAATGAAAATATTATATAAAAGTTAAAAATCAGAAGAGAATACAAAACTTACGTGAATCATCCATAGAAAGGCTTTAATTTTTTTCGTTTCATGAATTGAATATTATCTTTGTTAATTGAGTTAAAAAAGTGAGTATTGAGTCTTTAAAATTATTATTGTCAGCAATCAATGAATATTAAATTCTTAGAGCGCTGACATTTTTTGTTGAACTGAGACATCTTCCAAAGTTTTAGCAGAAATCACAAACATACAGTAACAAAATATATGAATTTGTTCCGCTTCTGAAATTAATATTGTTAACAATGATTTTTAGAGGCCGGACATGTTAAAAAAGATAAGTTAATAAACCGTTTCATGCAATGACGTGCGCCATAACTTCAATTTATGGACATTTCTATATCCCCAAAATGTTTATAAATTCATTTCAATTATTTTTGTAAGTACATTTTATTGTTTCGTTTTTTTTTTGTTGTATGGAAATAAAATAACGGTACGAAATCAACATAACGATAAAGCTAATGTTAGTGTTAATTAATTTTAACACACTTAATAACTTTACCTTTGACTAAACCCACTTATAAGCAATGACCTTGCCCAAGCTCAGGCAAAAATCTGCTCTTTTTTGTAATATCAAATCAATCAAGGGCGCTCGAACTTTAAATGTAAATAAAACAAGTTGAATTGAAACAGTATTCGAATACGTACGGAATAGAATATCGGTCGAATGGCCGCCACGGCTTCGCTAGGCGGCGCGAATCCAAGAGGTCCAATTTTCGATGATTCGACCGCATAAATCGGGCTCGATATCATTGATGGTAGTGTTAACTTTGAAGGCATCAATAGTCTACGGCTTATTCGCATAGACCAGTGATTTAACATAGCCCCACAAAAAAAAGTCTAATTGCGTTAAATCACACCATTTCGTTGGCCAGTTAACGTCGCCGAAACGTGAGATAACCCCGCCGTCGAATTTATCGCGCAGAAGATTCATTGTTGCATACGCTGTGTGGCACGTAGCGCCATTTTGTTGAACCACATGTCGTTGAGATCGATATCTTCCAATATAAGCCACAAAAAAATCGTTATCATCGACCTGTACCCCTCGCTGGTGACAGTTATGGTGGTGTCAGCTTCATTTTAGAAGAAGTACCCCACCGAATCAAAATCCAGACCAAACAGTAACTTTTTCTGGATGCATATGTGGATTGTTATTTCCTCAAATGCGACTATTTTGCTTGTTAGCATAGCTATTCATTCAATAAGCCAATCAGGGTCCAATCAGGGTCTACTTCCAGCTGCGCCAGAGCTCAGTCAGCGAATGCTCGACACTGCCTATGGTCATTTACATTCAGTTCCTGGGCCAATTGATTGATGGGTGCGCGCCCAAGTCCCGACGCAAAATTCGTCAAGTCAAGTTGAGGTCTGCGTGACGTTCTTGGGCGTGACGAAGAATTAATTTCGTCGGGTTATCCTACACACTCTCATTCACTGCAGCAATATTTTCTGGAGACTTCACGTTTCGACGAAGTACGAGTGTTGCTCCAATTAATTCAAATGTTTCAAAAAAAAATCAAACGAATAACTCAACTCAAAAAATCTAACGAACGACTCAACAGCATGATTGTGTACACCGTAAAAATTAGCGCACGAAACATAGCTGGAACTAAATGTTCATTTTGATAATAAAATTTAATGATTTGCACGCATTGCTTAACACTTTAACTTTCTAATATAATTTGCCCAACATTAATTAGTATAACCTCCAAATTTGACACCTGGAGCATCACCAACATGGCTGCTATACACTGTCAAAGTTCTAGCGTCTCTATTAGAGAACCCTGTACAACTCGAATAATATCCAGAAATAAGCAAATACAAGGGTCATTCGAAAACCTCTCGATCTGATAAAAAAAAACACAAACCACACCTTTGAAATGTTTATTTAAAGTGGTCAACTTCCAATTCACCACATTTAGACCAGCGATGTTCCAACAATATCCTCGGTATAATGCAATTTCTCTAACTCTGCAAACTAAACAGTTATCTCAGCTTTGACTCTCATCATTAGAAGTGAATCTTGCTGCAGCGAGTAATTTATTCATATTTGGGACGAGGAAGTAATAGTTGGAAATCAAATCATCACTTTCATTTTAGCTATAACATAGAAGAACTGTAATCCTACATATTCGCATGACCTGGTAGTTTTCGATCCATTTCGATTGGACTAGTCCAATCATTGGAAAATTCTCTAAAGTAAAAAAAAGGGATGATTCACCGATGAGTAGGGTATTAAGACACACCAAACCACACATGTGGACATATAGCCTGAAAAGGTCCAGTAGTGAAGCATAGTAATCTTCGATGATAATATGGGCATTTGCCAGGTAGTCTATGAGGACCACACGAAGCGAATCTCTGAAAACCATAGCCATGGAACCGTTTTCGCGTTGTTTGGCACTATTTTACCTAGTCGCACCCATTGTTTGGGCTGCTACATTATATCTGACGAGTAATGATGAATCTGTCATCTAATGTGAAAGAAAGCCCAGAGTATGGACACAGTATGGCAGAATCCAGATAAAAATAAGTCGAAACACTCTGGAGAAATACTCATACCGATGTTAGGTCGATTATTAACAAATGCAGCATCCACCAAACGAAAAGCTGGTTCATACCCAAAACATCGTGTTAAATATAATA
This sequence comes from Cosmopolites sordidus, assembly GCA_031761425.1. NCBI lineage: Eukaryota > Metazoa > Arthropoda > Insecta > Coleoptera > Curculionidae > Cosmopolites > Cosmopolites sordidus. The sequence continues at coordinate 20,930 of JARFXV010001230.1, read as the reverse complement.
GCTATGGTCTATCGAGATATTTACAATGTCAGCAAGCTCGCATACCTTCAGTCGGTGATCATTTATGAAGATAGTCCGAAAAGTTTCCAGCCTCAACATGAAAATAGCGTTACACGTCAAAAATATTCTTCTTATATACCTGCGCATGTTTTGAAAAATAATCTTGAAAATTTCAACCATATTAGATGCTCAGTGCTTATACATATATAAACATACAATACAAATAAATAATATTATATTATGTGGTATTATTTACATTGTATTTGCGTTGTTCAATGTTATCGGTAGTGATTGTAGTTTTTGGCCGTCCCGAAATCCCCAGCAACCCAAAATTTCACGGTGACAAATGATGATACAGAGTATCAGTAAGCAGTATTCATCTCGGTTTTAATTTGCGTAGACGTACTGCCTTTGAAATGCAACAATTTAATGACGGCTCGATATTCGATTTTTCCATCTTTACAGAAACTCTAACATCGACTGACATAAATGATTGTTAAACAATAACTGATCATCTAACATGGCTAAAATTCAAAGTTATCTTTCAACGCATACCCAGTTATATTACCAGAATAATTTGGACCACTAACGCCATTTTCATATCACATTGTCAATTTTGATGACGATTTTTGTAGATCGCATTATTAGTAGTTTTTGGGCATTCCGAGCATTCATCATCATCAATAGATCTACGACTAAGTTTATATGCAGCAGCTTCCTTTTTTCCACAGAAAAAAAAAAAGAAATCATACAAAGTGGAACCTAACTCTTTTTATGTGTCCATGTCCGGGGTTAAACCCCGTAAAACAAATTACAATAACAGGTTTGATATATATGAATTCTTAAAATTGGTTTGTTTTACTCGATTGCCTAGCAAACAACTAACCACATTCGCTCAAAACATCGCAATACACCATCTAACGAATTTTACTTGACAAATATCATAGCTATTTAGTCATGTTGACGCCATCTTTGCGTCAAACCGAGACCTTCTCGAATTGCCCCCGTAAATCGATCTGCAATTTGCTTTCGTATATGAGCACGTAAGTTAGAAGAAGTGCAATACTATATATTCACCTGACCTGGTAGTGTTCGATTATCTATTAGTCCAATCGTTGGAAAATTCTCTGAATTAAAAAAAAACAGATGGTTTACTGATGAGGGGGTATTAAAACACTTCAGGCATAGAGAAATTGTTTTGATTTGGTTTGGTCTGTGTCATCTTTGTGTCAGGTCGAGATCTTTTTGAACAAGCATTTACAATTTACTTTCGTATATGACAACGTAATATAGAAAAAGTGTAATCCTACATATTCGCCTGACCTGGAGGTCTTCGATTATCTACTAGTCCAATCGTTGGAAAATTCTCTAAATTAAAAAAGAAATAATTCTCTGATTAGTAGGATATTAAAACACACCAGGCACAAAGAGGTTGGTTGAAATATGACCTTAAACAGCAACAGTCAATTCATCAGAATTCATTAATATATTTGGTTATATTCTAAAAAACCGAACGAATATATTGGTTGACCTAATGTTCCCCAAAAAAAGTTTCAAAGAAAAATGCTCGTCCTCATACAAGTAAAAAAGAGAAGAACTCATGATTGCTATAATATTATATATAGACTGCACTATCAGAAAATGCAAATAATCATAAAATAAGATCTTGGACATTGTCTTTAAAAAAAAACAAAATATACATTGTGTTGTTGACATTACAGGTGATACAATAAGACCTCTTAGGGAGGGAGAAAAATTTATATGCACTGAAATCGTGGACCTAGGTACCATTGAAATAAATACACGCAACTATATTATCATTGATGTAACGTCTAGAAAAAGTACCAGAAAGTATGGCCAAATAGTTAACCTTAAGCAGAGAAAAATTAATCATGTTACTACTAATTAATCATGTGTGGAAATGGATGCTAAATTTGACAATTATAAGGACTAAGCTTTAAGAAAAGTAAAGTAAAGTTTTGGGGGTTAGAGGCGCATCAGCAACTGAGAAGGCTATTTAGCGACTGGACTTACAGCTTAACGTGGGTTCCGAACCACGGTCATCAGCTACCGAAAACTCTGGTCGGCACTCCCCTCGGGCTATCAACCTTTGGTTTTGTGCTTAACCGAAAGTATCTCGAGAAGCCTACCGACTGGCGAGTGAGTGACCAACGTAGAAAACCTCTCAGAAGGCATCCGCCCTTACCCAGCCTCGAACTGGCGTTACTGAGGGGTGATTCCTTGTCAGATTTTACACTCTTACCTAGAAAAATTTACAAGAATTTTAGAAAAACTTTTTTTGCCTAGTACAGGATTCGAACCCGCTCCACATTAACTGCCGTAACGTAAGGCTGGCCCCTCAGACACCACAGCTAATGTGGCTCCACTAAGCTTTAACAGAGAAGACTATAGAATTTTCAAATTGTAATTAGAAACCGTGGATCATGTCCATCGAAGATTAGAACTTTAATAAAATCAACTATCATTCACTCAGCAGGACTGAAATTGAAAGGATTTTCTGGTAAAGAAATATATGAGAAAATTTCAAAAGAAACGATATCTGGAGCGATCACTTTCTGAATCAATGTAAACATGTTGATGTTGATTTGGAACAATGTATGGCATCAATACAAGAATAACTTCCAACGGTACTAAACGGTATAAGTTTGTATTACACTACAAAAAAACCAGTAAGATCGAATCCACCATATTCTCCTGATTTAGCCCCATTTAATAACTTACTCTTTCCGTAACAAGATAAATGATAATGTAGGGTGGTGGATATACTGCAGAGCAGGATAACATATTTTTTCGAAATGATTAGAATTAAGCTCTTTCGCACTTTATTAATGTAAGTTTTTATGAGATAGATAAACTATTTATCATTATCCCCAGGTACAATATCAACAGAATTATTGCGCCAAGTTTGTTAGATCATCAGGGGTACATGCCGTTTTTCCATTGTTATTAGTAATGCAGTTTTTAAAAATTTTAAAAATCTTTGCACCCATGGATAACAATTCAACTTAATATAACATAACCTATATTCTAGTTAAATATATTTGTAGTTCGAGTGCTTATTGTTAAATTTAAAAAAAAATGAAGCAAGAATAAGAATGGAAGAGCAAAGTCTGGATAAGTTCCATACTAGACTTTCATCGTTTTATGGGTTTCGAAAGCATAACAGTCCCACTAATACCATTAACGCTGTTTATTCTGGAACCTTGGATAGGAAAACATGTCAGTATTGGTATAAAAATTTGAGAACGATGATTTCAATATTTTCAACGGTATAAAATTTGTGTGGACCAATCAAACCATCCAGAAATTAACCACAAAATTTAAAACTTCATCCGTCATATTAGAAAGGTATTTAAAATAATCAAACAAAGTGTAAATATACAGCAATGCAGTGTACTATTGTCTAGGTTAGACAGACATCGTTTTCTTCGACAAATAATTACTGGAGATAAAAAGTGGATATAATACAGCAATTCGCATGAGAAAAAACAATGGTTAACACGAGGACAACCACCTTTGTCCACTCCAAAATCAGGTATTTACCTTAAACAGATGTTACTGTCGATATGATGGAATTTTACAGGAATTGTTCTCTATGAGGTTGTGAATCCTAACGAAACCATACATGCTGAATATTATTGCCCTCAGCTTGATAGACTAAACATTGCTTTGATTCACAAACGTCAAAGAATGATAAATCGAAAAGGTATTGTTCTGCAAGATGATAATGCAAGATCTCACAGAGCCCGAATCACCCAAGAAAAAATTAATGAGTTAGGCTGGGAAATACTTCCTCATTCACCGTAATCTCCTGATGTTACACCATTGTCATCTTTTCAGATCTATAGAACATTTGTTTCGTAGAAAAAAATCCTACGATAGCAATTAAAACTGCACTCGAAGAATATTTTACTTCAATATCATCATCATTTTATAAAAAAGGAATAAAACGTTTGTCAGAAAGATGGGCGCAGATTGTCAGCAACGATGGGGATTACTCTTAAATAATAACTCTTAAATAATAAGAATTTTGTACTGTATCAAAAAAACGATATTACTTATAGATATGTTAATCGAATAAGTATTATATGATTCGTAACCAACCATAAAAAACCATCCAAATACGATTAAACACTAAAACAACATTATTTAACACTTACTTTGAAGCAATCGGCACCAAAGTCCAATCATACCCCTGCAAAACTTTTGTCACAGCATCATTGATCTCACTCTTGTCTAACGGTTGACCCTGCTGTCCAGCCGTACTGCCAGTCGCCGATACCGAAGAATTATTATCCTGCAACCCTTTCGCGACGCTGCTCACCGACGCCGGCGACGCCACTGCAACGTTTGCCGTGCGCGATAACATTTTTAATTGTTTCTTTACCAAAAACCCGATCCACGATCAACTTATGAATGAAACACCCGTATCACCTGTTGATCCAGTTGTAGTAGTAGTAATCAATTGAAGCGTTTATTACTGGGGAGACGTGACGTTCGTTCCAACGCTTCCCGCGATTCGAACGGGAATGAAAGAGCGTCTTTGACGGGTGGTTTTTGAGTGTTTTGAACGCGTCGCAACTCACTAGATTTCCGACGTCTCTATTTCGACGTGCGAGAGAGAACAGGACAGAAAATTGAGACGCTGTCTCCGTCGCGCTGAGCCAGCTCGAAGGACCAATGGTTCGAGCGGAATCCGTCTTAAGTCCGCCTTTAAATCTCGATTGGTCAGTTGGTTTTTGTTTTGTGATTTAATTGCCGATCTTGGCAGGTTTTCTCGATGAAATCGAGAGATTTGTAACTTATCTGAAGGAAGTAACTAGTGCTAATTTAATTAATACGCATATATAAACACCCATTTAAGGAAAGCTCTTCCCAATATGAAACCTGTATGTTTTACGTCACTTTTATCATTAGCTGTATTTATTAGCCTTTATTTCTATTCAATAAACATTATTTTTAACAATTCATACAATGTAACGAGCACAAACATTGTTTACAATAAGTATTCTTTAAGGACACATATTTTCAACCATTCAGTAATAATCAATGTGACAAATTCTATAATTTGTGTGGGTTTGATGCCAATTGATTATTTTATGTTTAAACTATCTGTATTTAAAAAGGTTTTCCACAATGACAACTATATAATAATAGTAATTTTACAACTACATAGTAAACTTGAACAGATTTACCACTAAACACCAAATCAGTTTCATCAAACGTCTCGACGCACGTTTTGCTAACCATGTTAGCATAATCAGGACATGATTAAACCATCTCCTGATGACGCTAACATGATTAGCGAAACGTGCGTCGACAAGTTAAAAAAAAAAGCGATTTGGTGTTTAGTGGTAAATCTCTTTAAGTTTAGTGTTTCACACCAAAGGTTCCAGTAGAAGAATTGAACTACATAGTAATTTTTATTGTATCTTAAAGAAGAAATGAAATGCATGTTTTAAATATAATATTGTTTAAACTGAGGAATAACTTCTAAAATTCCTTGATTATAGATGTGCAAATCAGATAGAACATGGTCCGAGAAAAGCAGACAAGAGGTCTTTGCTTTTACAGGAAAACAGCAGTTTCTAGGAGTAAATTTATTTGAAGGTAATGAACCTATCAATTTTTTCAAATTGTATTTTACTGATACATTTTGTGAATTCATATGTAAAGAGTCAAATGAGTACGCCGAAGAGATGTTTTTTAGCCCTTCTACAAAAGAGAACTCAAGAATAAACAAGTGGGTTTTACTAACGGTTAAGGAAATTAAACTTTTTATGGGGCTTCTGTTTCACATGAGAAACGTAAAAGCTTCCAGATTGTATGACTATTAGAAAACTACTCCATTATTCAATCTAGGGTTTGGAGAATGCATGAGCCAAACATTTTGCCAAAAATCCCAAAAAAAAAAACAGAAAAGCTATCAAGAGATAGACTATATAAAATAAGCATTCTATATTACCCTGGGTAAAACTTGTGTATTGATGAAAGTGTTTTACTGCGACGTGGGCGTCTGTATTTAGAGTTTATATCAAAAATAAATTACATAAATATGGTATAAAGTTATACTTATTGAAAGAACCTAATAGTTTTATTTTGAAATATCTCGTTTATAGTGGGAAGGGAGACAGAACTTCAGGAGAAAAACATTCTGGAGCAGTGTACAATTATGTAAAGATCTCATTGGCAGAAAAACCAATACATAAACTCTATGAAAAACTCTTTTAGCAAATCCAGCAGCTATAAAAACAGAAAAAATGGGCACATTAAAAAAAAGAAGAGGTAAGACAATTTCATTCTAACACAGGTATTTGTGTTGGCGTCTGGGAAGATAAAAGGGGCGTGCAAATGATTTCTAAACGTCAATGGATCTAGAGCATATGACAACAAAGTGACAAAGTGTAGTTCGAAAACCAAAGGTTGTCGTACTTTATAATAAATACATGAGCGGCATCGACCTTCAAGACCAGATGCCCTCGCATTATTCATGCGAGAAAAAAAGTCTAAGATGATATAAAAGTTGGCTATACACTTTGTTCTCCAGATGCTTATAAATTCGCATTACCTTTATAATAAATATAGTGAAAAAAAATTAATCTATATGACTATAGGATGAGCATATTTTATAGCTTAGTTAAGAACCATTAAGAAACACAATATCTCTACAATCACTGCCAAAAAGGCAGAAAAAGCTTCCCATCCATGCATTGAGTGTAATCGCATCAAAAAACAAAAAGGGGTGAGGCACGGAGATAAAAATGTTTTCATTGTGCTTCATAAAAAGTTAGAAAATATATAATATTCGAATGGGTCCAGTGTGAAAAACCATATTGCAATTGCAAAAACCTGTATCAGCAAACCGCTTTACTGTAAAATGTAAAAACAATTTATTTTAGCTTAGTTTTTGAATTTAATTTCATAATATTTATTTATTCTTCAAATAAACATTATCTTTGTGTTTTTTACTTTGTTTTGACAGCAATTACGAAAATAAATGTGTTCAATTTATACCTGAGTAATTAAATAATTGAAATACTTATATTTTTTACTCTTCAATAAACAATTTTTTTAAGTTTTATTAGTATTTTCTCATTCAATATTGTTTTAAAAAATGGGATCAATGAAATAAACAATACCACTGACCCGATGGACGCGGATCCGCGTCTGGGATTGGGGTCCGGTACTTTCAAGCCTGACCACAGCGTATTGCACACCGCGCGGCAGTTAATATGTTAAGCCAGAAATGAACTTTATCGGAAATGATTATTTTTCCCCAAAGTGGGACTCGCTGTTCCAACTGGTCGAGACCAATTCGTATAGCGTGTATCTCCATGATGAATAGAAACAATGTACTGAATATAACCGTCTATGACTGATATTTACATTTTAAACAGCGTTGCCATCATTAGATTTCAACGTTCTGACACTCTTATTGAAAAACTTTTTATATTAAACACATATAGATCCAACAAATCATGCTGACCACTTGAATCATGGCAAAACCAGCAGCACCATCTTTAAAAATATATGCATTATGTAGTGACAGATTTTGAATGTCGACTTGGGTAAAAGTACCGCTTATACTAGCTAACTCAAAAGTACGCAGAGCGGAAATGATAAATCAAGTTTATAGTTAAAAAAAAATTACTTTATTCTTCTGCATATTCTCCCTTAAGCTCAATACATTTTTTCCATCGTCTCCAATTCATTTATTCCATCTCTGAAGTGATTTTCCGGAAGTTCTTCAAAATATTCATCTACGGCTGTTATAACTTCTTCATTTGATGGAAAACGCTTGCCACGTAGGAATTTTTTGAGGTTTGGGAACAGATGAAAGTCAGAGTGGGCCAGATCTGCTGAATATGGTAGATATTCCAACAATTCGTGGTATACTCCTTCAATTTGGCCATTGTAATGAACATCTCTGTGAGTATGTGCGTTGTCTTGGTGAAAAATTATTTTTTTCTTCACTAAACCAAGTCATTCCTCGCGATTTTTTGCATTCAATTGATCCAAAATATTTGATTATTCTGTCCTGTTATTGTATTACCGGTTACAAGGTAATCAACCAACAAAATATCTTTTGCATCCCAAAAAAATGATGCCATAAATTTATTGGTCGATTTTGACCACTTTGACTGCTTCGGAGCTGAACAACCGGGCTTAGTCCACTCTGCGGTTTGTTGTCGCAGTGCAGGATCATAGTGGTAAACTGAAATCTCATCCATAGTTACAAAACGACGTTTAAAATATATTTTATTCTTTCGAAAAAGATCCAAATGTTGGTTAGAAAGTTTTACTCGAAGTCGTTTTTGATCAGAATAAAATCAGATAAAATCAGAATGAAATGCAGCATCCATCTTGCACATAGATTTCTCAAGCCCAATTCGTTTCTCAAAATATGAAGCACCTATTTAGTTGAAATGTCCATGGCCTTAGCAATTTCACACAAAGTCAATTGTCTGTCAATATCAAGCAGATAATTAATTTTTTATTCAGTAGTTGTATTTATTGGACGTCCAGAACGAGGATCATCATTCAGGCTTGTAGGACCACGTTGAAACTCACCTGCCCAACCATTGTTTTTGAAGGAGCAGACTCCTCTAATTCATTCACCATTTCACTATGCATTTCCATTTTCTTTAAACCTTTTGTTACAAAGAATTTAATCACTGCACGATTCTCAATATTTTCCATTTTAAAAAATAACACTGATACGTTTATTTTAAACTACTGTTTTTGTACGAATGAATTGACAGATCGACTTGAAACTTCACATATGTTCATATAAAAAATTAAACTTCAATATGTAGTAGACTATATAGTTCTTTTGCTGCTCTATAAGTGTCGCTCCGTAAACTTTTCAATTAACCTAGTAGTTTTGAAATTATGTAAACTTCTTAGGACAGTGAAACAGTGAACCAAAGGGAGATTTTGTTAAGGTAATCGGCATCCACCGCTAGGTCCGCAAAAATAAGTGGCTGACAACTTAAGACTTGTATATATTCAAGACAAGACATTAAGTATCGGGTTGTTGGGAAAGTTCGTAGGGATGTATTAAGATAGAAGGAAATGCAATAGTTTATGTAAATATTTAGCTTATCGTGTAATTACCATTATTATTTACAATCCTTTGCTAACGTACTAGTAGGTAGTGGTCTATAATGACTTTATGCCAGAATTGTGACTCTTTATTACCAAAAAAATGTCAACAGCTGCTTCTAACAATTTGTTTTTTATTTTTAAAGTTCAGTTATTTTTCCAACATACTGTATAGATTCATCGCCGTACTCTGCAGTTCATTAATATTTTTAATTCATCATCAAAAGAAACTTAATTATCAAAAAATCGCCGACCAAAATTTTAAATAATTACAAAAGACGCTATAGTTTCCAACTTAACAAACGAAATGATATGATATTTCTTTCAGGTGTTGAGGAAAGTCATACAAACTTAAAGAAAAGAGTTAAGGTAAGGAAAGCAAGTAAATTTTTAAAACAGAAATCACTCTACTTTATCATTAACTTCAGTTATGTGCGTATGAACCCAATTAAAAAAAAAAATAGTAAAAAGACTGGATTATAAATAATAACTTCATAAATATATTACTTAATATAATTTATTGACAACAAATTTAATATTTTATTGATCCACCATGAGCTTTAATAACCGTTTTTAAGCGTTTAGGCATCATCGACACCAACTTGTGACCTAAATCGGGAGAAATAGATTGCCATTCCTCGAGTATTTTTTGTTAAAGTTGGGTGTTTGCGTAGCAGTGAACTTGGCAACATTTATCTTTAAAATGTGCCAAAGATTTTCGATGGGCGATAGGTCTGGACCGTACTGACTATTCCAACGCACGTACCCTATTATTAAGGAACCAACGCATTGTTGCTTGAGCCCGATGACAAGGCGCATTATCATGCTGATAATAGCACTCCTCCATGCTGTCACCGCAAAGTTGAAGTATGGACGGTTCCAAGACTTCTTCGAGCGTTGCGACATAATGCCGGCTATTCATTTCTCGCACAAAAAAAATTCTCCCGCCCCTACTTTTAACATGAACCCCCAAGCCATGATGCTTGATGCTTCCGCCTCCCATGTTGGACGATAGGTATCAAGCACTCCGTGAGAAATACTTGCCAAAATGTAAAATAATACAGAAATTGGTTTTCACTGATCTACCCCACACAGAGTGATATAATTTTTTTGTATCTACAAAAAAGAAAAGAAAGTAACGTAGCTCTATATTTGACTAGTCGGTAAAAATTACTCTAGACCAATCTTCAATTTCCCAGTGGGCATATTTGTTGGCCCATGCTAGACGGTTTTTTGTGGGCCTCCGTCGGATAAGGGTTTCGTCTGGTTACTCTCCCGTGTAAAATAGCTTCCTTGAGACGTCTTCTTACTGTACTAGCTGAAAGGAATACTCTCTGTTGAACGAATAATGCGCTATTTAAATCCCGAGATGATTTGCGTCGATCCTGTAAAGCGAGTCGATCTAAATACCGATCGGTTCTTATACTTGTACGCCGTTTTCTTTCTGTTTTTGCTTTATTTTCGTAGGACCCCGTCTCCTTATACTTTTTAAAGGTGGTTTGCACAGCACATCTCGAACATTTCATTTTCTTCTCACTTATGCACGATCTGGCCTTAACAGCACGATCTGGCTACATTCCGGCAGAGTCAATTCACGTGTTTTAGGCATTATTGCCTCATTAAGCACTCACGAATCAACAAAAAATATTTCGCGCGAGACAAAACAAATGACGATTTTCTACCAAGTTTACTCTCGCAATGTCTGTATAGAACTAAGACGCGAAAGTATGAAATTGCCAACAGGCAGAGAGGTAATAAAAATACCCGTTTAATAAATCATAAAACCCTCTTTTTAAACCCCTTTGTAACCGATGAGGATAAATATTTACCCCGAATTTTAACTGTTTTTATAATGGCGGATCTAAAGGTGCCTAATACTTTTACACATAGCTGCAATATATATATATATATATATATATATATATATATATATATATATATATATATATATATATATATATATATATATATATAATGATAAAATTCAAACGTTGTTTTGAAAATTCTGAAATATTAAATTGTGTGAATATTTTTCTAAATTGTTTATCTAAAATTTAAATTAATATTACATTACGCGAAAAGAATGCATCCAATATAATCTAATTATTATTATTATTAATGCTAGAAAATTAAATGATTTTCTGCAAATAACTATAACTAAAAAAAGAGGGTTATTTTTGATGAAACCTAAAACAGAATTTCCGTCTCCATCAATTACTGATAGTAATCAGCTGGATTCAGTAATTATGTGTAGACGCCGAGAAACGTTTGATCCATGGCGAAGATCGCAATGCCACATTTTGGTAAGTCGGCAGCCGCACGTGAGCTCAGCCAAATAATTCATATTAGACCGGCTATTTATGAGGCGTGACGAGTGTCGTCGTTGCCGTCGTCGCAACGCATCTCGTCACCCCATCTACCTACGCCAAACTCTCTAATGATCATCCAAATAGACTGCTTTATCTACTCCAGATCAGGATCTGGACAAAATATCTAATTAAAGTTACGGAGATAAATGTAAAGCAACATTATATTAGATTTATCTGTTCTGTTTCAATTATTGTGAGGCATTTCAGTTGTTTGTTATTATTAGATGTTTCATAATATTACTACAAAATGGGCCAGAAAGAACAATCAATTTTAGATTGAAATATTTCTTTTATGTAAGAATATAATAGTGATGTTTTTATTGATGTTTTGTTAAAAAAAAATAAAAATATGGGTTGGTTTATTCACAGGAAGAAATTCTTCTTTTATGTGGGGCTTGACCCTCTGAGTGAAACTTAATCTCTTTCAAGCTTTACCTCCAACCAGATTAATCTCCAGCAGTCCCTTACTCGTTTTTGATTTACAGTTGTTATTCAACATCTCTTTCTGTTATTCCCTATTCGTCCCTCCATGATTCTCCTTGGCATTTGACCCTCTCGCCACGTATTCCCGCCCATCTGAGTCGCTAAACCCTCACATACTCTACTATATCCAAATATGTGCATAATTGCTTAAGATCGAAATTATACCCTCTAGTTTTCATTATCATTTTTTCATGACCACAAATAAAGATCAACAACTGCTAACTTCCACAAATAGAAGATGCCTAATATCTTGGCATAGATTTAGATCGGCGTCTGACATGGAAAAAACATATATTCACCAAACGCAAGCAACTTGGTCTTAAATTAAACCAAATGTACTCACTTGATCATCATCATCATCCTATTTTTTCATCCAGGTATCTCTGAATATAGGTTTCTTCCAGTTCGCCCATCTTTGTCTGTCTTATGGTGTTTTTTCCATTCCAATCCTCCATGTCTCTTTATATCATCCACCCATCTCATTTGTTGTCGTCCTCTATTTCTTTGACCTTCATATGGGTGGCAATTTTGGATGACATGGTTCCACCTATTGTCTGAGAGTTTTTGAATGTGTCCTGCAAATTTCCATTTAAGCCTGGCAGCATGTTCTACTATGTCTATAACTTTGGTCCTTCGTTGTCCACGTTTTGTGGTCTCGTAGAGTTATATTCAGCATTCTATTATATATATATATATATATATATATATATATATATATATATATATATATATATATATATATATATATATATATATATATCATCATCATCATCATCATCAGCCCGTATCGATCCACTGCAGGATGAAGGCCTCTTCAGCATGCTTCCAACCTTCACGGTCCTGGGCTTTCCTCTGCCACTCGGGTCCAGTATACTTAACGATGTTATCAGTCCATCGTGCTTTCGGTCTTCTTCGCGGACGTTTGCGATCAAGCGGTATCCACTCCAGGATTGCCTTGGTCCATCTGTTTCCTGGAGCCTTGCCGTTCTTCATCAATTCTATAGCATTTGTTACTTCCTCCACTAGGATATCTGGTATTATATATTGTTCTTCCGTGGGTATTGCTGTCCCTGACTGGCCCTGATCTTCATATAACTGGGAATAAAACCTTCTGACAATCTCTAACATTTGGGTACGCGTCCTGCACACTGTGCCATCCTCACGCTTTAAAGCATATATTTGCGTTCTTTTGTTTCTCAGCTTCTGTTTAGCTTTGTTAATTCCTTTGTTTTCTTCCAGGGTTTTTTGCACTAGCTGCATATTGAATCGGCGCGTGTCCTCTCTGATACGTTTTCTTATAGTTTTGCAGAGCTCAGTGTACTCGACCCTGCCAAAAGGACTACCTGCATTTCTCATTGCTCGCCGTTTCTTCATTAAATCAATGGTCTCACTGGAGATTTTTGTTTGTTTGAGACATTTTTCCTATGGTGCTATTGAAGCAGCCGTTTGAAGTACATTATTGGCGATTTCTTCATATTGAACTGATATTTCCACCTCCTCTGGATCTTGTAACGCAGCAAACCGGTTTGACAAAGCAATCTCAAAATCGCTTCCTCTCTCCAGCAGTTTTCCAGAATCCACCTTGCCCTTCTTTGATCTTACCATTTTTTCGCGCTCTTTTCGACAGTCAATCCGAACCCTTGCTCGTACAATTCGGTGGTCACTTCCAACATTAAAATTGTTAAGGACAGTACAATTGGTAAATATTGTTTTATCGTTGGTCATAATGTAGTCAATTTCGCTTGTGAGCCCAGATGGACTTTTCCATGTCCATTTTCTGCTGATATTTTTCTTATAGAATGAATTCATAATATATAGTTCTTGTCCTTCAGCAAAATCAACTAATCTGTCACCTCTATTGTCTCGCTCACCAGTTCCATATGGGCCAGTTGCATTTTCGTCTGTTCTTGTTGTTCCAATTCTGGCATTAAAATCACCCATCAGGATTTTGTACCTACATTTCTCCTTGTATAAAAGCTGGGCCACATCATCATAAAATTCCTCAATTTCCTCATCTTTATGGCTTATAGTTGGTGCATAAGCTTGGACGATTTGAAGCCTAAACTTTTTATTCAGCTGAATGACGCATTGGGCTAATCGGTCGGATGTACTTTCAAATTTTACCACACTGTCCTTCAGCTTTCGATTGATGAGGAATCCTATTCCGCCACATCGGCCATTTTCCGTACCTCGAGTGTAGAGTACGTGTCCAGTTGGTTCCAGTTTGATTAACTCTTCACCCTTCCTTCGTGTTTCACAGAGCCCAATAATATCCCAATGTATGTTGTCAAGTTCGATTAACAGTTCTTGCAATCGGGCCTCTGCTTTCATAGTCCGTATATTTAACGTTGCAATGTCAAAAGTCCAATGGCAGCCTGATCTAACCCAGTGATTCTTAGCACCCTCTGCCTTGGGGCAGGTCTTCCCGCTGCCGTAGGTAGTTGCCCCTTGGCCTCCGGGGAATGAGGGCCGTGTTTGAGGTTGTACTGTCTTATTTCAACATACTGAAATACCATGTTGAAGGTATGGACCGTAATCTGCCACGCTGGTCCAATGCGGGTTGGCAGATTTTATATATATATATATATATATATATATATATATATATATATATATATATATATATATATATATATATACGGGGTGCCGTTCACACTGACATGCCTGTGATCGTCTGCTTTGTTCATGAGTTTTGTTTTCGTTAGGTTTATTCTGAGGCCCTTGTTGGCTGACACATGGTGGAGCTCAATAAACATTTTTTGAATATCTGTATGATTGTTTGATATTATTATGACGTCCGCAAATCTTAGATCGTTTAAACGTATGCCTTTTATATTAATTTCCATATCTTCCCAGTTTAGATCTTTAAAAATGTCTTCTAAGGTTAACGTGAATAATTTAGGAGACAGTGTGTCACCTTGTCTTACCCCCTATTGATGTTAATGGATTTGGTATGAGTAGTATATATTTATATATACTATAATTTTAGATTTTCTGTTAATATTCTGTATCAGGGTTTTGTAACGGTGATCTATTCTGCATTTGACAATGCTCTCTTCTATTGCCTAGAACTTACTGCTGACTCAGTACTGACTTATTGGCCATACATTAAAAGTATCCTTGGAAAACAAGATATTACAATACAAGTCCATTCTTAAAACCCGTGTGTACTAATAGAATTTAGCTGTGGGATACTTCCAGTAACTGCAATGTCGCCATCCTTCAGTAATTCCAACCAAAACAACGCCTTCCACCTTACTATGTCCCCAACGAGATGATTCAACACTATTTCCCTCTAAAATCCATCAAAGAGTTCAGGTGGTTTTAGTGTCAATTACTCCGAAAAAGTCTTAATCCACTGTACTCTCCAATCGGTGAAATGTACGTGATATCAGTTAAATCCATAGGCTAAAACTTCTACTGCCATCCGACCTGAGTACAGGACTGAGATAAGTTTTGACTTAAGATATCATAGACAAATAAACTCTAGATTTAGGATTTAGATGATTTTTTAAAAATTACTTACCGGAGTGATACTGTACATGTCATCACCCTCTAATTATCACAAATGCTTAATGCTCACTGGACAGATTGCAGATCTCCCTAGGAGTTATACAAGAAAAGAAATTATCCTTCATACCACTAAAAATTCTTCTGATTCTTCTTCAAGTAAATACTTCAAGCATTTCTTCTGTTGTATTTGTGAGTGTCCACGTCTTGAAACCACAAGTTACCACTGACGGAAAGATTATTTTATAGATCTTGGTTTTCGCATTTCTCTGTATAAGTTTACATCTTTAGGTCAAACTGGAGAGGTAGTAAGTAAATGTGCTACTTTTCATAATAGGATTTCTGACATCTCTTGACATTTTTGTCTAGTTAGCTTTCTAGATGAGTAAGTTAGAACTTCAATGTTGTCATCAATAATTATCCAGTTCTGTTATCTTCTTGCGCAAACAAAAAAAAACATCAGGCAAAACATCAGACATAAAGATGTATAAAATTGTGTGGTTTTCTCCATTATTTCATGAAGTGAACAATAAATATAAAAGGTCAAGTTATAGAAATAGTACAATTTTATGTATATCTAGGACAACTAACCTTACTTAACAATGTCAAGTCAAGAGGCGGAACCCAATAAAACAATAAAACTTGGAGGAGCGGCATATGGTAGGCTCAAACATATATTGAACATGAGAATTGCAATAAGACACAAAATCCAAAACTACAACAAGTGTATTCTCAATGATCGCTCAATAAAAATACAATAAATAAACTTCAAGTACATCAGAGAGCTATTGAAAGAAAACCATTGGGAATAACGCTAAAACGTTGGAAAATCAACCAATGGATAAGAATACTAACTATGGTGGAAGATGTTGTGAAACATATATGTACGATAAAATGTAATTGTGCAGGATATAAAGAACAATGGAGTGGCAAAATTACTAGATAGAGACCTAGAAGAAGCATAGAAAGGCATTTACAAGGCTGATATGCTAGATTAAAACATGTAGCAAGTTTAAATTAGTTTCAAGTAGCAGAGAATAAAGAAAGATGGAGGAATATGAGAGGTGTATATCGTCCTTTCGATAGAAAGGCTGATTTATTGTCGAGCGACTTCTTCGATCTCTACTTAATGTTCCCTCGTTCGTTCTTTCAAATATCAGTTTATCTCATTTCTTATACATCGAGCATATTACTGCTTCTTCTACGGTTCATCTTCTCACTACTCCAGAATTACTAGTCTTGATCTCCTTGTATCTTTACCTCCAACCAGATAGATCTCCAGCAGCCTCTTGCCAGTTTTTGCTCTACAGCAGTTCTTCAGCATCTCTACTTACATTGTCCTGCCATCTTGTCGTTGGTCTACCTCTTTTTCTGTTACCCTCCATACACCCTTCCATGATTTTCCTTGATATTCTGTTTTCTGGCATTCTCGCCACATCTCCTGCCCATCTGAGTCGCTCAACACTCACATAATCTACAATATCCAGATCAATTGGTGAATTGCTTGAGCTAATTATTAGACTCGAAGTTTCAGTAGTTCTGTAAGCATGTTATCTAACCCGGTAGATTTATTGCTTTTCAGATTCATTAAATTTTCTCCCACCTGTTGCAACGATGGTGCTTCTACCAGTAGCTGTGCTACATCCATAAAATGTGGACTGCCATGTAGATCTTTTCTGGTGGTTTTAGATCCTTTCTGGTTTTTAGATCGTTTTAGATCTTTCATACTACAGCGATGGAAAACTTATTTTGAAACATTGTTTGGTCATTAAGTTTTCCATCGCTGTAGTATGATTTTTATGTTGGTTGATATTTCGCTATCTACAGTCTTGATTAGTCTGGCTAAGGTAAAAGCATTTTATTATCTTAATGTTCTGGAAAAAATTATATTGCTTTTATATTTCCTCTGTTTGCGTTTTTTTAGCATTTCGTCTTGTATTCGACCTCCCTCCTCAGCCTATCGGATGCTTCTCATTTTGCTCTTGTGGGGTTTTATGCGCATTTCAGTCTGATAGAATTTCTATTCTCTGCCGTATTATTGCATTCAAAGTCGTTTCACTCGTTCTTTTATTTTTCCTTTCACTTCGGCCCCAATTGTCTCCTCCACAACTTTTTCTATTATAGATTTTATTATTACCCATTTATCGTCAACCTATTATCACTCTATTTCGTTATAAACCGGGCTACAATTGTTTACTCCATAACTTGGGCTATACCGGTTATTAAAGATCAATCCCGATCCTTAAGAACAGAGTATACTTTTCCAATTTTTAAGAATATCATAAAAAACACTCTCAGGCTTGAGAGATAATTTCTTGAACCTCGTAAATTTGAAATTTAACATATCATTGGTGTCCATATAGAACAACGAAATAGTTAAATCTAAACGAATCAAAATGAGTTTTGAAACAAGTAACCTTGAAATAATTGCAATTTATTTAATTTATAGTCCTAAATTTATCTGTGGTCGCCGCTAAAAACTTCGAAATGAATTAGTAAAAAAGATGCCGCTCTGATAACGATGTTGACGCTGAAACAGCACTTCTTCCCAGTAAATGTTATTTTTTTCGCTTAGACAGCATCGATGACAGTTGGACGGATATCACCCCATAGATAAAATTTGATGTCTTAAAAGTGTGCAATATTTTTGCAGAATAATTATTTATTTTACAACATATTCATTCTCTAAATGTATTTTTTTTTGCTACACTCAGTATCAAAACACACCTTAGAAATTTCAATATCAATATAAATAAGTTTTATTATTCTTTTTTACCGTTTTTTTATTTGTTTCAAATATGTTTATAAGTTAGAATAGTGGAAAAGGAAAAACATTTAACCGACCTTGATAGGGACAGAAAACAATTCGACGAACATAAGTCGACATGATTTTTAGAACATTGGTGAGAATGCCCTTTTTGCGTTTCATTTAGGTAGTTATTAAAACACTTTTTCACATAAATGGCCTAGCACGTTCCATTTTCGAGTAGCTGCTTCATCTTTATATCATGGGCTCATTGAAATTGTTTGTACCTAACTTTGGACTGGAAAATGTAGAAATTACCACAAGACTCATAGAGGATATCCTTAGAGACCCACAGTATTCTACAAACCTTTAAGGATAGTTTTATTGTTTTATATAGTTTAGTTTGTTTCTGTCTCGTTTACAGTACAGTCAAGTGTTTAAGTGTTTTATATAAAATGGCAAGTTCTAGTCGTCGATTTTGCAAAAATCCAGTGGATAAGTTTTATTATATATGAGGACGATTTATTTTAAAGTCACAAGCTAGATTTATATCAGAGGAAATCAAAAAAGCCTATCTTTTATATTTTGAGTGCTAAATTGGAAATCAAGATAAAAGTTGGGCTCCTCATATTTGCTATTGTTACATAAATTTAGTGCAATGGATGCATCGCAAGAAAATTCCATGCTATTTATTTTTCCTATAGTGTGGAAAGAACTTACTGACCATATAAGTAATTGCTACTTTTGTATCACTAAAACAAAAGGGCTTTAAAAAAAGTAATGTGACAAAATTCAATATCCAAATTTGCATTTAGGCCAGTTTCTCATAACAAGGAGCTATCGGTCTCCTTTTTTTCCCCACCACCGACCACCTGCAACAAAAAAACTGTACGAGTTACAGTAATTAGCTTATCATTTTCGGATTTAGAACTACAAAATACGTCATACACACCTATTATCATCAATGTTACCTCAAAAAAGTTTAAATTTATTGACACCTAATTATATTTTGCTTTTCTTAATCCTCTAGAGATTTTGTCGCAATTTATCAGTTTAGTTCAGTTATTCATTAGTGTAATCTTGTAGATTTGCATAGAAAACTACAAAAAATATATGATTTATTATGGCAGAAAATGGCAGAGGAGAACTCAGGACCGCGAGAGTTGGAAGCATGCTGAAGAGGCCTTCATCCTGCAGTGGATTGATACGGGTTGATGATGATCATGATATATATATATATATATATATATATATATATATATATATATATATATATATATATAAATATATATATATATATATATATATATATATATATATATATATATATATATATATATATATATATATATATATATATATATATATATAGAAAATCTCGTCAAACTTTTTTCTTCTTATTTCAATATCTATCTTATCATTGTAGTTTGACGAGATTTTCTTTATATTTTATATTAGAGCTCCACACTTTTATCAATTCATTTATAATACCGTTATTTCCTACATTTTTATTATTTTTGAGGTTTTTGATAATGTCTCTTACTTCCGAGGTTTCCGTGTGTTCCTATAATGATTGGTTCTTACTCTTCTTCCTCCATGTCTGGAATATTGACGTTAAATATATTTTTGAAATGTTGCCTCCATCTATCTAAAATGTCAGTAATCCATCCAACCATATTTCCTTTCTCATCTTTAAAGTAAAGTGTTCTAGGTTTGAAGCTTTTTGTTGATGGGATTGTTTTTTAATGATAACATATTGAAAATTAAATACTTTGTCATCTTCTTGATATAATATTTTAAGGTGTTATCATAACTGGAGATAATGACTTCTGCTTTTTTTACAAAACTTATAATAAACATAGTAAGGCAGTAAATAGTGCCATATATCGAACAAAGAATGGGCGAATGTCAGACTTGGTTTAGAAAAGGATGCGCTATATATATATATATATATATATATATATATATATATATATATATATATATATATATATATATATATATATATATATATATACATGGCAAACATTGAAGTTGCACATGATTAGTTAACTTATGTGACAGCCACAATGCTTCTTTTGATATCTTCCTCAGTACAATTTTGATATCTTCCCCAGTAACAATTTAAAAAAATATTACTAAAATGTCTTCATAAATTATTGTAAAAATGTTCTTCAATTTATTTTCAAGCAGTATTTGTCTCGCATATATTAATTAAACCTCAAAAGCTTCATAAGAACCCTATTCACACATGTAGCTAACAAGCCGACTAACAAATTCCAAGTGTGAAGCTCGTGTCAGGCTTATTCCACCTGGAAAAAACCGACAAAAGACCGGAAGCTACAAGGAATTTGTCACATCGTGTAGGTCCTCGCCATCGTTGGCGTTATCTCGCAGACGTAGGGTAATTTTGCGTATTTCCTGGGGTACCACCCAAAATATAAATTTACATCAGTGAGGCAATTAGGACACCAAATAATTCAATCTAAAACAGTACCAATACGTTTGTCTTAGTTGTTGTTGTAATATAAATACAACTGACAATATTACAGAGAGATACTTTATGACAGCTCTCGTTTCAACTTTCCAATTTTTCAATAGTGAAGTTATTAACAAAAACTATTATTAACTATTTAATGACGACTAGTATTTTTCCGGACATAAGTCATATAATGCATGTAAAAAACACTTTCATT